>JASVEL010013306.1:272500-805424 GCA_032618575.1 Nicotiana noctiflora | reverse complement strand
TGCATATATGTAAATAAGAAAGCCAGTTACACCAAATGAAAAGGGGGATTAAAAGTAAACAAAAGGTGAAAGAATGGTTAGGGTGAGCATAATGAAAAGCTTAAAGGGAAGTTTGTGCAAAAGAAAGTGCTTAGGGAGGTTAGCCACTATAACCAAAAGTATCCTACCCGTCTCATAGCCTACATTACAACCCTTAAAGACATCTTGATTTTGATTAAATGACTCGACTAGTGGAGTATTATACTAGGGGCAAGCCTATGGTGTGTTTGTGTACATATAAATGCTCTTTGCTGAGAGTGAGTGAAATTTTTCTATATATATAAGTTCCATGTTATAAATTGCATATGTGTGGGAACTTCTCTCAGTATGATTGTGTGAGGGCATGTAACTCAGGAAGAAAAGGGTAAGTTTGCAAGTCTGTGATAATAATTAGAGTAAGCTATAATGTGTTGGCATTTGAGTTTACAGTTGAGTAAGGATTATGCATTAATTAGGTTAATCATGAATGATAGCTTGTGTGATATATTTTGGGGGAGACATTGATAAAATAGGCCTAAAAGTGTGATTAAAGTTGCTCGGGGACGAGCAAAGGTTTAAGTGTGGGGTGTTGATCATAGGTGAATTTGACTATATTTATGCCCTAAATAATCACACTTTAATTTTGTTTTGATAATATATATGATGACAAAATGCTCTTATTAGTGTTTTTAGTGTGTTATAGGTACACAAGAGTTGAGGGAGGCTAAAAGAGCAATTTTGAAGTCAAAAGAAGGTGAAAAGGGCCTTGTGTGAAACAAATCAAGAAATTGTGCTGGAACAGCCTAGAAGAATCCGAGGCACTGTTTGACCCGATTTCACCGCGATCGCGGTAGAACTACGGTAGAACAGGCCTGCAGGTGTTTTGAAGATCCAGAAGGCATCACCCACTGCGGTTCCACCGCGAACGCGGTGAAACCGCGGTGGAAGGCGGAAAATTCAGGGGCTGAAGTGTAAAAATAGAAATTATAAAACCTAAACCCTATATATATTGTAAGAATTCGCCCAAAGGAGGCAAGTTTTGTACTATTGACTACTTTTGCAAGAAAACTAATAAGAAAGAGCTCTCTCAACATCTATCTTTCTTTTACTTTGAATTCTTGATTATAAAATTCATTCTCTTTTGCTTTCTTTATTATGAGTAGCTAAATTCTTATATAAGGTTTTGATGGAACCTATTGATTGATGAACTTCTGGGTTATGTGAATACAAATTGATTGCTAAATTTCTATTTGTTCAACTTCGTTCTTGTTGTAGTTAATTGATAGGATCCTCAATTAGTTGTGCCTATTTAGTGTGCATAACTTGGAAAAGAGTGAATATTTAGGTTATTGTTGAACAACACTAAACCTAGATTATTGGAGGAATCTATAATTACGGATGTAAAGGTGAGATTAGGAATAACGAAACCTTGGGTGCAATCTAAAGTGAACCGTGCTAATTAAAGCTAGCTAGGGTAGCTCGAAAGAGTGCAATAGTAAATTATTATAACTGCTCGGGAGAGAATCACGGTAGAATTAGAGTTTATATTGATAGACAAATATTGACAATTTGTATGAGCATAAACAGAAGGGATTCCATCAACAGGGGAAATCATCACCTTAGTCTTTCTCATTATTCGTCACAACACATTCGGTTATTTTCTTCAATTCTTTAATTTATTTCAAAAGTAGTTAGTAGAAACCACTCACAAAGATATTTGAAAGTTTGGAAAGCTGATTCGGAAGTATTGTTGGGTTTTGAAGGTTGTAATTGATAGGTTAGTTCTCTGTGGGACTCGACTCTGGACTTGTAAATCGGATTATATTTGCAGCGACCGCATTGTCCTATTTATAAGTCATAGTTGGGCGTGATCACCTATCACACAATCAATGTTACCTCAATAGATGTCACAACACCAAATCCCAGTCGTGATGGCGCCCAACACAACTGCTAGGCAAGCCCGACCATTTACTCTCTCAACCCAAGCTTGAAGCTCAAACCCATTATTTAAATTTCAATATTAACATTAAAGCCAAAATATTAACTGAATAAATCTCCCAAAGATCTGGGGTCACGAGTCTAGACCCTCTAACAATACAAAGTATAAGCTCCATACTACAACTGATCCAAACTGTGGAAAATAATCATGAAATAGGGAAGGACTCGGGTCCTGCGGACGTCAGGCAGTTACCTCGACAACTCCAGTAAAACTCTGAAGCAGCAGCTAGCTCAGCTAAGCTCCAAGGTACCTGAATCTGCACACTATGGTGCAGGGAGTAAAGTGAGTACTTCCAACTCAGCAGTAATAAAAGTAAATAATGCTAAGAGGAAAGAAACCACGCAAAAGCACTACATCATGCTATAAAACAGAGTACAATACCTTTTAGACAACAGCATTTCCATGAAAATGCTTTATAGAATATTTGGCTCTATTAAAGCCTCTTCTGAAAACATTTCTCCTTTTTTATTTTTAGCAGTTAAGCATACTAATATGATATCGAGCAGTGCAAGTCCGCACACAACTCAGCCCCTCGGGCTCAGCACTAACTTAGCAATTTACACCAGAGTATCTGGTCAACAAGGCAAGTAATATATGCATGCCAATAATATATATGAGTGCTAAATGCCATGCAACGTAGTACACACAGCAACCAATGTATGAATGCAATGCAATGCACAAGACCATTACGGTGTGTAGCCCAATCCATCTGGGCGCCCAGCGCTCACTGTGGGGGGTTCAGACTCCGGAGGGGCTCATTCAGCCCGAGCGCGATACCTATAGTATCATATCCCGCTACGGCGTGCAGCCTAATCCATGCATAGTCATGAATACATATAAGCCTCTTGGGCATCAATAACATAGCAGTTCTCAGCCAACATGCCAGTAAAATATCAATTAAGTTTTCAAAACTTAGAAACATGGCTGAGTTTGCAAAATAGCATTTTAAAACCTTGGATTGTGACAGAAATGTGCACACTATTGCAAAAAATGATTATTTTAGTGCCTGAAACATTCAAGTATTCGGCACGAAGCCCAAACATGTAAATCAGTCCAAATCATGATTATATATACCTTTTACCATAATAACAATTCAATTCAGGTAATTAGTTGTATTTTTATTAAGCGAGACGGACCAAGTCACAATCCCCAATGATGCTCTACCCGACGCCCGTTATCCGGCGTGCAAGTCACCTCAACATAGCACTATGATGTGCAAGTCCGGGATTTCAAACCCGCAGAACATCATTTACAAATATTACCCACCTCGAACCGGCGAGAATTCTAGTCCACGACGCGTTTGCACCTCAAATCGGCCTCCTCGCGCGTCCAATCTATCCAAAATCATACAAACATCGATGAAGATCGATTTCTAAAAGATGGGGTTTTAACCATAAATATCTGAAATTCGCCCCTTAATGATACTACAATGATCCAATGCATTTATGTAACTTTAATCAACAATACAACATTCAATATGGCCAAAATTAGTACTAGATCCCTTAAGTTATGCCATTGAGGCATATTACCAAACATCTTGTAGGCATAAATATTTACACCTCATAACTATATTGGTTTATCCAACTAGCACCATTAACCAACAAATTCACTCCAACATCATTTCCTAACCAATTTATAACTTCCAACAACATATGTACGACCATTCATTCATACCCAACCATCAACCTTCTTAATTAAACTCTATCACAATCTCTACAACCAACACAACCTAGGTTAGGCACTTATGGTTTTCCATCATCCTCACATGAGTTCAAATGTATATATAACATACACAAATAATCACCATAGAGTAGTTAGAGATGATAGATATACCTCTTGTAGTAAGAATCTTGAAAATCCAATTTGTATTGTTCTTGGACCAATTTCGGTATTTGAGTGAAATCTAACGATTTCCATATCAACCCATGTTAATAAAAGTGTTAAGGAAAAGTAATCAACTCAAAATACTCCAAAAATCTATCCTTAGGAGTGCAATAGGGTTCCCTGGTCGAATTGGGGGTGTTGGGAGAACCCTAGGCTTCAGAAATGACTTCATTTCTCTTATTTACGGTCCTTAAGACACTTAAAAATCTTCCAGACGCGCGAAACGCACAGTCTTCGCACGTTACTTCGCACGTTTTGCTGAGTATACTGCCTCAGACACGCGAAGTACGCGCGAAGTAAAGTCCGCACACGTTTTCGCACATGTGACACCTTGCGAGTAAAATGATCATAACTTTCTGTATACACCTCCTAATAACGAATGGTTTGTTGCATTGGAAACTAAACTCAAAGGAATTAATTTCATAGGTTGATCCTCACACAACTCCTTATATAACTAGAGATATGATCGTACAAAGTGAGGTCTTGTGCACACTCATTTACAATTTCGTCTATTATGAATTTTTTCAACTTCAAAAGTTCTCGTTAACCATCCGATATCACCCCGAGGCCCCCGGGACCTCAATCAAAAATACCAACACCTCCTAAAACATCATATAAACTTGTTCCAATCATTAAAACACGTCATACATTGCTAAAACTATTAAAACACATCGGATTCAAGCCGAGTTTATCGAATTCTTCCAAAACTTACATACCATACGAAACCCAACCAAATGATGTCCAAATGACCTGAAATTTTGTGGACATATCCAAAATCACCTAACGGAGCTACTGCAACTCTCGGAATTCCATTCTGACTCCCGGATCAAAATGTCACCTATCAACCAGAATCCGCCAAAATACTAATTTGGCCAAATTAGGCTAACTTCTTCATCGGACCTCCAAAATTACTTCCGATTGCGCTTCTAAGGCTTAGATCTTCACCCGAAGCTAACCAAATTATCGAAATTCAATTTTGAGCCATCTAACTCATAAGTCAATATCTAGTTGACTTTACCAACGTAAGTCTTCTTAAAAGAGACTAAGTGTTTCATTTCTTACCACAATTACTCCAATTAAATTCTATCGCACCCACTATCGATAATGAAACATAAAGCAATACAATAAGTGGGAATTGGGGTGGTAATACCTGAGACGACGGGTAGGGTCATCACATTCTCCTCAACTTAAACAAACGTTCGTCCTCGAGCGGACCCGGAGTTGTTCTAGAAGCTCAGCAATAGTTGAATAACTTTACCAAACATATACCCACGGTAATCCCACGTCACCCTATCTCATATAGTTCCGACAACACAACTTAGCTGAAACTTCACAATCTGTCTAATCCATAAACCATAGAACTAACATTTCACCTTCTGAAATCTTACACAAGATCAGAACCTCGCATTTTTACTCAAAATAAACTCAAACCAACTGTATTAACCCATACCTGCAACCTCGACAGCAATCTCTGATATACCACAAAACTTAAACACATGCAGCAATAACTTTCATTCCCAACAGCTGCCCACGACAACCAAAATATAAATCCTTTTATTAGCTAAAGTCTTATTCCAACACTTTCATATACTACCAATGGTAAATAAAACACGCGATAACCATTTCCATTCCTCATGTCACCTATACATAAGGCTATTTCCCTGTTGACTAATGCCACAGCCGATTTTCGAGCCAACCCTTAATTTAAACTCTCTAGTCAATCAAAATCAGATCTGTTTGCATTCATTAGTGACTCCAACAATGATCTCGAATTCAACGCACCACTCTGGTGATATGACACTTTATCACAAAACTAAGCCACAACTTGCATAATCCTCGTACCAATAAGGAATAGTCTGAACATACTCAAATCGGGACACATGACTCAAATGGAAGAGTTGTACCTTAAACTCATCAATACCATTACATCACAAAGCTGAGACCGTGTCTCACATCATAGAATAGAACACATGAATCTACCCCGAAAGGTCATAATTAATTCTCTGTCATCAAGCGACATTCAACTATTTTTCCCGCCCGAGTTTCTCCATGAATCCTCTATAGAACCGTACCACATGTACCTATATCCAACAATTTATGGCATCTCAACAGTACAGAAAAGAAACTCTTAGCTCTTCCCAAATCTTTAACAAGTCCAGAAGCAATTGAATCAACTTATCCCTCAATAGTACAACTCAGGGCTAACCTAGCTAACTCAAGCTAAATACGAAGCCAATCGGCTTAGGAACAAACTCAATGCCAGGGAGCTTGAAACTGTTTCTTCCACTACTATAACTCAGGTCAGAGTTATACGATACGGTGTCCGGCACTAGATAAATACCAAAATCCATAATTTTGTCCGGTGACGTGTCCGGCCATAAGGAACACCTCTGAAAAGTCCCCCCATACCGGAACCGACTCAATTGTAGAAACCGCTATACTGACATCCTCGTAAAGGCCAACTTAAGAAAAAGCAACCCTTCCCAGTCGTCCGCTAGTATGTGGAACACAACTATTCAGCTATCATATGAGAACTATGGTCTCCAACTCCATACAGCGCACGATTATCATACCTGATCCCAGTTTAATCACATTATCTTTTTTTGGGACATATACTCCTACCAAATCACTTCCACATAGCAATATCTTTTTTCCCCTAATCATCCGAAGATCATTTATCCATTCACTTAAGAAGAATCACTACACATCCCATGCTCTGCATGACATTCACAGATCTTGTTCAAATTCTTACAATGCTGACGCGGATGAGACCTGAACACATTCATATCCATTACCGAAACAGCAAGTCATTAGTTCTATACTCTTGACAAGTACTATCACCTCATTCTGAGCCAAACAATGGTCTTAGCTCTATAATTTCAATTCACATACTCAATTTGCACTAATCTCAACTTCAATGATCTCGTCTTTCCTAATACAAATTGTCCGGGCAATAAGCCACTCCAGACATAATTATAAATCGCATATGATGCCCCAATGTGCCAATAGGCTACCAATTTGAACGTAGTACAAAATAAAATGAACCCTAGAAGGAATTATCAACCCCACGCATTAATACAGACTTCCCTTAGAAAACATGAAACAAGGCACACAAAACAGTATATAGAAAAACTATACACGATTTAACATTGTTGCGGCGTGCCACCCGATCCACATAGTGTCTCACATAAGGAGATACACATCGAGCCAAATCTGCTCATTATAATCAAATAACGGATATTGGTCATAAGCATGCTTGGTGCATAATATCATCCCTGAGGGATTTTTAGCGTTATAAACTACAAAACTCAAGCACAACTAAGGTGCGATTTACAAATCTAAATTTCAAGAGCCAAGTTGCTCAGGTAACATCATTCCTATGCGGATTCTCAACACATAACAATTTTTCAAGTCGTTTCACAAATCACATGGTGTAATGCATCGCCACGCGAGATATCTGACAATGAAGCATCAACCTAAGTACTCCTCCATAAAGACCGCGTTATAAAGATACACACAACTTGCCTGATATAGAGCTATTAATCATATTAAATCTATCCATCGACTTTAAGACGATTCTGATCACACTGAACTAGTCTGATAGCCTTTCAAAGATCCATAATAACTCTCATTTTTCTCATAATGCACAAGAACAACCTTCACAACCTTCATATTTGGTTTACATTATTAATTTGATATTCTCCCTTGTTGTAGCACTACAATGCCTCAATTTAGGCTCATCACAGGAGATTCAAACATAAGGACACATTCTTTAATACTCGTAGGACACTGAATACTTTCTCCAATGTCTCCCAGAAATATCACATTTCATAGTACTTTGTTTTGAAGCACTTTTTGCGAATCTGAATTCGTTACCACTACTTTCCTGATACTGATAATTAGGATCCCGTAGTTAACACAAAATACCATAAGTCTTGATCATTTCTAATGAAAACACGGTCTTTAGTCACATACACCATCTTAGAACACATGATTGTTACGTATAAAAATCTCGATCACATTAAACCATCCTCAAGAGTCATCCACTCTTATCCAAACTACCAATTACCTGACTTAACAAACAGAACTACTCGTGCCTTAATGCCACCTTGACACCACAGGATATGATCTCATTCAAATACCAACAAATATCCTTCTCCTCAATTCACTAGGCATTCCTTACCAACAACAGCTCAAGACAGACTATTATTTTCTTACAACTACGAAAGCACCATGTAACTTTTGTCAAAATCTTGCTTCACTCGTACCATTCTCGGCTCAATTTCTGCAACCAGAACTGGATCGTCAGTATACTTTAAGACATAACCAATGTAGCATACAACTGCACAATCAACTAATCAATGGAAACCTCCCCAACTTAGCTCGAAGCTATATATATCACAACACATACTCTATTGTTGTCGTAATATCATGGTGAGATTAAACTCACTCTTTCACCAGCTTGCGGAGACACGAATCATCAGAATTCTAACTATTCTACAATTCTTGCATTTACTCACTTAACAGTCAAGCCCACTCTTTAGGCAACAAAATTTTTACCAAGTCCCAAATTTTTCAAACATTTCGGCAGAGTTTTCTTTGTAATTGGACATATCCACCTGCCAGAGAATCACCAAAACCATCCTAACAACACATCCACAACTTGACAAAGCACCACAATGTGTATCAACAACATTAATCTCAATATTACATGTGTTATATTATCAAAATTGATACATGGACATGCGATTCACCTATTTGAATCATCACATATAGAAAATACCGTTCAATCCTCCATTATTGGGTTATTCAACCGAGTAAGAACATACTCTTTCTTTAATATTTTTGTATACCTTCCACTGCCATACACATTACACAGTACCAACATACTAATTATATAGCTATCTAGCCGACATTCCCACAATTAAGGACAATACTGAACCTATAAGTTCATAACACCAGCTCGCAAAGTCAGCACCTCGGTGCACAAGCCATAAGCAAGCATTCGGCCTCACGCCCTCTCGACTAGCCCAACATGCACTCACGGAGACTACATCTCGCCCCTCGATTAGGGAATCACAAGCCATCAAGGCACATATACTACTAAGCGTCGGGTGCACATACAGACATGTAGAAAGAGTTTTAAGAATTATATCTCAAGCTAAATCAAGTACGCACGATAAGAATTCAAAGAAAGTGAAGTTTTTCCAAAAGGTTCTGCAGCCTCTCGAGGATAAATACAGACGTCTCTGTACCTATCCACGAGACTCTACAAACCGGATCATGACTCATGAGGCCTAGTAACTTTGGTTCTGATACCAACTAGTCACAACCCCAAACCCCGGTCGTGATGGCGCTCAACACAACTGCTAGGCAAGCCCGACCATTTACTCTCTCAACCCAAGCATGAAGCTCAAACCCATTATTTAAATATCAATATTAACATTAAAGCCAAAATCTTAACTGAATAAATCTCCCAAAGACCTGGGGGTCACGAGTCTAGAGCCTCTAACAATACAGAGTATTAAAACTCTATACTACAACTGATCCAAACTGCACAAAATAATAACAAAATAGGAAAGGAGTCGGATCCTACGGAAGTCAGGCAGCTACCTCGACAACTCTAGTAAAACTCTGAAGCAGCAGCTAGCTCAGCTAAGCTCCAAGGTACCTAAATCCGCACACATGGAGTAGGGAGTAAAGTGAGTACTTCCAACTCAGCGGTAATAAAAGTAAACAATGCTGAGAGGAAAGAAACTACGTAAAAGCACTACATCATGCTATAAAACACAGTACAATACCTTTTAGACAACAGCAGTTCCATGAAAATACTTTATAAAATATTTGGCTCAATTAAAGTCTCTTCTGAAAACATTTCTCCTTTTTATTATTAGCAGTTAAGCATACTAATATGATATCAAGCAGTGCAAGTCCGCACACAACTCATCCCCTCGGGCTCAGCACTCACTTAGCAATTTACACCAGAGTATCTGGTCAATAAGGCAAGTAATATATGCATGTCAATAATATATATGAGTGTTAAATGTCATGCCACGTAGTACACAAAGCAACTAATGTATGAATGCAATGCACATGACCACTACGGCGTGTAGACTGATCCACTGTGGGGGATTCAGACTCCGGAGGGGCTCCTTCAGCCCGAGCACGATACATATAGTATTATATCCCACTGCGGCGTGCAGCCCGATCCATGCATAGTCATGAATCCATATAAGCCTCTTGGGCATCAATAACATAGCAGTTCTCAGCCAACATGTCAGTAAAATATCAATTAAGTTTTCAAAACTTAGAAATATGGCTGAGTTTGCAAAATAGCATTTTAAAACCCTAGACTGAGATAGAAATGTGCACAATATTGCAAAAAACGATTATTTTAGTGCCTGAAATATTCAAATATTTGGCACGAAGCCCAAACATGTCAATCAGTCCAAATCATGATTATAAATACCTTTTAATAGGATAACAATTCAATTCAGGTAATTAGTAGTATTTTTATTAAGCGAGACGGACCAAGTCATAATCCGCAATGGTGCTCTACCCCACGCCCGTTAGCCGGCGTGCAAGTCACTCAACATAGCACTATGATGTGCAAGTCTGGCGTTTCAAACCCTCAGGACATCATTTACAAATATTACACACCTCGAACCGGCGAGAATTCTAGTCTGCGGCGCCTTTGCTCCTCAAACCGGCCTCCTCGCATGTCCAATCTATCCAAATTCATACAAACATCGATGAAGCTCGATTTCTAAAATATGGGGTTTTAACCATAAATATCTCAAATTCGCCCCTTAATGATACTACAATGATCCAATGCATTTATGTAACTTTAATCTACAATACAACATTCAATATGGTCAATATTAGTACTAGATCTCATAAATTATGCCATTGAGGCATATTACCAAACATCTTGTAGGCATAAATATTTACACCTCATAACTATAGTATTGGTTTATCCAACTAGCACCATTAACCAACAAATTACTCCAACATCATTTCCCAACCAATTTATAACTTCCAACAACATATGTATGATCATTCATTCATACCCAACCATCAACCTCCTTAATTAAACCCTTTCACAATCACTACAACCAACACAACCTAGGTTAGGCACTTATGGTTTTCCATCATCCTCACATGAGTTCAAATGTATATATATCATACATAAATAATCACCATAGAGTAGTTAGAGACGATAGATATACCTCTTGTAGTAAGAATCTTGAGAATCCAATTTGTAGTGTTCTTGGACCAATTTCGAGATTTGAGTGAAATCTAAGGATTTCTAAGATCAACCCATGTTAATAAAAGTGTTTAGGAGTAGTAATCAACTCAAAATACTCCAAAAATCTTACTTTAGGAGTGCAATAGGGTGCCTTGGTCGAATTGGCGGTGATGGGAGAACCCTAGGCTTGAGAAATGACTCCATTTCTCTTATTTTCGGTCCTTAAGACACTTAAAAATCCTCCAAACGTGCGAAATGCACAGTCTTCGCGCGTTTTGCTGAGTATACTACCTCAGACGCGCGAAGTAAAGTTCGCGCACGTTTTCGCGCATGTGACACCTTACAAGTAAAATGATCATAACTTTCCGTATACACCTCCAAATGAGGAACGGTTTGTTGCGTTGGAAACTAGACTCAACGGGTTTTAATTTGATAGGTTGATCCTTACACAACTCCTTATATAACTGGAGATATGATCGTTCAAAGTGAGGTCTTGTGCACACTCATTTACAATTACGTCTATTATGAAATTTTCCAACTTCAAAAGTTCACGTTAACCATCCGAAATCACCCCGAGGACCCCGGGACCTCAATCAAAAATACCAAAACCTCCTAAAACATCATATAAACTTGTTTCAATCATCAAAACATGTCAAACAACACTAAAATCACTAAAACACATCGGATTCAAGCCTAGTTTATCGAATTCTTCCAAAACTCACATACGATCCGAAACACAACCAAACGATGTCCAAATGACCTGAAATTTTGCGGATATATCCAAATCACCTAACGGAGCTATTGCAACTCTCAGAATTCTATTCCGGCTCCCGGATCAAAATGTCACCTATCAACCGGAATCCGCCAAAATACTAATTTCGCCAAATTAGGCTAACTTCTTCATCGGACCTCCAAAATTACTTTCGATTGCGCTCCAAAGCCTTAAATCATCACTCGGAGCTAACCGAATTATTGGAATTCAATTTCGATCCCTCTAACTCACAAGTCAATATCTAGTTGATTTTTCCAACTTAAGTATTCTTATAAGAGACTAAGGCCTCATTTGTTTGCACTTAATAGAGGTCTGAATCTTAATCATTCAGATCTCAGACATTAAGTGTGTTTGTTTTAAAGTTAGAATCTTAATTATTCAGATCTTAATCATTAAGTGTGTTTGTTTTTTTTACTTAACAATCACTTAATGGGTCTGAATAGGTCTGTATGGTTAAGATCTGTAACATAGACTTAATTTCATTAAGATGCTATCACATATTCATTATTAATTGCCGCCACCACCTACCATTATCAACTACCATTATGCCACCACCATCGCCATACTCAGTCACCGCCGGCACCGCCGCCACCACCACCACCACCACCACAACCACGCCACCACCATCCTCAATCATAGCTTCCACCATTATCGACCATATCACCATCCACCATCCCACTACTCCGACCACCATCATTGTCACTCACATTCAACATTTATCCACCTCAACTACCACAACCAACCACCTCATCTTAACAACCGCAATCAGCACCGCCTATCATTATAACCTACCACCACCTTCCTCAATCACAAATCACCACTCGCCATTCTTAACTATCACTACCTACCACCACCGTCATCAATCATAATTGCCACCACTACCAATCACTACTAACTACTAGCATGAACCACCATCATCAACCAAAATTACCACAAATCACCGTCTTTAGTCGGCATTCACTCATTAACCATCACTACCAACAACTTTCATATTTTAAAACTATATATTTTGTTGATAAAATATTAGATTTTTTTCAAATAAAGATAAATTTTATGCATTCAGATGTTAAAAATCAAACAAACTTAATTTTTGATATTCAGGTCTTAATACACATCTTAATATCCAGATGTGTATTCAGATTCAGGTGTCTTAATCTTAATACATATCTTGATATTCACATGTCAATATCTAGTTGACTTTTTCAACTTAAGTCTTCTTAAAAGAGACTAAGTGTCTCATTTCTTACCACAATTACTCCAATTAAATTCTATCGCACCCAATACCGATAATAAAACATAAAGCAATATAATAAGTGAAAATTAGAACGGTAATACCTGAGACGACGAGTCGGATCTTTATAGTAGAATATCAAATGAACAATTCACCGGCTCTTTTTATCTCATATTAGATAAGAATAATGGCCTATAATACACAGATCATAGTACAAACTTAAATATAAGATGTAAATAAAATATGAAAAGAGATATCAATCCAAACTTGACCATAAGGCCAAATGTCTAGTGCTATGCAAAAGAGACTAAGAACAATTTTCTTAACAGAACTACGTGAAATCCTAATGAAATATTGGATTGTTTGAAATTGCAACGCCAGGGCGATTGGGTGGATAGTCAGATCAGTAATGAACAGAGTTTAATAGCCAGAACCATATTACTTACACAAATATGCTATCTCATTTCAAAGCAGGTCAAATAGTAATCCTCTAAATAGGACTCAAACTCGAACATCCAATTTAAATTTAAAAATACTGTGCTAACATTACTCTTCTCAGTGTCCAACATGTCATATTAGCGAACACTGAATAGATACAAAATATAATTAAAATTATAAATAGAGTTGGAAAAAAATTATAGTAGTTCCTAAAATTGTCCCGCGTCATCGAATAAGTTCACAGGCAGACCGGTGGAAAAAATATCGATTACAACTTTGCAAAAAAAACCCTAATGCTTCATCCAAAACTGAACATTGAAGTAATTTTAATTGGAAAAATTTTTAAAAGAAAAATAAAAAAACAAGATGGCCAATTAGGAACGACAATACTCCAAAATCTTATTTTTGAATCTTATTCAATAAAGATAGAAACTTACTAGGGTGGAAATCCTTCATAGAAACGTAGATCTGCAGCTAAATTAAAATCCACAATCAAGAAAAGACATAGGGCAAGATATATATTTATATTTATATATATAGAGATATATATTTATATATGAGTTGGATTACCTGGAATATTTACTGATGATAGTGAGAGAAAAATAAATTACAAAGGTAGCCGCAGTTCCTAAATAAGTTGGAAGCAAGAATCTCACCATTATTGATGATGAGAAAATGGGCGAGTTTGTTAGAGAGAGAGAGAGTGTGAGTCGGTAAGCATATTTGTGCCCTTGATAAATTTTAACTTTAAAAAGACACAGGGACGAAAATAACGACAGAAATAATTCTGTCGCTAATAATAACTTGGGCAAAATTATTTTTACAAATCTAGCGACACAATTTTTGTCGCAATTAAATTTAGAATATTTTTATATGTAAAATAAACGCAATGACAAAGTTTTTGTCAATAAATCCGTCGCTATTTTTAAATATTTTTATCGCTCCACTTTCGTTGCTAATTTTGTTGGTAAATAAAGGCGCCAATTTTTAGTGACAGATGTAAATTTTTGTCACTAATCCATCGCTATATTTGATACTAAATCTTTTGAAGATTATTTGGTGACAAATAACAAAATTCATCGCTAATCCGTCGTCATTTAGCTGCGGAATATGGTTTGTCGCTAAACGCTATTATTTTTGTAGTGTTAGGGAAAAGGATCCTAGGATCAAACACCTCTTACATGGCAATGATGGGGCCCATTGAAGAATGTGTAACGGTAGATAATGAATGTCACAATTTCTGTAATGGAATACATACTTAATGCTATAGAATAATTTTCCTTAAATACAATTGGGTGACATATATTTATTTTGCCTTTATAAGCATCATTCACTTTGGGAACAAAAGAGAATGTTGCCTTCTGACCAGATTGTCATTTGCCTCTTTTTCTATCTACATTCGGCTCTACGTGTTGCTTTATTATGCGAGCATTTAATATGAACATACTTTACTTTACCGTATACAACTTCAAACTTTTGGTTTCCCTGCATTTTCTATTCAAGCCTCTTTATTTTATTTAAATTAAATTAGAATTTTGAACTATGTTTCAATAAAATCGGTTGTACAAAATGGGAAGAAGGGGTTTAGGAGGTAGATATTTTTGGATTATTTAACATATTTGAATGATTCAATTAAAAATCATTGTACAAAATGTCTTTTGTTTGTATCTTTGTTTTCAAAATAAAACATTAGTTAAAAAAAGAGAATTTTTCATAAAGAGCATTCATAAAGATCTAATTAGCAATAAATGGAAACCATTTCTAATATTACATGATATATGAATGATTTACCGTATTCTATAATGTTTTAATGTATTAAACAAGTTGTATTTAATAATACAACATTAAGATCCGCCGCATAAATTGGGATTGACATAAATGACAAACTGTATTTAAGTGTATTAACATGTATTTAGCATGAACATAGCAACGGGTAAGCGTAAATTTGGGCAATTTGAAAATTTAAAAACGGAAAGATATCCAAGAAAATTTGATTTCCCCTAATCTAGTTAACTAACTTAAAGAAACAAAATCCATATGAAATCTGCTATATTTTTACCAAATTAACGAGAAAAATTGCAGAAAAATAGAGGAGTATAGCAGATTCTTACGTATACAATTGCGGAAAAATACATATGGCTAGTTTAACAGTGTTGTTGCGACATTCAGGAAAGTGGAACGATGAGGGAGATTATGTCGACTTTTCAATTGAGGGAATACTTATTAAATAGTTTGGTTCCTTCAAAGATCTTGTATGTTCAATTTCGAATCAACTGGGTATTGATTTGAACTCAAATACCATTAAAATTCGATATAGTGTGGATGGAAATCGCACACAAATGAAAATACATAATGATATGGGATACAAAGTGTATGTAGAATTGAAAAAAGAGAATCGACAATTTGGGATGTATCCTCTTTGCATAACAACAACAGAGAAAGAAATTAGCGAAGAAGCTGGTGTAAATAAAGGGTATATAGTGCAAATTGAAGAAGTACGTGAAAGTTATGATGTTGAAACAGATGATACTATGGCTATAGAGCTAATCAAATCTGGAGAAACAATTGGAATTTTGCAACAAAACACGGATTTGATAATAACAAAGACTGATCAGAAGGAGGTTATTGCTGGACAAGTATACAAAGATAAGTCGACATTGAAAGAGGTGATGGAAAATTATGCTATAACTCAAAGGTTTTAATTTCGTGTTGATAGGTCTAATGCTGTCAGGTAATGTGTTTCGTTAACTTAATTGTATTTATATGTATCCATATGTATTTGTAAGTAAAAATAATTAACAGAGGAACCACATATATCTGGAGCAGCATGAATTTCACAATAATATATATATATATGTATGTAGTTGTATTTTTTTGTATTTAGTCAGTTTTATAATATTGAAATATAATAGTATACAACATTACATATACACCGATATAATAGTATATAACATTACATATACACCGATATGAATTTGTGATATATTCATAGAAATTTTAAAAGTCATAATGGTTAATGTTGTTTATGTATTTTTTTCCAGCTATGCATTAATTTGTAATTCTGAAAATTGTGATTGGAGGTTTAAGGCATCAAGTATTAATAAATCCGAATTATTCAAGGTGAGAGAATTCAATGACAACCATACATGTCCGTTGAAGGATAAAGTATACGAGCAACGGCAAGCTAGTAGTAGCCTGATAAGTGGTATTATAAGGCCAAAGCTAACAAATCATAAAAGGAAATACACTCCGAAGGACATTATTGATGATGTGAAATCAGATTTAGGTGTAAATGTTAGCTACATATTGGCGTGGAGGGCAAAAGAAAAAGCAATCAATTTTATTAGAGGTGAACCGACTGAATCATATCAAAAATTACCTGGGTACTTATACACAATGGATAAGACATATCCTGGTTCTCACATTAGAATGGAAAAATCGGCAAAGAATGAATTCATGTACTTGTATATATCATTGTATGCATTTATAAGGGGGTTCGATCATTGTAGACCAATTGTTGTAGTGGACGGGAGTCATCTGAAATCATACTACATCGGGACATTTGTTTCTGCAAGCACGTTAGATGGTGCAGGTAAATACATTTTTAATAATACAATTTTTGTTATTTTAAATTCTGTAATAACATATTTATGTATAAAATATTATTTACAATTATATTTAACAGGTCATATATTGCCATTAGCATATGGTGTTATTGATTCAGAGAACGATGTTTCTTGGACGTGGTTCTTTGAACAATTCAAAATAGCATACGGTGTGAGAGAAAACATGTGCATTGTTTCTGATAGAAATGAGAGTATCATTAAGTCTATATCGAGAGTGTATCTAGATGTACCACATTTTGCTTGCATATGGCATCTGTGGAATAACGTTTACAAGAAATTCAAAAAGAGCCATTCCAAGTTGAGCGAAATATACTTCTCGATGGCAAAAGCATACACACAGTCTGAATTTGATAGTTTTATGGAGAAGATTGAAAAGGTAGATATTAGGGTGAAAGAATACTTAGAGTTAGTTGGATACGAAAAGTGGGCGAGGTTGTATGCACATGTTAATAGGGGATGGACAATGACTTCAAATATAGCCGAGTCAATTAATGCAGCACTGGTTTCAGCAAGAGAATTGCCAATATATGACTTATTAGAAGAAGTTAGAAAGATGTTTGGACGGTGGAATTGTAGTAACAGTAAAGAAGCTACACATACGTACAAGACCTTGGGGAAAAAGTACCAGGAGATGCTCGAGTTGAATGAGACAATGTGTACTCGTATGACTGTAAGTTTGTTTTTTAATGTCGTATTCCACATAAATAAATGTTAAAACCGTTAGCAGCATATATAGTTTGAAACTCTTCTGATATGCAATTTAATACACTCGAATACATGTGTATACATATGCTGCTAACAGTTGATTTTTAAAGTACTTGCATGAAGCAATTAAATACTGAAATATATATAATTTATTAATGTTTAATGTGTTCAAAATTATATTTTTTAATGTAGGTGGTACCTTCAACTGAATACTTGTATACTGTCAACGATGGTGGGAGGTATTATACAGTATGCATGCTCGAGAGAAAATGTGTTTGTGGGAGGTTCCAAGTTGATGAATTGCCATGCCCACATGCATGGGCAGTATTGAAGAGCAAGTTTTTAATGCGAGATGATTATTGCTCCAACTATTACAAGCCAAGTACAATTGTAATGACATACGATGTGCCAATTTATCCGTTACCAGACAAAAATGATTGGAGTATACCAGAACATGTTGCAAATGAGGTTGTACTACCACTCAAATGGAAAAGACCTCCTGGAAGGCCAAAGAAGAAGCGCGATAAAACTTTAAGTGAATTGTTGTTGCCGAAAAATCAACATTCATGTAGCATATGTGGTCAAGTAGGACATAACAAGAGAACTTGTAGGAATGCTCCACGTAATAAATAAGTGTATATGTACTCGAATGTATTGTTTACTCAATAATTTGTCTGAATGATATGTAGTAGAATTATTCATGATCATACGTATATGAGTGAAGTGTTTATGAGATTATATTAGTACTATACATATATTAGAACATGGGTGTTTATAATTGAATATTAATAAAATACAGATTTTGAATAAAACTTAATACATTTAAACAGTACATGAACACTGTTTGTTGAATTATATTAACTAACAGTTGAAATTACATGGCAATATACACTTAAATACAACTAGACAACAACTAAAACTTAACTGTTTAATAATACTTAATACACGTGAATACATATATTATATAACTGAAGAATATAACCGATGAGTAAAACTTAAAACAACTGGACAACACTCAAATATAAGTTATGAATACAACTTAATACAACAAAACATTAATTGTGAAAATAGGTGATGAATATAACTTAAAACAACTGGACAACAGTTGAATATAACTTATGAATACACCTTAATACACTGTAACATAATTTATGAATACAATTTAATACACCTAACCATAAGTTATGAGTATAACTGATGAATATAACTTAAAACAACTGGACAACAGTTGAATATAACTTATGAATACACCTTAATACACTGTAGCATACCTTATGAATACAATTTAATACACCTAACCATAAGTTATGAGTATAACTGATGAATATAGATTAAAACAACTGGACAACAGTTGAATATAACTTATGAATACAACTTAATACACTGGAGCATAACTTATGAATACAATTTAATACTCCTAACCATAAGTTATGAGTATAACTGATGAATATAACTTAAAACAACTGAACAACTGTTGATTATAACTTATGAATACACCTTAATACAATTGAACATAACGTATGAATACGACTTAATACACCTCAACTTAAAACTTATGAATACAAGTTAATAAGCACTGTATATTACACAACTGATGAGTATAACTGTGTAATATAACTGATGAGTACAACAATTGAATATAACTTATGAATTTAACTTAATACACCCGAACATAACTTAAGAATACAACTTAATGCACCTGAACTTATAACAGTTGAATATAACTTAATAACAACTGTATATTACAGAATGAAACTGATATTAATGAAGGTAATATACAACTGAACCCAAAATGTGCAAAATGTACCTTAATTGCAGGTTATCATTCAAAACTAAAACACGTTTCTGCTAATTAGTTAGTACACAGTAAACCCAAAGTAACTGGAACGAAACAAGTAAACTAACATAAAACTATTCTAAAACTATCTGTTTGTGTGCATCCAATTCAGATATTTGCCTTCCAATCTTTGAAGGTGCTTCACTTTCGCTTACTGCACCAGCCTCTATCTTGCGTAAAGCATAATCCCATAACAAAGCACCATATCTGTAACGACCCAACCGGTCATTTTAGAAAATTACGCCCCAATCCCTAATTTAACTGTTCCCCTAAGTTCATTTCTACTATTGGGGTTTGCCGGGAGAGTCGGTTTCGAAATTTGGAGCATTTTGGGACACTTAGTCCCTAAATGAGAGCTTTAAAGCTAGAAAACGGTCCGTAGCCGGAACAGTGTTAAGACGATCTCGGAACGGAAATCTGATGGTTCCATTAGCTCCGTCGGGTGATTTCGGGGTTAGGAGTGCGTTCGGAATGTATTTTGGAGGTCCGTAGCTCAATTAGGCTTGAAATGCCAAAGGTTGAAATTTTGGCGAATCCGAACGATAGGTGAGATTTTGATCCGGGGTCGGAATGGAATTCCGACAATTTCTGTAGCTTCGTTATGTGATTTTGGATATGTCCGCAAATTTTCAGGTCATTCGGACGTCGTTTGGTTGGGTTTTAGATCGGATGTGCAATTCGGAAAGTTTTAAGGAATTTAGGCTTGAATTCGATGTGAATTATGGGTTTTGATGTTGTTAGACGTGTTTTTATGATTGGAATAAGTTCGTATCGTTTTTTGGAGTATGTTGGTGGTTTTCGTTGGGGTCCCGGAAGCCTCGGGATGAATTCGGACCATCAAGCGGCATTTGGAACTTGGAAATTTCTGCAGAAAATGCAGCAGCAGTGCAGCAGACGTTAAGCCTACGCGTTCGCGTGGCAATGGATGCGTTCGCGTAGGCATGGTAGGGCAAAGCATCGCGTTCGCGTCCCTTGAGTCGCGATCGCGTAGAAGGGAAAGAGGAGGCACCGCGTTCGCGTCCCAGGTGTCGCGTACGCGTAGAAGAAAAAAAAACGGGCGATTGGAAGATTGTTCTTCGCGAAGGCGTGGGAGTCGTCGCGTTCGCGTTGAGGAAAGGAAATTGTGCTTCGCGGATGCGTGTGGAGCGTCGCGTTCGCGATAGGTAATTTTTGCAGGTCATCGCGAACGCGTGGGTTACTTCGCGTTCGCGTAGAAGAAGTTTAATTGTTCATCGCGAACGCGTGAACAGTAACGCGAACGCGATGAGCAATGGGGTCTGGCAGTGAGCTTAAGTTCAGAACATAACACCCGCGACCCCCATACACAAAAACGCCATTTTTGAGCTCCAAGAGAGGATTTTGAAGGGGAAGCGCTGGGATATCATCGGGAAATCATCGGGGGTAAGTTTCTTGACCTTAATTCGTTGGTTTATCATGAAATCCGTGATTATTTCACTGAAAATGGTGGATTAAAGGTGGGTTTGAGACCTAGGCCTAAATGTTAGAAAATCTATGATTTGAGTGGGCAAATGGAGTCCGATTTTTGGTAAATTTTATATGCCTAGACTCGTATTGAGATAAGGAACCCGCATATATATTTTTCGTGATTTTTCGATAAGCGTACCGAAAGTCGGGTTTTGACAACTTGTGGGTTTTGGTATATTTTGAGTTATTTTGATTGGGTAATGCCCAATTGGCCTATTTTGATGTGATTCTATTGATTTTTATCAGATACTACACTTGTGGAGGCCGACATTCGCGGCAAGAGGGTTATTTCTTAGCGGTTTCGTACCGGAATTGAGGTAAGTGGCTTGTCTAACTTCGTGTGGGGGACTTTCACCCCTAGGATATTATTGTGATACTTTAAATGCCTTGTACGCGAGGTGACGGGCGTGCACATGCGCTGGTTGTTGAACACATACTTTACTCAAAATGTTCAATGAGTGATATTCCTGTTTTTAGTTGTTAAATTCGATATTCCTACCCGGTAGTAGGTAGAAAAGCATGATTAGATAGAATCTAACTGTCTAGTTGCTTAATTGACTTACTTGAGTTTTTCTTGGTAATCGCTGGCGCCGTTCATCGGCGAAGTTATCGTTAAGCATATTATACTTCTCTCTGTGTATTCCTTTACTTGCTGTGGTTGTGAACTACGGGTTCAATTCCCGAGATCCTGAGATTATTGAAATATGGACTACGGGTTCAATTCCCGAGATCCTGAGATTATTGAAATATGGACTACGGGTTCAATTCCCGAGATCCCGAGATTATTGAAATATGGACTACGGGTTCAATTTCCCGAGATCCTAAGATTATTGAAATATGGACTACGGGTTCGATTCTCGAGATCCTGAGATTATTGAAATGTGGACTACGGGTTCGATTCCCGAGATCCTGAGATTATTGAAATATGGACAACGGGTTCGATTCCCGAGATCTTGAGATTATTGAAATGTGGACTACGGGTTCGATTCCCGAGATCCTGAGATTATTGGTAGGGACTGCGGGTTCGATTCCCGGAGATCCCGAGTTATTGAGATATTATTGAGACATGGGCTGCGGGTTCGATTCCCGGAGACCCAGAGGTACTGAGAATGGGACTGTGGGTTCAATTCCCACAGGTCCTGGATTTGTTTTATTGAGTTGATTATTTGTTGTTAGCTTAATTGTAGACAGTTGCGGTAATCATCTTATGGTTGTTATTTCGGAAACTATTGTTATTATCATTTAAACTGTTTATTTTGTTATCATCATATTATTATTGTTTCTCAGTAGGGCCCTGACCTTCCTCGTCACTACTCCATCGAGGTTAGGCTTGGCACTTACCGAGTACCGCCGTGGTGTACTCATGCTACTCTTCTGCACACTTTTGTTGTGCAGATCCAGGTACATCAGAGCAGGCTCGTGCTAGGTGATTCCGCAGCTTTCGGGAGACTTCGAGGTATGATCTGCTACGTCCGCGGATCCGGAGGCTTCCCTTCTACTCTAGTAGTACTAGTTGACATTTTTCTTCATTTCGTTGTTAGATACTCTTTACACATAGAGCCACAGTGTATTTCTTTTTTAGTCAGTGTTACCGTGGGGTTCCGGAGCTTGGTAGTGTTTTATTTATTGTGTGACGGATGTATGTGCCAAGCGGCAAGAATTACATATCTTTTATGCTATTTTTCCGCTGTTTCTTATTTCAGTGTTTTTATAACTTGTATATTCCGCAACGTGTTAGGCTTACCTAGTCGTGGGGACTAGGTGCCATCACGACATGTTCACAATTGGTGAACTAGGGTCGTGACAAGTTGGTATCATAGCTCTAGGTTCATAGGAGTCACGGGACACAAACCGGTTACTTAGAGTCTCGCTGATACGGAGACGTCTGTATTTATCTACGAGGGGCTATGTAACCGTTTAGGAAACTCTTCATTTCTTTTGGATTCCTTGTCGTGCGACATTTTTGACATCAAAAATCTAAACTACTACTTTCTATTCTCTCACAGATGGTGAGGACACGATCTACTCGAGATGATTAGGTACCCGCACCCCCTGTTGCGGCCGTCAGAGGCCGGGGCCGAGGTAGAGGACGAGGACGTGCCCGAGGTGCAGCCACAGCACCCGCGCGCGCTGCCGCTGAGGTGCCACAGGTAGACCAGGTTGGAGCGCAGGCGCCTGGTACACCGACTACAGCTGCTACTACTCCAGCACTACAGGAGACCCTGGCCCAGTTCATGAGTATGTATACCACTTTAGCTCAGGCAGGACTGCTTCCTCTCGTCGCAGCTACATCTCAGGCCGGGGGAGGGGCCCAGACTCCTGCAGCCGTTACACCGGAGCAGCGTGTGCCAGTGGGACAGGTTCCAGATGTTTTGGTTATGCCTCATGCCGCCCCAGTACAGCCCGGAGGTGGACCAGCTGCCTCTGAGGACGAGCAGCGTAGATTGGAGAGGTTCAAGAAATATGACCCTCCAGTGTTTAGTGGTTTGGCTTCAGATGATGCATTGGGTTTTCTAGAAGAGTGTCATCGTATTCTTCGTACTATGGGGATTGTGGAGACCAGCGGGGTTTCCTTCATTGCTTTTCAGTTTCGTGGGGCCGCTTATGATTGGTGGCGCACGTACGAGTTGGATAGTCCGGAGGAGTCTGCTTCATTGACCTGGACGCAGATTTCAGATCTGTTTTTGAGGGAGTTTGTTCCACAGAGCCTTAGGGATTCTTGGCGCTCGGAGTTTGAGCGGTTGCGACAGGGCTCCATGTCAGTATTGGAGTATGCTATCAGTTTCACCCGTCTAGCCAGGCATGCACCGGCTTTGGTAGCCACGGTTCGGGAGAGAGTGCGGAGATTTATCGAGGGCCTTGTTCCGCCTATCCGATCCAGCATGGCCAGAGAGCTGCTGGAGACAGATATATCTTATCAGCAGGCAGTTAGCATTGCCAAGAGGATCGAGAGTATTCTCCCTAGAGAGCGGAGAGAGAGAGAGAGGCCAAGAGGTCTCGTGAGTCGGGCCATTTCTCGGGTGCCCGCACTTCAGCAGCCGGTCGTTTTGGCGAGGGTTATTCCGGCCGACCAGTTCACTCAGCATTGCCCGCAGCCGGTAGTACTCCGGGTCTTCCAGGCACCTCGGGAGCCTTATTATGCTCCCCGGCTTCCGGTGCACCTTCGCGCGGGGTCCTTCCAGGGGCCGGACTAGTGGGGGTGAGGCCGGTCGATCACGGCCACCGCGTCCTCCCGGAGCATGTTTTGAGTGCGGGGATACTCGCCACCTAGTTAGGGAGTGCCCCGGGCGCAGGAGAGGAGCCCTCATCAGTCATCACGAGCACCCGCGTGGTTCTCGGGGCCGGCAGAGGCTATCATTCCGGCCCCAGCTGCTACTCCACCTCGCCCGGTCGTCCGCGGGGCGGGGGTCAGGGTTCCGGAGGCCGCCCTCGAGAGGGGGACAGGCCAGATTCTACGCTATTCCCGATCGCGCTGCGGCTGTTGCATCTGACTCTGTTATCACAGGTATTATTCTGGTTAGTCACGGGGAGGCATCGGTTCTATTCGACCCTGGTTCCACTTTTTCATATGTGTCTTCTTACTTTGCTTCTCATCCGGGTGTGCCTCGGGATTCTTTGAGTGCCCCCATTTATGTTTCCACTCCGGTGGGTGATTCTTTGGTCGTGGACCGCGTATATCGGTCGTGTTTGATTACCATTTGTGATTTTGAGACCGGAGCGGATCTATTGCTGCTCGGGATGGTCGATTTTGATATTATTCGGGGCATGGACTGGTTATCGCCCCATTATGCTATTCTTGATTGTCACGCCAAGACCGTGACGCCGGCTATGCCGGCATTCCACGTATTGAGTGGAGTGGTACTCTAGATCACACCCCTAGCCGTGTTATTTCTTTTCTCGCAGCTCGGCGTATGGTTGAGAAGCGGTGTGCCGCTTATCTAGCCTATGTGCGGGACATCGGTGTTGACACTCCTCTATTGATTCTCGTTTATGTGGTACGTGACTTTGCCGATGTATTTCCAGCTGATCTTCGGGCATGCCGCCCGATAGAGATATTGACTTTGCTATTGACTTGTTGCCGGGCACTCAGCCCATTTCTATTCCACCGTACCGTATGGCTCCTCCCGAGTTAAAGGAGTTGAAGGATCGATTACAGGAGTTATTGGGCAAGGGTTTTATTCGACCCGGTGTTTCGCCTTGGGGTGCTCCTGGTATTGTTTGTAAAGAAAAAGGACGGTTCTATGCGTATGTGTATTGACTATCGTCGACTGAACAAGGTTATAGTGAAGAACCGGTATCCTTTGCCCCGTATTGATGATTTATTTGACCAGCTACGGGCGCACAGGTGTTTTCTAAGATTGATTTGCGCTCTGGGTATATTAGATGCGGAGCCAAGAATTAAAGTTTATGGGTTCGAGATTGTAATCTGTTTAAATTACTGGGTTTTAAATTAATAATTTGTACATATTTAATAAATTTCTTAAGATAAATACAAAGTTTGAATCAAAGTTACTGGGTTCATCCGAACCCGTATCTTCCCCATGCCGTAAATGGTTTCCTTAATTGCACTGAAAATTCGCTAAGGTGTTCCAATTCTTTTGGTCAAACATTAATTTATTTTGGGAAAGAATAATCATGACTAAACTTGACAGAGACTTGGAATAAAAAACTCATTTGTTTGACTTTTCGCAAAAAAAAAATCAACTTCTTTTGAAGTTTTTAAATCTCTCATAAACTTGTTTTCGAGTTTTAGAAAAGTTGAATTTGGATATCTTTAAAACAAGTTAACCTTTCTTTGTGTTTAAAAGAAAAACTCCAACCAATAGTTTTTAAAAACTCAAAAGCCGAAGTTTCTAAGTCTTCTAAGAATTTGCAAATTTCATGCCTTCTTATTTGTTTTTTTTAGTATCACTTGAGGTTGGCTTCGTTATTACATTATTATCGTGTTTAATTGACCTAGCTGACATTTCTCTTTTTGTTTTCATTCATTTACTTTTTGTTTAGAAAATTGTATGATGCCAAAAAGATCTAGCTTAATGCTAGGTAGAGTTTGTTTTCTCCATTGCTTCCGAGCAGGTGCAGCGCATGTCCATGTATCAATTTTGATAATATAACTTGTATAGTGTTGAGATTAATGTTGTTGATATACATTGCGATGTCATGTTGAGTTATGGATGTATTGTTAGAATGGTTTGGTGATTCTCTGGCAGGTGGATAGGCCAAATTACAAAGGAAACTCTGCCGAAATTTCTGAAAAATTTGGAACATAGAAAGATTTCTGTCACCTAAAGAGAATGGGCTTATTGGTGGTGCGTGTATATCTGCAAGAATTGCAGAAGAGCTAAGGTCTCTGATGATTCGAGTCTCTGCCAAGGCTTGTAAATGACTTGAGTTTAATCTCATTGTAACATTTCGGCATCACTTGATTAATAATGATATGAGTGGTTGAAAGAGCTTTGATGAATGGCTTCGAGCTAAGTTGGGGAGGTTTCTATTGATTAACTGATTGCACTATTGTGTGCTATGTTGATTCTGTCTCTAAGTATGTTGGGAAATTCTGGTAAAGGTTATGGTGCTTCGTAGATCTGATGAAGTACTAGGGTGTTTTGAACTGCTGTTGGTAAAGAATATTCACCGTATAGAAAAGAAAGATAACTGATTATATCTGTAAGTAATCACGTTCTGCGATGTCAGAGTTCTAACAAAACACGAGTGGTTCTACTTAATAGGACAGTTGAATTACAACTGAATAAGGGTGAATGATGCCCGAGAATGGTTTTGCAGTGTTCAAGATTTTGCTTGTAACAGTCAGGTGCCTTAAGATTTGTGTATGTGGCTAAAGATGGCGGTTTCGTTAGAGAAGATCAAGGCTTGTGTTATATCATGTGAATGATGGGATTCTAGGTATCCGTATTGGGAAGTAATGATAACAATTTAAAAATCGCGGGAAGTTCATCAAAATAAAGTGTGGTAGAATGTGATACTTTTAGGAAACATTGAGAGAGTATTTAGTGGCCTATGGGTCTTAGACCGTGTGGTCTTGCGTACGAGTTTTGTGTGGTAAAAAGGGTTAAGGCATTATCGTACTACAGTAAAGACTGATATGAAATTAGAGATGAATCAGAAGGAAACTTGGTAAATGGAACAACTTGTTAATAAACCAGAATGGTATAAAAAAAAAGAATACGATTGCTTCCCGATATGTGGTTGAAGTAATGAGTCTTGCAGACATTGCAGCAAAGCTCTTGAGTGCTGGCAGTGGTGTAACTTGATATGGGTATAAGGACTCAGTCCTGGCAGTTAAACTTATGTAGCGAATGGGAAGAAATAGTTTGTGATGTGTTTTATCATGGTTTGAAGATGAGTATATTCCTGTCAGTATGCGAAGCGTGGAATGTGTAATGAGTTTTCTTCTATATGGGATCACGAAAGTCCTTGACTAGTTGAGTGCACCGATGTTGAGGCAGAGGAAAGGGATATGAATTTCCATGTTGTTTTAGTGTGATATGGTATACACAATGTGTTATGGAAAGTTGATAATGGTATATTCTAGGTTTTGAGATCAGTTCATAATATATGGGAAGTCAATAAAGATTATTGAGCAGCGCGGACAACTGCAGGTGAATTAAGAATCGATCTTTCTGATGATTTAAGAAAATGGTACTGCTATTCTATTAACTTGGCAGGGAATATGGTCCAAAAAGGACAAGGTAATGTAAACTGATAATATCTAATGGCATGGTGGTATTCTCTTGTTGGATCGACTGTAATAATTGAGTCGTTGATGGCATAGTGAAATTCTTGGATGGCTTTCGTGAAACGAATGGGCGCTTGATGTGCGTTATGTATTCGTACGGTGAAGTGTGGAACCAGGTATAGCGATTCATGTGTTATATATGTGTTGGAGACTAGAAGTTCTCGTAATCCGCCTATGCAGTGGTTGTATATCGCGTGTATCGACACCGTTTTGTGATTATTGGAAATCGGAAGCCCTAGTGGCTCTCTCTTAGCTTGATATGATGAATTTGGGTTATGATACCTTATTTCGGACTGGTTGACATAAGTCAGGTCGTCTAGACTAATGTGGTATGGACTATGTCGGAAAATGGCACAAATTGCGTAGCAGAGAGCATCAGAGTATGCTCCAACAGAGTAGTTGTACCCAGGACCAGCAGACGGATGGTAGGCATTGCTTTGTCAGTTGGACCTTAGTGGCGGATGTCAGTGTAGAGGTATCTACCATTGATTCAGTTCCAGTATTGAGAAACGTTGTCGGATGCGTTTCATGTGGCCGAGCTTGAGGCTATATATATATATGTTTGCTGTAATGAGAAAATTCGACTCGATATGCATTTCATTTTTGCGAGATTTATGCATGGATCGGGTGGCACGCCGCCACAGGTATGGTATCTAGATCGGGTGGCACGCCGCCACAGGTATGGTATCCGGATCGGGTGGCACGCGGCCACGGGTATGTCATTGGAGCGGGTTGCACCCCGCAACAGAATATTGTGAAAATATAGTTAGTTATATGCTACTGGGTATACAATACTTCCCCACTTCTGAGGAAAAGTCCGTTTTGAGTATCGCTTGGCAAATGGCACGTCGGTTGTGTCCTTTCAGGATTTGATAGCATACGTTAATTGTTTCACCGTGGGTGAGGTTGATTGCGTGGGTTCATGACCTAGATTTGTGTGTGGCTTACTGTTTTGAGCTTAGTGGATTGAGGTGCTTCATGAGCAATAATGTTGGGATAGAATCACGAATCGTGGCAAGGCCACGTGATGTTATGACCTCTCGAAGAGGATTCAGGTACTCTATTTCTATAATGCGAGACGCGATCTCAGTTCTATGCTATGATGGCATAGAGGAATTGAATTGCAACTCTTTTGCTGGAGAAAGTTGTCATGATTTGAGCTGTCATGATTCGAGTGTGTTCAGATGTTTCTATTGGAGCCTATGTTGTGCTCGTCGTGGCTTAGGCCGGTGTTTGAGGTGTCATGTTACCAGTGCGGTGTGTTATGATCGAAATGATCGTTGGAGTCATTATTGAGAGCGAGCATATGTGATTTCAGTTGGTCAGAAAGGTAAAAATCGAGGCTTGGCTCCGAAACCTATTGTGGTATCAGTTTTTAAAGGGGAAATAGATTCACGAATGGTTAACCTGAGAGATGGGTTCGGTATATCGCGTGCTTCAGCTGCCGTGGGCAGGATATGGAGGTGTTGGAATCAGACTCTATCTAATGAAAGAGGTTATCAGCTAGTATTTGGTTATTGTGGCCAGTTGTTGTGATTAGAGACTATCGTCTCGAGTGATTGGGTTGTTGATACATCATATGATCTCACCCGGAGTAGCGAATATGGGTTATTGCAGTGGATTCGAGTCTATCCTGAGTATAGGCATGGGATTTGCATTTGGCATATGATTTCAGAAAGTGCAATGTGATTTATGATTCAGATGGTCTGTGAAATTTTGACTATATGGTGTTTTCGGGCTTATGTGAGATAGGGTGATGTATCATCGCCCGAATATATGCTTGGTAAGGTCATTCAGCTATTGGGTTACTTCTAGTACAACTCTGGGTACGCTCGAGGACGAGCGATTATTTAAGTTGGGGAGAATGTAATGACCCGGCCCGTCATTACGGGAATTTACCACCCCGTCATGTTGCAATTACATGTTTTATGCTTTTATATCAGTGTTAGAGCCTATCGGGTGAGTTAAGAGTGAATTGAATTTAAAATGAAGCAAATAGCATGTTTGAAGGAAGTTTGAATGTAGAAAGTCAACCTAGAGTTGACTATCGAGTTAGAGTGCTCGGAATCAGATTCTGATGATTCGACTAGTTTCGGGGGATCATTTATGACTTAGGAGAGCAATCGGAATTGAATTTGGAGGCCCGGTGTAGTTTTAGGCTTGAATTGGCTAAAGTTGAATTTTGGTGAAATCCGAACGGTAGGTGAGATTTTGATCCGGGAGTCGGAATGGAATTTTGACAGTTGCAGTAGCTCCGCTAGGTGATTTTGGATATGCCTGCAAATTTTTAGGTCATTCGGACGTCGTTTGGTCCGGTTTTTGATGGAATGAGCAATTCGGAAATTTTGAAGAAACTTAGGCTTGAATCCGTGTATAATTGGTGATTTTGATGTTTAGGATGGTGTTTTTATGATTGGAACAAGTTCGTATCGTGTTTTGGAGTATGTTGGTGATTTTCGTTGGGGTCCCGGGGGCCTCGGGGTGAATCCGAACCATCATCCGGGCATTTTGAACTTGGCAAAGTCTGCTGTAAATTTCAGATCACTGTGCAGAAGGCTAAGCCTTCGCGTTTGCGACGGCAAGAACCGCGTTCGTGTAGGCTGGGGCACCTTGGTCATTGCGTTCGCGAGGAGGAGAGCCGCGTTCACGTAGAAGGAACCTGAGAAGCATCGCGTTCGCGAGGAGGAGGCCGCGTTCGCGTAGAAGGATCTCTGGATGGTTGAAGAAATGTGCATCGCGAATGCGTGGGGCATGTCGCGTTCGCGAAGGGAAAATGGATCAGTGCATCGCGGACGCGTGATAGGTAATGCGAACGCGAAGAGTAAAATGATGTTGGGCATCGCGAACGCGTGGGAGCTCACGCGAACGCGAAGAGCAAATTTGTCTGGCAGTGAAATTGAATTGCAGAACAGAGGGCTCACGGGTTCATATACCCAAAAAACATAATTTTGAGCCCTAGAGAGAAGAAATCACGGGAAAATGCTGGGAAATCATCGGGTATTCATCGGAGGTAAGTTTCTTGACTCAAAAACATCATTTTATGGTAGAATTAACATCAATCTTCATGAATTTGGGTAGAAATTGTGAAGGATTGTGGCCTAGATATTGAAAACGAAAATTTGGGTTTTGAAAGGCCAATCGAACTCCGATTTTGGTAAATTTTATATGTATGGACTCGTGGCGAGACGAGGGTTCTGGAAATATGAGTTTCGAAATTTTTCGAGATGTGGGCCGGGGCTCGGGTTTTGCAAATTTCGTGATTTTTGATATTTTTCGAGTTCTTTCGATTGGGTTATGTTCCATTAGCCTATTTTGATATATTTGTGCTGATTTGTGCTAGTTTTGACGTGCGTGGATGCCGGTTCGAGGAGCTAAGGCGTCGCGGGCATGAGCTTTCGTCGGTTCGAGGTGGGTAATACTTGTAAATGATGTCCCGAGGGTTAGTAAACCCCGGACTTGCACATCTTAGTGTTGTGTTGAGGTGACTTGCACGCCGGATAACGGGCGTGGGGTAGAGCACCATTGGGGATCGTGACTTGGTCCGTCCCACGTAATAAATAATATCACCTAATTGTTGAAATGAATTGGACTAATTATCATGCTTGGGCTTCGTGCCAATTATTTGAATCCTTCAGGGATTGGTATCATTATCTTGATAACACTGTGCATATTTTTATCTAAATTTAAGGTTTTAAATGGTATTTTGCTATTCAGCATTCTTATAAGGTTATGAAAAAACTTGAACAAGGTCTTAATAATATTTTAGCTGTGAGCTAATATGATATTGTTGCACGTAGGGCTCTATGATTATTTGTTAGACTGATTTGGGCCGAGGGCCATATGTTAGGGCATGGCAATTTATGTGAGCATAAGCATGCACATGCATGGATCAGACTGCACGCCGCAGTGGTATACGGATCGGGCTGCGCACCGCAGCAGGTGTGATATTAATATTGTGCTTGGGCTGTAGGAGCCCCTCCAGGAGTCTGAACCCCCACAGTGAGCATGGGTACCCAAATTGGATCGGGCTACGCGCCGTAGCGGTCATATGCATTGAATGGCATACATACATTGGTTTACGTGTACTACGTGGCATAACATTCAACACTCATACATTACTGGCACACATGCATTAGTTGCCTTATTAACCAGATCTCCTGACGTAAATTGATAAGGAGTGCTGAGCCCGAGGGGCTGATTTGAGTGCGGACTTGCACTGCTTGATATTGTATCCAGGTATTGGTATATTATTATGAAAGAAAGTAATTAAAAATTGAGATTTGTTTTATAATCTACTCACATATGCTGGAAGGGAATAAAAAGATAGTTCTGTGTTGTGTAGCATGAGATAGTGCCTATCGTGGTTTTCTTCCCTTCAACATTATTTACTTTTATTACTGCTGAGTTGGAAGTACTCACACCCGACTCCCTGCACCTTGTGTGCAGATTCAGGTACATCACAGCAGGGCTGATTCTATTGCGGCTCGGGAGTGCTTTTGGACGGTCGAGGTAGCTGCCAGCGTTCGCAGGACCTAATTCTCCAATTTGTCTGTATTTTTGTTCTGACCACCCCACACTTGTGTATAGTTATATTCGCTATTTACACTTTGTATACTCTGTAGAGGCTTATGACTCTTGACCCTTCGGTCTATGGGAGTTGGCACGTGTTGGGACTTGGTTCCCTGTTTTTAATATATCTATCACTGTTAAATTATTCTGTTATGCTTAAATTGGATAAAGTGAGCTTGTGGCTCCGTAATTGTTGTTAATTGGTCAGGCTGGCCTAGCAATGTGCTGGGCGCCATCACGATCGGATTTGGGTTCGTGACATTTTGTGATCGTGTTCATTGATGACATTCTTGTATACTCTCGTAGCCAAGAGGAGCATTCTCAGCATTTGAGCGTTGTGTTGCAGAGGTTGTGGGAGGAGAAATTGTATGCTAAGTTCTCCAAGTGCGAGTTTTGGCTCAAGTCAATAGCTTTTCTGGGTCATGTGGTGTCTCGTGATGGTATTCAGGTTGACCCGAATAAGATAGAGGTAGTGCAGAGTTGGCCTAAACTGTCCTCAGCAACGGATATTAGGAGTTTCGTTGGTTTGGCGGGGTATTATCACCGGTTTGTTAAGGTATTTTCATCCATTGATTCTTCTTTAACCAGGTTGACGTAGAAGGGTGCACCATTTTTGTGGTTGGACGAGTGTGAGGAGAGCTTTCAGAAATTCAAGACAGCTTTGACCACATCTCCAGTGTTAGTCTATCTATCAGCTTCAGGTTCATATATTGTATATTGTGATGACTTGAGAGTTGGGATAGGTTGTGTATTGATGTAGAAGGGTAGATTTATTGCTTATGCTTCTCGTCAGTTGAAGCCTCAAGAGAAGAACTACCCTTTTCATGATTTGGAGTTAGCTTCCATAGTTCATGCCTTGAAGATTTGGAGGCACTATTTGTACGGCGTGTCCTGTGTGGTGTATACTAATCATCGTAGTCTCCAGCATTTGTTTGGATAGAGGGATCTTAATTTGAGGCAGCGGAGATGGCTCGAGTTGCTCAAGGATTATGATATTACTATTCTATATCATCTGGGGAAGGCCAATGTAGTGGCCGATGCTTTGAGCCGAAAGGCGGTTAGTGTGAGCAACTTGGTGTATATTCCAGTTAGGGAGAGACCAATTGCATATGATGTTCAGGCATTGGCCAATCGACTAGTGAGGTTGGATATTTCAGAGCCCGACATGGTGTTGGCTTGCGTTGTTTCTCGGTCTTCTTTATATGATCGCATTCGTGAGCGCCAATATGATGATCCACACTTGCTTTTCCTTAAGGACAGAGTTCAGCATGAGCGATGCCAGAGATGTCACTATTGATAGTGATGGTGTGTTGAGGATGCAGGACCGGATATGTGTGCCCAATGTTGATGGCCTTCGTGAGTTGATATTGGAGGAGGACCATAGCTCGCAATATTCTATCCATCCAGGTGCCGCAAAGATGTACTAGGACTTGAAACAACATTATTGGTGGAGAAAGATGAAGATGGATATTTTGAGTCATGTAGCACGGTGCCTCAACTGTCAGCAGGTCAAGTATGAGCATCAGAGGCCCGTTGTGTTTCAGCGTATTGATATTTCTGAGTGGAAGTGGGAAAGGATCACTATAGACTTTGTTAGTGGGCTCCCTCGGATAGTGAGGAAGTTTGATTTAGTTTGGATGATTGTGGATAGGCTGACCAAGTCAGCTCACTTTATTCCTGTGTGTACTACATACTCCCCGGAGCGGTTAGCTGAAATATTTATTCGTGAGATTGTGAGATTGCATGGAGTTCCAATTTCTATCATTTCAGACAGAGGTACTTAGTTTACTTCACAGTTCTGGAGGACATTTCAGCGTGAGTTGGTTTCACAGGTTGAGTTGAGTACGGTATTTCATCCTCAGACGGATGGACAATCCGAGCGTACTATTCAGATCTTGGCGGATATGTTGCGCGCTTGTGTTATTGATTTTGGTGGTTCATGAGCTGTTTATTTTCCTCTCGGAGAGTTTTCTTATAACAACAGCCACCAATCTAGTATTCAGACGGCGCCGTATGAGGCTTTATATGGGAGACGTTGTAGATCTCCAGTTGGTTGGTTTGAGCCTGGTGAGGCCAAGTTGTTGGGGACAGAGTTGGTCTATGATGCTTTGGACAAGGTGGAGGTGATTCAGGAGAGACTTCGCACAGCCTAGTTGCGCTAGAAGAGTTATGCAGACCGGAAGGTTCGGGATGTGTCTTATTCTGTGGGTGAGAAGGTCTTACTGAAGGTCTCACCTATGAAAGGCATCATGAAATTTGGCAAGAAAGGAAAGCTCAGTCCGATATTTATTGGCCTTTTTGAGATTCTCAGGAGGATTGGAGAGTTGGCCTATATGCTTGCCTTGCCACCCAGTCTATCGGTAGTTCATCCAGTGTTTCACGTATCTATGCTCCGGAAGTATGTTGGCGACCCATCGCATGTGTTGGATTTCAGTACTATTCAGCTTGATGTAACTTGACCTATGATGTGGAGCCTATAGCCATATTGGATCGTCAGGTGAGGAGATTGAGGTCCAAGGACATTGCATTAGTAATGGTTCAGTGGAGAGGTCGGCCTATGGAGGAGGCCACTTGGGAGACCGAGCAAGAGATGCGGAGCAGATATCCTCACTTATTTGAGTCTCCAGGTATGTTTCTTGACCCGCTCGGGGACGAGCGTTTGCTTAAGTTGAATATGATGACCTGGCCCGCCGTCACGAGAGTTACCACCCATTATCCCCTCATTATGTTGTTTCATGTTTCTATATATGTGTTAGAGTCTATCGGGTGAATTCTGATTTATTCTGGTTGAAAATAAGGAATATAGCCTTTTTGAGTGAAGCATGTTTTTGAAATGTCAACCTGAATTTGACTATGTGGTTAGAGGGATGGGAATCGAATTCCAGTGATTCGATTAGCTTCGGGAGGTGATTTTTGACTTAGGGGTGCGACCAGAATTGAATTTGGAGGTCCGGTGTAGAAATAGGCTTGAATTGGCTAAGTTGGAATTTTGGCGAAATCCAGTCGATAGGTGAGATTTTGATCCGGGAGTCGGAATGGAATTCCGACAGTTGCAGTAGCTTCGTTAGGTATTTTGGATATGATTGCAAATTTTTTGGTCATTCGGACATCGTTTGGTCGGGTTTTTGATAGAATGTAGGTTTCGAAAGTTTTGGTTGAAACTTAGGCTTGAATCCGCCATGATTTGATGATTCTTTATGTTTGAGGGTGTGTTTTTATGATTGGAACAAGTTTGTGTGATGATTTAGAGTTGATTTGTAGTCCCGGGGGCCTCGGAATGTTTTCGGAAGGTCAAACAGATGAATTTTTGAAGTTTGTAATTGTTGGTATTAATGCAGCAGTGGTTTCCGCTTCTACGGAAGGAGGACCGCAGAAGCAGATTGGTGATCGCAGGTGCGAGCCCAGGGGCTGCCTAATGGAGATTCCGCAGAAGCGGCAGAATAGTCGCAGGGGCGGACTCGTAGATGAGAAAAATTGTCTGCAGAAGCACAAATGAATGGATTGGAGAATCTCGCAGAAGCGGAGAAAGTTCCGCTTAAGCGGTCTCGCAGGTGCGAGTTTTCAATCGCAGAAGTGGTCTTGGACATAATGAATGTCGTAGAAGAGACTATATTTTCGCTGGAGCGGGAGAGAGCCTAGTATCGCAGAAGCGAAAAAATGCCAGGGTTTAATGAACAGTGATGCCTCGAAATTTTAGAAATTATAACTCATTTGGGGCTTCGAACTTAGAGGCGATTTTAGAGATTTTGAGGAGAAAATCAAGGGGTATCATCAGGTAAGCACTCATGGACTCAATTTATGGTAATATATTGATAAATTATGGAATTAACATATGAAATTGGAAGAATTGAGGTGTATCAATGGGAGATTTTTGTTCTAAGCCTCGAATATAGAAAATTAATAATTTGAATGGGCAAACGGAGTCCGATTTTGATGAAATTTATACGTATGGACTCGTGCCGAGATAAGGATTCTAGAAATGTGACTTTTGTAATTTTTTAAGAAGCTGGACCAAGGGTAGGGTTTTGGCAACTTCGTATTTTTGAGTGTAATTCGAGTCATCTCGATTGGGTTATGTTCCTTTAGCCTATTTTGAAGTATTCCTATTGGTTTTGATCAGATTCTGCACCCGTGGAGGCCGATTCTCATGGAAAGGGCATTTTGAGCTAGTTTTCCAGTCGAGTCAAGGTGAGTAATGGGTATGGATGATGACCTGAGGGTTTGAAACCCCGGTATATCACTATGTGACGCTATATGGAGGCGAGACCCGTACTCTATTGTGAGTGCAGGGTTGATTGTGATTGGGGTCTATGGCTTAGTCCGACTGTGTAATATTATACTGTGTTGTTGGCTATAATTGAGATGGTAAATCTCTTACTTGGATGGTTGTGGATATCTTGGGGCTGTGAGCTAGTTGTTTGGATCCCGGGAGGATCGTTATCATTGCTTTTGTGATTATAGCATGTTAATATGATATCAGTCCTGAGCTAAACACTGTCTAAAATGGTTTTCTAAACTCTGGTATTTTTTAACATTGTTTTCCACTATAATTGATAAAAAGAGATTTCAAATGATATTTCTGAGCCTGTGAGGCTTGCATTGCATGTAGCTAGACTGATAGTGGATCAGGGTGCGCGCTGCAGCATATCATTGATATTGCACTTGGGCTGTTGGAGCCCCTCCGGAGTCTGAACCCCCACAGTAAGCGTGGGTACCCAAATGTATCGGGCTACGCATCGTGGCGTCATGTTCATGCATCTGCATTGCATTTAGATATACCTGTTGTACTGTTTAGCTGTTATTGCTGATTCTGAACCTTACACTATTAAAATGGTAAAAGAGATTATTATATAGCCTTGCTTAGTTCAATATTGGGTATTCTTATCTTCACTGTCTTTATCCATACTTATTACCCCGGAGTTGGAAGTACTCACACTACTCCCTGCACCTTGTGTGCAGATCCAGGTACATCACAACAGGGCTGACTCCCCAATTGCTCAGAGTGCTTTATCCGGACTGTCAAGGTAGCTGCTAGCGTCCGCAGGACCTGACATTTCCTTCTATCCATTTATCTTTAGACTTTTCTGCATTTGTCAGATACAGTTGTATTCGGTATTACTATTGTATTCTTGGTAGAGGCTCGTGGCTTATGACTCCAGTTCTGTGGGAGATATTACATTTGTTGGGCTATTTTGCAATTTATGCTAAAATATCGTACTCCTGTTATTATTAAAAATTGCTTTGAAGTATAATGAGAGCTGATAGCTCGGTGTTGTGTGAGATTGGTCAGGCTGGCCTAGCAATATGTTGGGCGCCATCACGATCGGGTTTTGGGGTCGTGACAATTTTAAATTTTGCATTTTAATAAAATCAGAAAAATATAAATACAAAATGAAATACAAAAATAAATAAAAGAAATAAAAATGGAAAAAGAAAACAAATAGAAAAGAGGGAGGTTTTAAAAGACCCGAATTTGGGCCAAATGGTTGAGCCCAAAACAAAAATTAACCTTTGAAAGACCTAGGCCCAATCCCAATAGTCCAGTCTTCCCTATTAATAAATAAAACGACGTGGTTCTTGGAAATTAATCGTGGCCCTTAATTGTTGATCTAACGGACGAGAGTATCCCATGTTTGTTAATATAAAACTATCTTAAACCCCTACCTCCCGTTTTCATCTCCTTCAGAATACCCTAGAGACTGACCCTGTAACGCCACCACCAAAAATCGCCCAAGGCGGCGGTCCATCTTAGTTCGACATCAAAATTACACCCCTGGTTCCCCTTTCCTTCCTCTTTACGAATCCACCACCTGTTTCTCTCAACTCTCCGCCAGAAGTGTCGAATCTTTGGTCCAATATTTTCTAGCCACCACACAAATCTCTCCGCTCACCACCTAAATTACGCCATAAGACCGCCTCTCTGTCCTCTATCAAACCTCCAAGACCCTGATCCTCGAATATGTCCGGAGCCGTTCGAATATTGATTTGAATTTTTTCGTCCAAAACCCTAATTGCCCCAAAGCACTTCAAATTAATATCATGTGACCCCCTCCCCTTCCTCATGAGGATTTCAGCATCATTGGAGCTCGAACATCACCGGAAATGGTCGGATTGGGAATTTAAGAGTTGGATGGACTTTTGTCAGTGAGTTTCATGTCTATTATTGAATATTTAATTTGGTCCAATTCTGTTTAGTTGTGGGTAATTGTTTTGTATGTCATTTTTTCTATTATGGTCCATAATCTCTATTCATGATTAGCTTTAAAGTGTTTTGATTAATTGTGGATTTTATCTGGTTCGAATTCAATTTGTGTGTGTTATTTTATTCTAAGTTGTTTGTTCGATCTTAATTTTTTCCAATCCCTAAATTTAGTTTGACTCTCAGTTAAATTTTGCTAATCTGTTAATTATTTTGTTAGTTTTGGTTTGAATTGACTTCTGGTATTCTTGTTTTAATTAAGTCTTAGTTTATATAGTTAAGCCTTAGTTTGTTAGTCTTAGTTTGAATTAGGATTAGTCTTTAGTTGAAGATCAATTCAGTTCCTAGCGTAGTTTAGTATTAAGCTCAAGGGTATTTTAGGCTTTAGTAATAGGATGGAATGCTGTGGAATAAAATTGATTTCACTTGAATGCTCTAGAATAGGACCTTAGTCACAGTTTTAGGGTAGTGACTTGTGGTACAAGTTAAAAATAAATGAGGAAATCGAAATAAACCAAGGGATTGAATTGTAAATAGAAAATTGAAGGATGCCCTTATTTTGCCTATAAAAAGGCATCAATATGCCTTCAGGAGGAGGTTATTTTAGCCACAAAATTCCTCCCCCCCAAAAGAACCGTTTGCTGCATATCTGAATTTCAGATTTGATTTTCAAATTCTAATCATAGATCTAGTTCCTCAAAAATCCAAAATAAAAGCAAATAAAAAATCACAGAAAATCCAAAAAAAAAATATTGCTTGGTCAATTTCTTAGGCTGAGTTCAAGTTTAGTGGTTATTCCATATTGCTTAGCTTAATTTCTGATAGTTAAAGCCCAAAAGTAGTCATGTACTGATTTCAAGAGGGTATGGAGTCCAATCAAGTCATTTAGTGTATATTTTGGGGCTGTTGTGCTCAAATCTCTGAATTCCACTTGATACTTGGATCATTGATCTATTCCTGGGCTGAAGTTGATTTGTTGTTGATTCACTGCTAGTTTTTATTTGCTAAAAGCACTCTTGAACTGCTGGTGTTCCTCATTACTTCACTGACCTTCCTTTCTTCTACACTTTTGCATTATAATCTCAAGTACATGTTCAAATCTTGTTTTGATGAAGTTGTGAAAAGGAATTTTGAAATGTGATACATAATCGCTTGTCTCCTGGGAGATGTGCATTTGATTTACCATGTTTACATAAAAAATGGATAACCTGCATTTACTTAAGTATATTTTGCTTTGTATTTATTTGGTTCTCTAGAAGTTGTTAATTTGTATAATTTGGGACTGTTTGGACCGCTTAAATCATTTGAGTTGTTATAGGTAATTTTTGAATGCATGATTCTTGATTAAATATTGGTTTAATAAGTGTCAATCTGAGTTAGTAATTAATGTTGCTTAAATCCAACCACGCTTTCTATTTGATTTTCCTGCATAATAATAATTAAAAACTCACTAATAGGTAAGCAAATAAGGTAATCTAAGTTGTGCCTGAAATTTGAACAACCAATACATCATTAGTACAAATGATGTGATGTTGTTCTTCTTCATAATCATTAAATGCATGGTAAATAATTTGGAACATTTCAGTGTGTGCATATGTTCAATTTGAGTTAAAACATGGTAGGATTTAACAATTGAAGGCTTAACAGTCCATTATCAGGTGGTTTGGGCTCCATGCCTTTCACAGGCGACCCAGACCTCATGCCTGTAACAATTCGCTATGGCAGGCTGGCCATCTCGTTCCTGGGCTCATGCTTAGGCCTAGTAGCGCTGTAACAATATTATAAAGAGAAAATGCTCTTTTTCCCTTTTGTAGGTTAAACCATTAAGGCCTAAAATTTGTCAAAACACTACTACAAAAAAGACCTTTAGCGGCAATACAAAAAAACTTTAGCGACAATAACTATAGCCGCTATATTAAAGGGCACATCAATTGTCTTCCCCGATAGAAGTTTCCAAATCTCTTTTAGTAAAGTAGGCCCACGAACCTCTTTTGCTTCTTTATTACCTAGAATGAAAAAGAGAACATAACATTAGGTAGTACAATAGCTATTAGTGAGTTTTGAATAGTATATCTCCAGCGAATGCAATACGTAGTGAAGCTGCTGCAAAAGCTTAATATGCAATATCGATAAGTTGCAACTAGTAAGCATAGGAGGGAAGAATAACCAATTCTTGAAGATACCTCAGCTGTTGGAAAACCAATTCACAACAACTTCTACATATTAACTGCATATGTTAAAGCATACAACCTATGGAAGAATAGAGTTTCGAGGAATGTACAAGAATTTCTAAGGGAGACTTTCTTGAATCTAATGTTTGCTAGGACACCACAAGTGCGATTCTCACTTGATATTTGCAGCTCTTAACTAAAAGTCTCTCAGTTAATACTACTACAACTCCAGTCAATGGGAATCAAGGTGGAAATCAGCAATAACCAATGAATACTACACCTAATACAATAACTCTTCATACTGCAGCTCTAGCTTTCAATTTTGAATTCATCTGGGAGTGGCTCTTCTAATGTTCTAGTGAATTCATCTCCTAAAACCAAGAGCAGTTGATTCTTTTTTACAGTGTCTGTATGTAGGATTCTTGAAGGAACAGCATATTATCTATTCAATTAGGGGTTTCTCGCGAATGAGGATCCATAAAGTAATGATATTGTTGTGATATTACTTGGCTTCAAAACTGAAGGAGCATTAGCTGATCCAAGCACATTTTTCTTGTTATAGAAATTTTCAAAATATTAAAATCTCAAGGATCATAAAAGTATTTGGTGCAAAGTTGTTTAATTGAATTGTACAAGCTAATGGAACTGTCACTATCATTTTTTTAGTTGATTGTCAATTTTGTACCTATTGATGGTATGCTATCATTAATAAAGCTTCTAGAAACTCTTTGTCATGATTAAGAATGTGGTTCAACTATCATATGAAAAGATTAATGTCTTGACCTTGGTTCACCAATCGTGAACCTGTCATGACGGCACTCAATCTTCGCGACTAGGTAAGCCTAACACAAATGCGGAATTTACAGCTTTTACGAATAACTAAAAATAACAGCGAAATAACAAAGAAAATATAATAGGTGTCGCTCAGCTCATACACTTTAACACAATTTCTAAAAAATATAACCACCAAAACCCGGAAACTCACAGGAAAACACAGGCTAAAGAGAGTAAAATCGTGGATATATCCACCAAGAGTATCTATACAACTGAAACAGAAAGAAAATAACTAGTGTCACTAGGAAGGAACAGAAGAAGACTCTTCGGATCTACGGACACAGTAGATGCACACCTCGAGTCTCTTGAAGTATAACCTCGATCACCGGTAGTGCGCCTGATCAGATGGACTTGGATCTGCACAATAAGAAGTGTGCAGAAGAGTAGCATGAGTACACCACGGCGGTACTCAGTAAGTGCCAAGCATAACCTCAATGGAGTATTGACGAGAAAGGTCAGGGCCCTACTAAGAATAATAATAATAAAATACCGAACAGCGTAAAGCAGGAGTAAATCTTAAATAACAACAAAATAAAATAGAAACTACAAGTCATCTACAATTAAGATAACAAGGAAACTTAACACCATAAGTACAGAATCAATGGCATATGATCTCTGGGAATTGAACCCGCAGCCCATTTATACTCAGTAGCTCAGGATCTCCGGGAATAGAACCCACAGTCCATTTATAACTGTGACCAGGATCTCCGGAAATTGAACCCGCAGTCCTCTTGCATTAGTATCAAAAGATCTCCGGGAAATAAACCCGCAGTCCTTTTAAATTAGTATCATAGGATCTCTGGGAATCAAACCCGTAGTCCATTTAGTAGTAGCTCCGGATCTCCGAGAATCGTACCTGCAGTCCACAGAACACAGCATAATCAAATTAAGAGAATACGCAGAGAGAAATGAAATACACTGCTACGATCAACAATTAAATACAATCTCATCATGTTTCACGAAATTCAACTAAGACAAGTAGGCATTTAGATAGTTAATCCTATCTAATCATGCTTCCCTAGCTAACACATGATAAGTCTTACAATTAAACCAATCAAATAACAGAGATAACACTGATTGAGCAATTCAAGTAAAGTGGATTTTTCAATAATTTGAACAAGCACACACCTGTCATCTGGCGTACAAGGCATTTAAGTCAACACATAATATATCCTAGGGGAAAAGATCCCCCACACAAGGTTAGACAAGCCACTTACCTCAATCCCGGTACAAAACCGTTAAGAAATAATGCCCTTGCCACGAGTATCCGACTCCAAGTGGCCCAAATCTATTCAAACCAATTACATAGTGTAAATAACATCGCAAGTAACTAATTACATTGTTAAAATTAAAGCTAAGGCGCGAAAATAGGTAAAATGACCAAAATAACCTTCCAGACATCCGATCAGAATCAAAATATTTTTACATTTTTAGAACCCTCGCACTCTCACGAGTCTAACCATATAAAATTTATTAAAATTGGAGTCCATTTTCTCATTCAAATCATCAATTTTCATTCTCTTAGGCTTAGAGCAAAATCCTCCATTTTTACACCTTAATCCCTCCATTTTCAGAGATTAAATCTATGTTTTATCAATATAATCGTATAATTTGGATCCAAGAGTTCTTACCTGATGATACCCCTCAATGTTCTCGTCAAAATCGCCCAATTCTTCTCTTAGTTCGAAGCCCCAATCGATTCTAACACTTCTGAAATTTTGAATAAGCTGAAGCATTAAACATACAATGGTTTTCGCTACTGCGACACTGGGTCGCTTCCGCTCCTCCGGTTCTGCGGAGAAGCAGCTGCTTCTGTGGCTTTCATTAAACTCCTCGACTTCCGCTTCTGCGGATAATACCCCGCTTCCGCGAACTCGCATACGCGGACAAAAGTCCGCTCCTACGGAAGCTCCCAAACTGGCTAACATCGCTTCTGCGGTGTTTGCCCGCTTCTGCGGGCTCGCCTAAGTGAACACGTGTCAGCTTCTGCGGACTCAGTTCACCCACTCAATTCTTACACTTGTGCTCCACTTTCCACTTTCGCGGACTCGCTTTTGCGGTCCAAATTCTGCAGAAGCAAAAATAACAGGAGACAGAAAACACAGACATGCTATATTAACCGAAAATTCCCGTTTGGCCTTCCATAATCATCCCGAGGCCCCCAGGACCTCAACCAAAAATACAAACTCATTCTAAAACATCATACGAACTTGCTCCAATCATAAAATCACGCCCTTAAATACAAACATCACCAAATTACCTCAGATTCAAACCTAATTTTCCTTAGAATTCCGAAACTTACATCCAATCGAAATCCCGACCAAATGATGTCCGAATAACCTGGAAATTTGTAGGCATATCCAAAATCACCTAATGAAGGTACTGAAACTGTTGGAATTCCATTCTGACCCTCGGATCAAAATCTTACCTATCAACCGGATTCCGCCAAAATTCCAACTTTACCAATTCAAGCCTATTTCTATGCCAGGCCTCAAAATTACATTCCGAACACGCTCCCAACCCCAAAATCACCTAACGGAGCTAACGGAACCATCAGATTTCCATTCTGAGGTAGTCTTAACACTATTCTGAATACGGACCATTTTTCAACTATTAAGCTCCCATTTAGGGATTAAGTGTCCCAAAACACTTCGAATTCTAGAACCGAACATCCCGGCAAACCGAATAGCAGAAATGAACTTAGGGAAAGCAATTAATTATGAATTGGGGCATAATATTCAAAAATGACCGGCCGGGTCATTACATTCTCCCACACTTAAAACATTCGTTCGTCCTCGAACGAGCATAGACAACATACCTGAAGTAGTAAAGAGATGAGGGTACTGGCTGCGCATATACTACTCGGTCTCCCAAGTCACCTCCTCGGACGACTGACCCTGCCACTGGACCTTCACCGAAGCGATGTTCTTTGACCTCAACTTTCCTATCTGCCTGTCCAAAATGGCCACTGGCTCTCCAACATAGGATAGATCCTCGTCCAACTGGACTGAACTGAAATCCAACACGTTCTACGAGTTACCATGATATCTCTGGAGCATAGAAACATGAAATACCGGATGGACTCCGACTAGGCTGGGAGGTAAGGCCAGCTCATAAGCAACCTCCCCAACTCACCTCAAAATCTCAAAAGGCCCAATAAATCTTGGACTCAACTTCCCTTTCTTGCCAAATCTCATGACACCCTTCATGGGCGAGACCCAAAGTAGAAACCGCTCGCCAATCATAAATGCTACATCGCGAACCTTCTTGTCTGCATAACTCTTTTGTCTGGACTGGGCTGCACGGAGTCTATACTGAATCACCTTGACCATGTCCATTGCATCCTGGACCATCTCAGTACCTAACAACCTGGCCTCGCCCGTCTCGAACAAACCCACCAGGGACCTGCATCTCCTACCATACAGGGCCTCATATGGTGCCATCTGAATGCTGGAATGATAGCTGTTGTTATAAGAAAACTCCGCCAGTGGCAAGAAGTGATCCTATGAACCTCTAAACTCAATCACGCACGTACGAATCATATCTACCAAAATCTGAATAGTGCACTCAAACTCTCCATTCATCTGGGGTGAAATGTCGTGCTCACCTCCACACGAGTGCCTAACTCCTGCTGCACAGCTCTCCAGAACTGCGAAGTAAACTGAGTGCCTCTGTCTGAAATGATGGAAACTGGAATACCATGCAACCGGACTATCTCATTGATATAGATCTCTACCAACCGCTCCGATGAGTAAGTAGTGCACACAGGTATAAAATGGGCGGACTTGGTCAGCTGATCCATAATGACCCAAATAGAATCAAGATTCCTCATAGTCCGTGGAAGTCCAGATACAAAGTCCATAGTGATGCGCTTCCACTTCCACTATGGGATCTCAATCTGCTGTAGCAACCCACCCGGACGTTGATGCTCATACTTCACTTGCTGGCAGTTGAGGCACCTAGAAACATAGTCAACTATATCATTCTTCATCCACCTCCACCAATAGTGATGTCTCAAGTCCCGATACATCTTCGCAACACCCAGATTGATTGAATTCCGCGAGCTATGGGCCTCAACTAGAATCAACTCTCGAAGATCATCCACATTGGGCACAAAAATATGCCCTTGCATCCTCATCACTCCATCCTCCATGATGGTAACATCTCAAACATCACCACGCCGAACTCTATCCTGAAGAGCAAGCAAATGAGGGTCATCAAACTGTCGCTCCCTAATGCGATCAAATAGAGAAGACCGAGAAACCACAAAGGTCAAAACCCGGCTGGGTTCTGAAAGATCTAATCTAACAAATTTCCTGGCCAAGGCCTAAACATCCATCGTCATAGGCCTCTCTACGGCTGGCAGATATGCCAAACTCCCCAAACTCTCCGCCCGGCAACTCAAGGCACTATCAACAACATTGTCCTTGCCCGAGTGATAAAGAATAGTAATATCATAGTCCTTTAACAACTCTAACTATCACCACTGACGCATATTCAGATCCTTCAACTTAAGCAAGTGCTGAAACTCCGATAATTTGTGTAAATCTCACAAGGAACTCCATACAAATAATGAAGCCAGATCTTCAAGGCGTGAACAATGGCAGCTAGCTCAATATCGTGGACAGGGTAGTTCCTTTCATGTACCTTCAGCTGTCGGGACACGTAGGCAATCACCCTACCGTCCTGCATCAATACTGCTCCAAGTCCAACCCGTGAGGCATCACAATAAACTGTGTAGGACCTTAAACCGGCAGGTAACATCAAGATAGGGGCCGAAGTCAAAGCTGTCTTAAGCTTTTGGATGCTCGCCTCACACTCCTCTATCCACTGGAAAGGGGCACCCTTTTGGGTCAATCTGGTCATCGGTGCTGTGATCGAAGAGAATCCCTCCACAAAGAGGCAGTAATAACCTTCCAAACCTAGAAAACTATGAATCTTAGTAGCCGAGGAGGGCCTGGGCCAACCCTACACGACCTCCACCTTCCTCGGATCTACTCAAATACCCTTGATCGATACCACGTGGCCTACAAATGCCACCGAACTCAGCCAAAAGTCACATTGAGATAAATTTGCATATAATTGCTTCTCCCTCAGAGTCTGAAGCACTATCCTCAGGTGCTGCTCATGCTCTTCCCGACTCCGGGAATATACCAAAATATCATCAATGAAAACAATCACGAACGGTCAAGATATGGCCTGGATACACTGTGCATCAAATGTGTAAAAGCTGCTGGGGCATTAGTCAGCCCTAAAGACATAACAAGGAACTCATAATGACTATACCGAGTCCTGAAGCCAGTCTTCGGGATATCTAGCTCTCGAATCTTCAGCTGATGATAACCAGAGCGCAAATCAATCTTTGAGAACACATGCGCACCTTGTAGCTGATCAAATAAGTCACCAATACATGGCAAAGGATAGGGGTTCTTCACTGTAACTTTGTTCAACTAGTGATAGTCAATGTACATACGCATAAAACTGTCCTTCTTCTTCACAAACATCAGAGGAGAACCACAAGGCAAAACGACGGGTCGAATGAAACCCTTACCCAACAACTCATGTAACTGATCCTTCAACTCAAGAGGATCCCTGTGGCACGTGGGAATAGAAATGGGCTGAGTGTCCGACAAACAAATTAATACCAAAATCTATATCTCGATCGGGCGGCATACCCGGGATATCAGCTGGAAACACATCAGAGAAATCTCGTACCACTGGGACTGAATCTATATAAGGGGTGTCAACACTAACATCCCTCACATAAGATAGATAAGAAGCACACCCCTTCTCAACCATATGTTGAGCTTTAAGAAAAGAAATAACACGGCCGGGGGTGTGATTTAGAGTACCACTCTACTTAATGCATGGAATGCCTGGCATAGCCAACGTCAAGGTCTTGGCGTGACAATCAAGAATATCATGATGGGGCGACAACCAGTGCATGCCCAGAATGATGTTGAAGTCAACCATACCGAGCAATAAAAGATCAGCCCTGGTCTCAAAACCACAAATAGTGACCAAACAAAGCCGATACGCACGGTCCACATCCAAAGAATCTCCCACCGGAGTAGAAACATACACGGGGGTACTCAAAGAATCCCTAGGCACACCCAGATGTGAAGGAAAATAAGAGGACACATAGGAAAAAGTATAACCAGAATCGAATAGAACCAATGCTTCTCTGTGACTAACCAAGATAATACATGTGATAACAGAAATAGAGGTGACAGTTGCAGCCAGGAATAGCATAAAATCTGGCCCGGCCCCTCCTTCGAGGGTGGCCTCTATCACCCTGATCCCTGCCGCTGGCTGGCTGGGCAGGTGGGGTGGCAGCTGGAGCCGGAATTTTGGCCTGCTGACCTTGTGAACCATGCTGAGGCTGTGAAGTCTATGAAGGCGCTCCCCTCCTATGCCTGGGGATCTCCCTAACCAGATGGCGAGTATCCCCGCGCTCATAACAAGCTCTGGGAGGGCGCGTTGGCTGTGACTAACTGGGCCCTCTCCCGCTGGATTGACCCATGGAGGTACGCGGCGCATGAGGAACACTGGAAACTGGGGGAGCATAGTAAGGCTCTTGAGGTGCTGGAGGAGCTGGAGTACCACCAGAAGCTAGCAATGCTGAATAAACTGGACGACCGGAATAACCCATTCCAAATCGACCGGCTACTGCATTACGGGCACTAAAGAAATGACCCGACTCACGAGACCTCTTGACCTCTCTCTCTCATTGCTCCCTAGTGAGCATACCCTTAATCCGTCTGGCAATACCCACGCTTGCTGATACGGTACATCCGTCTCTAGCTCTCTAGCATGCTGGACCGGATAGGCGAAATAAGACCCCTCAATAAACCTCTGCATTCTCTCCCGGACCGTGGCGATCAAAGCTGGTGCATGTCTGGCTAACCGGGTGTAACTGATGGCATATTCAGATACTATCATAGAGCCCTGGCACAACCGCTGAGTCTCTACACGCCAAGCATACTTGAGGCTCTGGAGAACAAACTCTCTCAAAAACATGTTAGAGAACTGTGTCCAAGTCAACGAGGCAGACTCGACCGAACTATCCAACGCATATGTACGCCACCAATCAAAAGCATCTCCTCGAAGCTGAAATGCAGTAAAAGAAACCCCAATGGACTCCACTATCCGCATAGTTTGGAGGATGCGATGACACTCCTCCAAAAATCACATGGCATCATCTGAAGCTAAGCCACTGAACACTGGGGGATCATACTTCTTGAACCTCTCCAACCCGCGTTGCTCATCCACGGAGGAAGTTGGCCCACCCCCGGGCTATACTGGTGTGTCAGGTTGTATTGGAATAGTCTCTAGAACCTCCTCCATGGGCACTCGCTACTTAGGAGTGTGGGCTGCGAGAGTATTGGCCCTTCCCCCGGCCTAAGATATGGCTACAGCGAGATGAAGCAACCCCGCTTGAGCTAGAGTAGTGTATATGCTCATAAACTGAGCCAGAGTCCCATGGAGTGCTGAAGTCGTAGTAGATGTAGTAGGTGTACCAGGTGCTTGTGCTCCAACCTGATCCATCGGTGGTGCCTCAGCAGCAACACGCACGGGTGATGTGGATGTACCTCCGGCGCGTCCTCGGCCTCTACCGCGGCCACAGCCTTTAGCGGTGGCAGTAGGGGGTACGGGTGCTTGATCCTCCCGTGTAGCACATGTCCTCACCATCTATGAGAGACTAGAAGACAGAGGTTTAGATTTGGTGTCAAAGTATCGCACGACAAGGAATTCAAAATAAATGAAGATTTTCCTAAACATTTACATAGCCCCTCGTAGATAAACACGGACGTCTCCGTATCGATCATCAAGACTCTAAATAACCGGCCTGTGTCCCGTGACTCCTATGAACCTAGTGCTCTGATACCAACTTATCATGACCCTAGTTCACGAATCCTGAACCTGTCATGAAGGCACCCAATCGTAGCGACTAGTTAAGCCTAACACAAATGCGAAATTTTGAGCTTTTACGAACAATTAATAATAACAGCGGAATAACATAGAAAATGTAATAGGTGCCGCTAGGCACATACACTTTACCACAATTTCTAAACTATATAACCACCAAGACCTGGAAACTCATGGGCAAACACAAGCTAAAGAGAGTAAAACAGTGGCTCTATCCACCAAGAGTATCTATACAACCAAAACAGAAAGGAAATAACTAGTTTCACTAGGAAGGAATAGAAGAAGACTCTCCGGATCTGCGGATGCAGCATATACATACCTCGAGTCTCCTGAAGTATAACCTTGATCACCGGTAGTGAGCCTGATCAGAAAAACCTGGATCTGCACAACAAAAAGTGTGCAGAAGAGTAACATGAGTACACCGTGGCGGTACTCAGTAAGTGCCAAGGCTAACCTCGATGGGGTAGTGACGAGGAAGGTCAGGGCCCTACCGAGAATAATAATAATGAAATATCGAACAACGTAAAGTAGGAGTAAATCTGATAATAGAAATATAAGATAGAAACTACAAGTCATCTACAATTAAGCTAACAAGGAAAATTAACACAACAAGTACAGAATCAATGGCATAAGATCTCCGGGAAATGAACTCGCAACCCATTTATACTCAACAGCTCAGGATCTCTAGGAATCGAACTCACAGTCCATTTATAACAGTGACCAGGATCTCGGGGAATTGAACCCGCAGTCCTTTTGTATCAGTATCACAAGATCTCTAGGAATTGAACCCGTAGTCCTTTTATTTCAGTATAACAAGATCTCCGAGAATTGAACATGTAGCCCTTTGTATAAGTATCACAGGATCTCCGGGAATTGAACCCGCACTCTTTTTATATTAGTATCACAGGATCTCCGGGAATTGAACCTACAGTCGATTTATTAGTAGCACCGGATCTCCGGGAATCAAACCCGCAGTCCACAGAACACAACACAATCAAACAAACAGAATATGCAGAGAGAAATGAAACACACTGCTACTATCAACAATTAAATTCAATCTCATCATGTTTCACGAAATTCAACTAAGACAAGTAGGCATTTAGACAGTTAATGTTATCTAATCATGCTTCCCTAGCTAACATATGATAACTCTTGCAATTAAACCAATCAAATAATAGAGATAACACTGATTGAGCAATTCAAGTAAAGTGGATTTTTTCAACAATTTGCGCAAGTACATGCCCGTCACCTCGAGTACAAGGCATTTAAATCAACACACAATATATCCTAGAAGAAAAGATCCCCCACACAAGGTTAGACAAGCCACTTACTTCAATCCCGATACAAAATCGCTAAGAAATAATGCCCTTGCCACGAGTATCCGACTCCGAGTGGCCCAAATCTATTCAAACCAATTACATAGTGTAAATAACATTGCAAGTAACTAATTACATTGTTAAAATTAAAGCTAAGGTGCCAAAATAGGTAAATTGACCAAAATACCCCTTCAGCCATCGGCTCAGAATCGAAATATTTTTTCATTTTCAGAACCGTCACACTCTCACGAGTCTAATAGTATAAACTCTATCAAAATCAGAGTCAATTTCTCATTCAAATCATCAATTTTCATTCTCTTAGGCTTAGACCAAAATCCTCCAGTTTTACACCTTAATCCCTCCATTTTCAGAGATTAAATCTATGTTTTATCAATATAATCGCATAATTTGGGTCCAAGAGTTCTTACCTGATGGTACTCCTCAATTTTCTCCTCAAAATCGCCCAATTCTTCTCTTAGTTCGAAGCCCCAATTGATTCTAACACTTCTGAAATTTTGAATAAACTGAAGCATTAAACCTACAATGGTTTTCGCTTCTGTGACACTAGGGTCGCATTCCGCACCTCCGCTTCTGCAGCTTTCACTAAACTCCTCGACTTCCGCTTCTGCGGATAATACCCCGCTTTCGGGAACTCTCATATGCGTGTCACACCTCCTTTTTCCGCTAACCCGCGAGGGTGCGAGGGATAAAAAGATAGTATTTCCAATTAAAGGACAATCGAGAAGGGATTTATTTAATTAATTCAGAGTCTCCACTTGAGAGATTTATGGTGTCCCAAGTCACCGGTTGAATCCCGAATCGACAAAAATAATGACTCTGTTTAACAGTCCGTGAACCAGAAATCCGGATAAGGAATTCTGTTAACCCGAGAGAAGGTGTTAGGCATTCTCGAGTTCTGTGGTTCTAGCACAGTCGCTAAACTGTCATATTTGGCTAAAGTACTTGATTTTAATACATATTATCCTATTTGTGCATTTTTAGAATTAATTACCGCTTTTTGTCAAATTATTTCTACTTAAGAAAATGAACGTTGTTTAAGAACATGTTTTTGGACCACGTCACATGAAATGCACCCGGATCCTCGACGCTTCTTATTCAACGTTGGTTGGATGTGGATTCAGGTCGCATGAAATGCACACCCGTATTTAAGAAAAGTAAAATGATAAATAAATAAAAAAACATCTAAAGTGACTACGTATTACTACTTTGCGGAGGGTCGTGAAATTAACTAAACGGCTAATCCTGAAGTCTAAGTATTTGAAAATGTACATTTATGAGGGCCCCACAGCTTCTTATTTATTTTTAAAAGTATAATCCTAAAGTGACTACATTTTTTCTATTAAGTTTGTCTCTAAATAAAAAAAAAGAAAATCTCCAAATTAATTACATGCTTGAAAAGGTCATAACTTATTAGTTATCAATTTAAGACAAATGCAAACAGAAAATTATAATCGAGCTTGCATAAAGGGAGATTATTTCGTGCCTTATTCTATTGGTTAATAACACTAAAGTGGAGATCATGAATAAAACACGAGATTGACAAACCGTAATATCAAAATAAGCTAACTATTCTCCTAACTAAATTAGCCTAATCATTATTAAATGGACTAGACTATTGGAATTAACTATGTGAAATTCATTTGGGACTTCATTTTTACAATCATTTGAAACCAAAATTAACCATAATCACTAATGCTCATTCAAAGGTTTGTTAAACTTAATCAATACTTGAAAAAAGTCTATTATCATTAATATTCACAGGAATGTCAACATGTTTTGCTTGAACCCAACTCATGCCTATTGGTAAAATATAAGAACGAACTAATGAACTGGTGAATAATTAACTCAAATTCTAATAGCAATTTAATTACTAATTACGAGCTGGTTCACTTCTATGGAATACAAAACTCTACGAGTTTGAAGAAATTCGAATCAAACCAACAGTCTATTCTACTTACCCAAACATCCTGAATTACCTACAACAGGGAACCAACACAAAAGTATGGTTCTTTACTCAAAGAAACATGAAATCTCCTGTATTACAATAAGGATCTTATGAATGCACCAAAAATTAACTTAAAACTGGAGGCTATTCTTTAGATATACAAATTCATTCTCTACCATGATATTGATAAGTGATAACTCAAATGATATCTGCACTTCTCCATGTATGAGATCCATTATCTCCAATTCGAGTTATAGCAGTCCCATTTATACTAATAGTACAAAATTTATAATAAACATAACATGTTTTGCATTTTTTCTAAATAAAAAAATACAACAGGTTCCAAGATCTTTTCAAGCAGCAGCTTGCTTTATATCCAAAACTTGAGGGTTACAGAGTATATACCTGTAAATGGCAGTACAAGAAGATTGAGAAGAAATGATCAGCGACTGCAGTAACACAACAATAACAAACAGCAAACAGCAGCAGCCCAGTAACGAATCAAACAGGAGTATACTTGGACCATACTAAGAGTTTCAAACGACCAAAATAACAGAAACTTTGATAGACCAAAACAGCAGTAACAAAACAGACCCAAGAATCTTTTCTTTAAACCTTTTCCCAACACTTCCAACTGATGGTCAGAAGAAATACTAAGGCTGAATTCCAGCAATGTATATTAGTGTATATTAGTCTTTTCTCCCTTTAAAAAATATCTGTTTTGGGTTTCTATTTCAGAATATAAAAAAAAAATGTATGAAAGCTCTCTCCAGTGTATTTTTCGTATATGAACCTCCTGTTTTAGAAGCTTTTCTCTCTAAAAAAAATGTTCTCCCTCATTCAAAGTCTGCCCTATCTTTTTATCGCCTTAAAATCAGCTTAGCAGCCCCTCTCAAGCCTGTCTTACCACTAAGATTATAAAAAACTGTTTTTCCCATTAGCTACTTAGAGCAGCCCACTAACAAGTGCCTTATACCATTATTTTAATCAATAAGTGCACATTTCAGATCTTAGAATCTGGTCAGTACAATTCTCACTATGAAATGTTTCCACTTAGTCTCATCAAACAAATGTATAAGTTACTTTATGAGTGCTAAACTAACTGGCCATTATCTTAGTTAGTTCTGCCCATTTTTTATTCCTAAAGTATCCTGTTAATTCTATTGCCACCATGCCCTATGTTACCCTTCCATCAACACCCAAAACTTGACAAACAAACAAGAACCAACCATGAAAGTATGCTAACAGAGAAGTAGGGATCCATCACGGATTATGTCCAAACAGTGGGTTAACCTTTCAATCAAAGAGCACAAAATATGCACACATCTAATATCATTGATGTTCAGAATCAGATTTGAAACACAACTAAACCGGATCAACAACTTAATAGACGACATTCAAAAAGAAACTAAATCATGGTAGAATAATTAACATAAAATGAAAACACAAGCCATAAACTCTAATACTTTCAAGAACCATTAAAATAAAACCATACTAACAATGAAGATGAAAGACATACCTGAATATGCTTTCCGATTAAACCAAAATGAAGCAACAATTACAATTGCACATTGACACGACTTGAAATCAACAACATCGAATCAGAATCTCAGACCGGAATGGAAAATAAAAGTAATAGGGAATTACGCCGCAAACCTCGAATGTAGACTTCAACTCGATGGCGAGTTCGAGTACACTTCGACTTAACCGCTTTTGTTTAAACAAAAGTATTCGATTTCGAGAAAATGAAATCACACGGTTCAAGGCTGGAGTTCAGGGGTCCTCCATTTTTTCCATTTCCTTGTATGTTCTTCGAATGGTTTTGGGTATGAAATAAAGACGAAGATGATGACAAGAGTGGTGTTGCGTGGTTATCGGATTTTAACCGGAGAAGGAGAAAAGCAGCGGTGCTTGGTGTTTCTAGGGCTGGGGTGATGAACTACTAGTGTTATGGTCGTGGTGATGGAGTTGGTCGACGACTTCTGTGGTGGTGAAAATGGATATCCGGCGAGTGAGGTCGCTAGCGGCGGCTTCAGGTGGTGGAGGCGGTTGTTCTGTTTTGTGTATTCCAGCGAGCTACTGAGATGGAGAGCAAAATAGTGGTTGTTTTGTGTGGCTTGGTGGTGTGTGACGGGGTAGGAGAGAAGTGGGGGTGGCCGTTGGTGTGAGGCTGGTGGCTGGCCGATGGAGGAGAAGAGAAAGAGGGGTGTGCGGCTGGTGAGAGAGGATGGGTCTTTAGGGTTTGGGAAATTAGAAAAATGAAAGGGGGTTGTTTGGGTTAGGGGTAACCGGGTCGGGGCGGGTCGGCAGGTTTGGGCGTGGGTATGGGCTGGTTTGGTTTATTTGGGCGTGATTTTAAACTCTTCTCTTTTGGCCTAGTTCCGATTTTGTTCTAATATATCACTTTTCTTCTCATTTAATAATAATTTCTAATTTATAAAAAACAAAAATTATAAAATACATCAAATTAATTTATAAGAATACTAATTAAGCTCTAATAACAATTCACACCTTAAACATCTATTAAAATTATAAATTACACAACTTTGACTAAAATATTAAAATGCAAAACACACCTCTTGATTTAATTTTTTTTTTTATAAAAACAAGTCACTTAACTAAATTCTAAATTCGAATGCAAAATATATATTTTTTTGTATTTTTCTATTAATTTAAACAAATAAACATGGACACACAAATGCAAACTATAAGAGAAAAATAACATAAAATCCACAAATATTGCAAACAACACGAAACTCTTTTATTTTGAATTTTCTTTTGGGAGTAATCTCATATATGGCAAAAATCACGTGCTCACAGCTGCCCCTCTTTGCGCGGTAACACGAAGAGTTTTCGTGCAAAGATAAAGTGAGCGGATACGAGCGATTTTTGCCCGTTTGAGTACTCCGTGTGAAGCATTTTTTTTGAAAAGTTTGACCAAAGCTTTGCTTCAGAAAGTCTCCTACATATCCCTGGCTAAAAGGGAATCAGGTCAATGTAGTTCGGGAAGTTTTGGTAGCTGAGACTACCATGAAGTTGTGATCTTGCTGTTATTGCTGATGCTACTGCTTAACTGATCTCCTTATTACACCGTGCTAAACAAAAAATAAGAAGCTAGACTAAGTTACAGTATTGTGAAATCTTATCTATCTCTTCATCTTGACTTTCCCATGTTCCTTGCTATTCTATCGGACTTGATGTTCCTTCTGATGCTTCTTCTCTTCTGCCAATTGTTATTTCGGCCTATCTTGATTGCCAAACTCTGACCGTTGGTCCCTTCCTTGTGATCTTCGAATTATTTTCTTTCGGAGTCTGAATCTATCTTTTCTGACCCTCGTTGCCTTCCTTCTGATTTTGAACTTGGATTCGTGCTGAGGATTTCCTTTATACTCTGTCACTTTCCGATTGTTCACTGTCCTTATCAAATCTTAAAAATTGAGATGCCGTTCTGCTTTTCCGGCGGGCACCTGACTTCAATAACAAAATTTGAAAATAAATCGCCACTCCATTCTTCAAGCGGGCACCTGACCTCAATAACAAACTTTGAAAATAAATCGCCACTCCATTCTTGAGGCGGGCACCTGACTTCAATAACAATTTGAAAACTTCCCCTTGAAAATAGCACATTTCTGTTCTTCAGGCAGGCACCTAACTTCATCAACAAACAAATAAATCGCCACTCCATTCTTCAGGCGGGCACCTGACTTCAACAACAGACTTTGAAAATAAATTGCCACTCCATTCTCCAGGCGGGCACCTGACTTCAACAACAAACTTTGAACTTCATCCTATCCCTATCATCTTCCTTTGCTTCCTATACCACTTTCTTCTTCCTGTCTCGCCTTTTAAACCATCCTTTCTCCTAAATTACCTTGTTCTGGAACTACTTCCTCCTGGGTCATGTTGTTTTCCCTCCTGACTGCTGGGGATATCTTTAGAATTATTTACTTGCCTGCCGAGGATAATGATGCTGGGAAAAGTTTCCTTCATTCCCTCCCTTCCTTTAATCATGCGCTTGAATTTGCGCTGGGAACTCCTGTTGTAATCTTCTGCTTTATGGTGGGTTACTGGTTTCAAGACCTGCAATGTAAAGGCTGAAGACATGCCTTTTGTTATACAGGTAGGCGCCTGTTTTTATTAGCAACTTTTGAATTTAAAATGCATTCTGTCAAATCAATAAAAATAAAACAAACATAAAATATCCTATTCGAGGGCGGATACTCCCATCGTATTCTATTTGAGGGAGGATACTCCCATCGTATCCTATTCGAGGGCGGATACTCCTATCGTATCCTATTCGAGGGCGGATACTCCCATCGTATCCTATTCGAGGGAGGATACTCCCATCGTATCCTATGCGAGGGCGGATACTCCCATCGTATCCTATTCGAGGGCGGATACTCCCGTCGTATCCTATTCGAGGGTGGATACTCCCGTCGTATCCTATTCGAGGGCGGATACTCCTGTCGTATCCTATTCGAGGGCGGATACTCCAATTGTATTCTATTCGAGGGTGGATACTCCCATCGTATTCTATTCAAGGGCGAATACTCCCATCGTATTCTATTTGAGGGCAAATACTCCTATCGTATTCTATTCAAGGGCGAATACTCCCATCGTATCCTATTCGATGGCGGATACTCCCATTGTATTCTATTCGAGGGCGGATACTCCCATCGTATTCTATTCGAGGGCGAATACTCCCATTGTATGCTATTCGAGGGTGAATATTCCCATCGTATTCTATTCGAGGGCAAATACTCCTATCGTATTCTATTCGAGGGTGAATACTCCCATCATATTCTATTCGAGGGCGAATACTCCCATCGTATCCTATTCGATGGCGGATACTCCCATCGTATTCTATTCGAGGGCGGATACTCCCATCGTATCCTATTCGAGGGCGGATACTCCCATCGTACTCTATTCGAGGGCGAATACTCCCATCGTATCCTATTCGAGGGCGGATACTCCCATCATATCCTATTCGAGGGCGCATACTCCCATCGTATTCTATTCGAGGGCGAATACTCCCATCGTATTCTATTCGAGGGCGAATACTCCCATGATATAAATGTTTGAAAGAGAACAAACCTGAGACGTCCTGTTCGAAGGTGGACAAACCTGAAACATCCTATTTGAAGGTGGACAAACCTGACAGGTCATCTTGAATTGCCTTCCTCGTTTCTCCGAGAAAATTTTAAACAACGGCAGAAAATTTTCTGCCCCAGTATTGGTGTTCTTCCTTGTGGCATGACTTTCTGCTATCAATAACACTTTCTTTCCCTATTTCTAATCAAAGAAAATTTGTTAGTTCAAAACATTGTGAGCGGTTGTGCCGCTCCTGTGGGGTGGTTCTTCCTTTTCCCCTTTTCCTCGCTCGGGATTCCCAAAACTTGTTGAGGAATGATTTTAATTGCTGGAGATGATATTCCTGCTGGGGATGGGTTTTTCCATTTATCCCTTCCCCGTTCTGTGTTTCTCAACTTGCTGGGGGTTATTTTGTTGAAGATAAGATTTCCTTTCTTCCTTTACCACTCTGTGTTGTCCGACCACCTCGGAACTTGCTGAAGATAACACTGCTGGTGGATTTTCATTTCCTCAAAATTGGTGTTTCACTCTTCTGAAGGCTGTTGGAGATGACATTGGTTTAAATATTGCTTCCCTTAAGGCCTTTTTTCTTTCCTTTTCCCCAAGTGGGACTCGACTTCCAGAAAATTTTCAAAATGAAAAGAAAATTTTCTGCCCCAGTTTAATAATCTTCTTTGTACCATACTTCTCTGCCTTCAATGGCATTTCCTTGCCTTGCATAATAATTGGAAAATTGGTGGCAAGTTTTGAAGTCATTTCTCACTATGTTTTGACTAGACAGACTTTGACATGGGAATTTTTGACAAAAGGAGAAAGATAAAAAAGAAACAACAAATAGAAGACAAGGGAGAACTGACTCTCTAACAAGAAACAACTATAAAAAACTTATCAAACGCGGATACCAACTCTATTGGTCATGACATGCACATATGGCCTATCCTCCGTCGTTAATTGCCTTTCACGATTTCTATCTCGTGATTTCCATCTGATTATCACCTTTATTCGACTTGTAGTGCTCGAAGGGTTTTCACTTTCAAGCCTCTCTCATTTTGATTTTCTCTCAACTTTCGTCGCCTTATGGTGCCTGTGAAGGTTTTCACCGGTAAGACTCTCTCATTTGTATTACTTTTAGTTGGGGATTGGGGTGTCACTGCTAAGACTCTCTCGTATTTCTTTTCTGCTGGGAATCAGAGTCTTTTCTGCTGGGAATCAGAGTGTCATATTTTGATGAGACTCTCGTGTTTGTTTGACTTGGCCTATTTTGAAGACTGATCGGAAGGTCTTTCTTTGGACCGTAATGTGGGATTCGGATAGGGCTAGAAAGAAACGGTATTAAAGGCTCAAAACAAATTAATTCTGGGTTCAAAATTTACAACCTTCGGACCTAAATTTATTTATTATAAATACAATTTTTCTTTGCCCCAATTTCATACTTGGAATTCTTATTTCTTTATTTACACTATGACCGAGCTGTGAAGCGCCTACGTATCCTTTTTAAGGAATCAGGTCAAACGTAGTTCCCAATTCCCTTTTTTTTCAAGTTTCATTCGTTTTTCTTTTTCTTTTCTTTTCTTTATCTCTTTTTGTTGTTTTCTTTTCTTTTTCTTTATCCCTTTCTTCTCTTGTCTTTCTTCTCTTGTGTTTCTAGTCTTTGCAACTAATTCCGAATGAGGGGTATGAAAGATTTTAAAATAAGGCACAAAGGATTGACGATGGATAAAGTGTTTGGATTGCAGAACAAAATGCCTTCGTAATTCCAATCTTCAAAACATGCCAAGTACAAACAACATATTCACGACATCTTCTTGTTGTGCCATATCGTCCATTCACCTTTTCATCTATCATTTTAAAGTATTGCTGGACGACACTCCTATTTCTGTATCACGAGCTAACCTTATCTTAGCATGTCCAATTTTCCTTTAAGGGTTTCTTTGTGTTTTGCCTGCCCCAGTCTCACATGATTCGGGCTCCAAATATCTCAAATCATTTTTTATTTCTTTTAAAATGCCCTGATTATCTTCCAATTGCTTCATGAATAACCCTTAATATCAGGCCAAAATTATGTGCGATGCTATGTCATTAGAATCGGCGTTCGAACAAATGACAAATCTAAAGATAGAAGAACTAAACAAAAGATGACTAGGGTAATAAATGACCGAAAGTTTCATTAAACTAAATGGAGAAATGGTTCAAATACAAACAAGCAAACCAAAAATACAAACCTGAAACGAAACTTGACAAGACTAAGCAAATTGCAATGACCAAAATGGAAAGATAAGAGGTTTTCACTTCAAGACAAGAATCGGGTCACAACCCTGAAAACAACTCGAACAAAAGAAATGACAACAAAAACAAACCACCGAAACTCCTCCTGATTACCAAGCATGACTTCTTATATACCAAATTCTGCCGATTGGTTTTGTTGTGGAATACAGATCGGGCTTCTTAATTTTCCCTTCCATTGTGTATCAATTTGATCACATGGGTCTAAGGGTGAGCTGGCAATGGATTCTCATTAATGTTGGGTGCCTCTGGTGTCTGAACCTCGATCTTATTGGTGTCAATAAGATTTTGCACTGCATGTTTCAGTTTCCAACATTTCTCGGTATCATGTCTGAGAGCCCCTGAACAATACTCACAGCTTACCGAGCGATCCACATTTGGGGGTAGGGGATTTGGCAATCTTGTCTCAATAGGAATCAACAAACCTATCTGCTTCAATTTGTGGAACAGAGCAGTATAAGTTTCTCCCAACTCAGTGAATGTTCTTTGTGCCTTTTCCTTTCTGAAGGCATGATTCCCTCGGAAACCTGGTCCTGGAGAGTTATTGTAGGCCCTTGGTGGTGGATATATGTTTCTTGGAGTGTGATTAGGGTGATTTGGGTGGTAGGGTCTGGCTTGGTAATGAGGTGAAAGACCTTTCGATCTGGACCAAGTACCCTCCTCTACCGTTGCAACTTCTTCTCTTCTCTTCTTCCCGAATGCAACCCTTGTGCCATTCTGAATAGCTTGAGTTGTTGCTTTTAACGCGGAATAGCTCAAGATCTTATTGGACTTAAGTCCCTCTTCTATCATTCCGCCCATTTTGACCACTTTATTGAAAGATTTACCAACCGATGTCACCAGGTGACCAAAGTAAGTTGGCTCCAGTGTCTGTAAGAAGTAATCTACCATCTCGTTTTCTCTCATCGGTGGATCTACCCTTGCTGCCTGTTCCCTCCAGCGGAACCCAAATTCTCTAAAGCTTTCGGCGGGCTTCTTCTCTAACTTTAGCAATGACAAGCGATCAAGGATTATTTCAAGGTTATATTGAAACTGGCAGATGAATGCTTGGGCCAGGTCATCCCTTGTAAACCATCTGCTGGGATCCTGCCTGGTGTACCACTCTAGTACAGACCCTCCCAAGCTCTGACCGAAGTAAGCTATCAGAATTTCATCTCGCCCTCTGGCTCATCGCATTTTGCTGCAGAAACCTCGGAGATGGGCTACTGGTTCACCATGCCCCTCGTATAGATCAAACTTGGACATTTTGAACCCAGCGGGCAACTGGACATCTGGAAATGGGCACAGATCTTTGTAAGCAACACCGACTTGGTTGCCTAAACCATGCATATTCCTGAAGGATTGCTCCAGGCTCTTAACTATCCGAATAACCTCCTCCTGTTCCAAACTTTTAGGGTGTCTTTCCGGTTCTGCCGGGTTGTCCCAGTGAGGGGTGTGTGAATGCGGTTCAGGAGCCTTAAAGGTAGGCTCGGGAGAATAACAATGATTGTCCTGGATTTGAAAAATCGGCTCACTGGACGACTTCTGTAAAGTGGTCGTGGAGGGGCCACAAAAACAGGGGTAACCGAGGGAGGAGGATTTTGTCTGGCTGGTGGAACCTGGGATGTATAAGGGTTTTCCCCTTGATAATATGGATAGGTTGGGGCACTTGTCGAGGGGTCAATGGGCGGACGCTCAGGAGCTGGTGTAAGAGTAGGAAGGTTTGGTGATGACTGTCCTCTAGCCCAGGCTAGATGCATCTCTGTTATTTGCTGTCTTAACCGGTCCACCTCCTCTTTTATGATCTGTATCTCTGTTTTCTCTCCATCGAGACTTTTGCCGGAACTAGACATGTTTGCTAGAATTGGACCTTTTGATCTAGTATGGTAATGGTGATTGGCCAGAATATTCTGTCAAGCCAACCGCTAAACTTTCTGGAAATGCAACAAACTTGTAAGCTCACAGAGTTTAACAGGCATGTTATCGCACGTTGGATGCAATGCACCTAGTTAGTTAACCATATATGTATTCACCGCATGCGTCATTCCAGTTTTTCCTTTTCAATTATCCTTGAAAACCTCGCTTGTTATTAACCTCCCTTTTTTTTCAAATTGGAATAAAAACCTTGTTTTTACAAACACGGCCTTTCAGCACCTCGGGGACGAAGATTATAAGGCTGTGAGGGTCAATTGACCAAAAATCTACAAAATGACCCAAAAGTGGCTGTTTATGCAAAGTCAGCTTTCCGGCGTCCCTTTCGGGTACATTCAGTTGTTTTTGAAAACGGCATCACTCAACTTATTTACAACGAAAAATTAATTTCAATATTTTTGGATATTATTCGAAAAGGGGAGGTTGGACCCGCTGAAGGTTGCCTACGTATTTCACACCATGTGAGAATCAAACCAGCGTAGTTCGGTCAAATAAAAACAAACTACATCTCTAAATGAAACAAACTATATATTATTATTTTTTTCACACATTTTTTTTTAATTTTAATTTTTTTTTCTTTTTTAAGTAAAAAAACAAACTATTTTGAAACTATATATATTTTTTTTTTAATCACACATTTTTTTTATTTTACAACAAACATTTTTTTCTTTTTAAGCAAAAAAAAAACAAACTATTTTGAAACTATATATATTTTTTTTAATCACACATTTTTTTTATTTTACAACAAACGTTTTTTTTCTTTTTAAGTAAAAAAAACAAACTATTTTGAAACTATTTTTTTTTTCATTTTCCTAAAAAAAAAAAAAAAAAACCGGTTAGCCCTGCAAGTCTGAAGCAAATAAATGCGTAAAACAAACAAGATCCACTAGGATGGTCTTTTCATTTCAGGTCACCTGTCCTAGACGGACCCAACCCCTGTGTTGAGTCTCCTAAGTCGAATGCAACATGACGCAAACAAACGTTCCTACTAGGGATCCGACATGATGCTTTGTTATTCTAGGTTTAAAAACCTGGGTTTATTGTTCTAGACCAGGCTTACCCGAGCGGACAGCTCGAGCCGAGGAGGAGGCACCAACCCAGGAATACAGAAGCTTCACCGGTTTTGCAACTTATCCAAACCTCGTTCTAAAGTGAGAATTAGACACTATACAGAAAAGAAGTCACATGAAGTGCACCCTTCTTCATGATTTAGAAGACTCAGAGAGGAGATTGGTTTCGGCACAGTTTATATGTACAATCCACAAAATATCAAAGCGGTAAAAGCAACATTTAGCACATTAAATACAAACATATAATAAAATCATATAATAATAAGCGAAATACAACAATTATTCAAAGCTCGAATTCTTAAACCCTGAACCAGTGGTTCTGGGTTTGGCATCCCCAGCAGAGTCGCCAGAGCTGTCACACCTCCTTTTTCCGCTAACCCGCGAGGGCGCGAGGGATAAAAAGGGAGTTTTTCCAATTAAAGGACAATCGAAACGGGATTTATTTAATTAATTCAGAGTCGCCACTTGAGAGATTTATGGTGTCCCAAGTCACCAGTTGAATCCCGAATCGAGGAAAAGAATGACTCTGTTTAACAGTCCGTGAACCAGAAATCTGGATAAGGAATTCTGTTAACCCGAGAGAAGGTGTTAGGTATTCTCAAGTTCTGTGGTTCTAGCACAGTCGCTCAACTGACATATTTGGCTAAAGTACTTGATTTTAATACATATTATCCTATTTGTGCATTTTTAGAATTAATTACCGCGTTTTGTCAAATTATTTCTACTTAAGAAAAAGAACGTTGTTTAAGAACATGTTTTTGGACCACGTCTCATGAAATGCACCCGGATCCTCGACGCATTCTTATTCAACGTTGGTTGGATGTGGATTCAGACCGCATGAAATGCACACCCGTATTTAAGAAAAGTAAAATGATAAATAAATAAAAAACATCTAAAGTGACTACGTATTACTACTTTGCGGAGGGTCGTGAAATTAGCTAAACGGTTCATCCTGAAGTCTATGTATTTGAAAATATACATTTATGAGGGCCCCGCAGCTTCTTATTTATTTTTAAAAGTATAATCCTAAAGTGACTACATTTTTTCTATTAAGTTTGTCTCTAAATTAAAAAAAAAAAAGAAAATGTCCAAATTAATTACATGCTTGAAAAGGTCATAACTTATTAGTTATCAATTTAAGACAAATGCAAACACAAAAGTATAATCGAGCTTGCATAAATGGAGATTATTTCGTGCCTTATTCTATTGGTTAATAACACTAAAGTGGAGATCATGAATAAAACACGAGATTGACAAACCGTAATATCAAAATAAGCTAACTATTCTCCTAACTAAATTAGCCTAATCATTATTAAATGGACTAGACTATTGGAATTAACTATGTGAAATTCATTTGGGACTTCATTTTTACAATCATTTGAAACCAAAATTAACCTTAATCACTAATGCTCATTCAAAGGTTTGTTAAACTTAATCAATACTTGAAAAAAGTCTATTATCATTAATATTCACAGGAATGTCAACATGTTTTGCTTGAACCCAACTCATGCCTATTGGTAAAATATAAGAACGAACTGATGAACTGGTGAATAATTAACTCAAATTCTAATAGCAATTTAATTACTAATTGCGAGCTGGTTCACTTCTATGGAATACAAAACTCTACGGGTTTGAAGAAATTCGAATCAAACCAACAGTCTATTCTACTTACGCAAACATCCTGAATTACCTACAACAGGGAACCAACACAAAAGTATGGTTCTTTACTCAAAGAAACATGAAATCTCCTATATTACCAATAAGGATCTTATGAATGCACCAAAAATTAACTTAAAACTAGAGGCTATTCTTTAGATGTACAAATTCATTCTCTACCATGATACTGATAAGTGATAACTCAAATGATATCTGCACTTCTCCATGTATGAGATCCATTATCTCCAATTCGAGTTATAGCAGTCCCATTTATACTAATAGAACAAAATTTATAATAAACATAACATGTTTTGCATTTTTTCTAAATAAAAAAATACAACAGGTTCCAAGATCTTTTCAAGCAGCACTTGCTTTATATCCAAAACTTGAGGGTTACAGAGTATATACCTGTAAATGGCAGTACAAGAAGATTGAGAAGAAATGATCAGCGACTGCAGTAACACAGCAATAACAAACAGCAAACAACAACAGCCTAGTAACGAATCAAACAGGAGTATACTTGGACCATACTAAGAGTTTCAAACGACCAAAATAACAGGAACTTTGATAGACCAAAACAGCAGTAACAAAACAGACCCAAGAATCTTTTCGTTAAAACTTTTCCCAACACTTCCAACTGATGGTCAGAAGAAATACTAAGGCTGAATTCCAGCAATGTATATCAGTGTATATTAGCCTTTTCTCCCTTTTAAAAATATCTGTTTTGGGTTTCTATTTTAGAATATCAAAAAAAATGTACGAAAGCTCTCTCCAGTGTATTTTTCGTGTATGAACCTCCTGTTTTAGAAGCTTTTCTCTCTAAAAAAAATGTTCTCCCTCATTCAAAGTCTGCCCTATCTTTTTATAGCCTTAAAATCAGCTTAGCAGCCCCTCTCAAGCTTGTCTTACCACTAAGATTATAAAAAACTGTATTTTCCATTAGCTACTTAGAGCAGCCCACTAACAAGTGCCTTATACCATTATTTTAATCAATTAGTACACATTTCAGATCTTAGAATCTGGTCAGTACAATTCTCACTATGAAATGTTTCCACTTAATCTCACTAAACTAATGTATAAGATACTTTATTAGTGCTAAAATCACTGGCCATTATCTTAGTTAGTTCTGCCCATTTTTTATTCCTAAAGTATCCTGTTAATTCTATTGCCACCATGCCCTATGTTACCCTTCCATCAACACCCAAAACTTGACAAACAAACAAGAACCAGCCATGAAAGTATGCTAACAGAGAAGTAGGGATCCATCACGGATTATGTCCATACAGTGGGTTATCTTTCAATCAAAGAGCACAAAATATGCACACATCTAATATCACTGATGTTCAGAATCAGATTTGAATCACAACTAAACCGGATCAACAACTTAATAGACGACATTCAAAAAGAAACTAAATCATGGCAGAATAATGAACATAAAATGAAAACACAAGCCATAAACTCTAATACTTTCAAGAACCATTAAAATAAAACCATACTAACAATGAAGATGAAAGACAGACTTGAATATGCTTTCCGATTAAACCAAAATGAAGCAACAATTACAATTGCACATTGACACGACTTGAAATCAACAACATCGAATCAGAATCTCAGACCGGAATGGAAAACAAAAGTAATAGGGAATTACGCCGCAAACCTCGAATGAAGACTTCAACTCGATGGCGAGTTCGAGTACACTTCGACTTAACCGCTTCTGTTTAAACAAAAGTATTCGATTCCGAGAAAATGAAATCACACGGTTCAGGGCTGAAGTTCAGGGGTCCTCCATTTTTTCCATTTCCTTGTATGTTCTTCGATTGGTTTTGGGTATGAAATAGAGACGAAGATGATGACACGAGTGGTGTTGCGTGGTTATCAGATTTTAACCGGAGAAGGAGAAGAGCAACGACGCTTGGTGTTTCTAGGGCTAGGGTGATGAACTGCTGGTGTTATGGTCGTGGTAACGGAGTTGGTTGACGACTTCTGTGGTGGTGAAAATGGATATCCGACGAGTGAGGTCGCTAGCGGCGACTTCAGGTGGTGGAGGCGGTTGTTCTGTTTTGTGTATTCCAGCGAGCTACTGAGATGGAGAGCAAAAGAGTGGTTGTTTTGTGTGGCTTAGTGGTGTGTGACGGGGTAGGAGAGAAGTGGGAGTGGCCGTTGGTGTGAGGCTGGTGGCTAGCCGATGGAGGAGAAGAGAAAGAGGGGTGTGCGGCTGGTGAGAGGAGGGGTCTTTAGGGTTTGGGAAATTAGAAAAATGAAAGGGGTTTGTTTGGGTTAGGGGTAACCGGGTCGGGGCGGGTCGGCAGGTTTGGGCGTGGGTATGGGCTGGTTTGGGTTATTTGGGCCTGATTTAAAACTCTTCTCTTTTGGCCCAGTTCCGATTTTGCTCTAATATATCACTTTTTCTTCTCTTTTAATATTAATTTCTAATTTATAAAAAAAAATTATAAAATACATCAAATTAATTTATAAGAATACTAATTAAGCTCTAATAACAATTCACACCTTAAACATCAATTAAAATTATAAATTACACAACTTTGACTAAAATATTAAAATGCAAAACACACCTCTTGATTTTAAATTTTTTTCTTAACTAAATTCTAAATTCGAATGCAACATATATATTTTTTGTATTTTTCTATTAATTTAAACAAATAAACATGGACACACAAATGCAAACAATAAGAGAAAAATAACATAAAATCCATAAATATTGTAAACAACACGAAACTCTTTTATTTTGAATTTGTTTTTGGGTGTAATCTCATATAGGGCAAAAATCACGTGCTCACAATGCGGACAAAAGTCCTCTTCTACGGAAACTCCCAAACCGGCCAACTTCGCTTCTGCGGCGTTTGCCCGCTTCTGCGGGCTCGCCTAAGCGAACACATGTCCGCTTCTGGGACTCAGCTGACCCACTCGATTCTCGCACCTGTGCTCCACTTGCTGCTTCCACAGACTCGCTTCTGCGGTCCAAATTCCGCAGAAGCTAAAATAACAAGAGACAAGAAACACAGACCTGCCACACTAACGAAAAATTCCCGTCTGGCCTTCCGTAATCAACCCGAGGCCCCCGGGACCTCAACCAAAAATACAAACTCATTCTAAAACATCATACAAACTTGTTCCAATCATAAAATCACGCCCTTAAACACAAAAATCACTAAATTACCCCGGATTCAAGCGTAATTTTCCTTAGAACTTCCAAAACCTACATCCAATCGAAAACCCGACCAAACGATGTCCGAATGACCTGAAAATTGGCAGGCATATCCAAAAACACCTAACGAAGCTACTGAAACTATCGGAATTTCATTCCGACCCCCAGATCAAAATCTCACCTATCAACCGGATTCCGCCAAAATTCCAATTTAGCCAATTCAAGCCTATTTCTACGCTGGGTCTTCAAATTACATTTCAAATATGCTCCCAACCCCAAAATCACCTAACGGAGCAAACAGAACCATTGGATTTCCATTCCGAGGTCATATTAACACTATTATGAATACAGACCATTTTTCAACTATTAAGCTCTCAATTAGGGACTAAGTGTCCCAAAACACTCCGGATTCTAGAACCGAACATCCCGGCAAGCCGAAATAGCAGAAATGAACTTAGGGAAAGAAGTTAATTGGGGATCGGGCCGTAAATTTCAAAAATGACCGGTCGGGTCGTTACAATTAAGTAGTCCAAGTTTCAAAAAGTTAAAGGTTCTGTTAAAATAGTATTGCCTCTATGCCCTGAATAAACTGCTGCACATTTCTTTTTTATCTGATAAGGAAGAAGCTTAGTGACAGAAGTGGCATCGTGTTTAGGGATCAAAGTTTAAACCCTGAACTAGTAAAACTATGGAAATGAAACTTGGTTCTTCTAATGTACAACTGTGGAAATGGAAACACATCCCAAGTAAGGTGTCAAGCAATTGATAACACACAAAATAGCAAGAGGTCACACGACCATGAGCTACATCACAATATAGGCAAGAAAAATCTGTCTGAAGGGAAAACAACAGGAGGTCCCTATCAAAGCTGAATGCAACTTTTGACAATAAAAAATGAGGAACAGGACTGTAATGAGGAGCTATAATTTAATATATATTTGTAATGTAAATAACAACACAAGAATGGATCCAATCACTAGAAACAACTAAATCATCATCATTTGGAATATTATAGATTACAATACTACAGAAAGCCATAATCTAATATTATACATTATCAAATTAAAATACTATAGAAACATTACCTGAATCATCATCATTTGGAATTTCAGTGCCACCATCAGAACTATTCAACTTATTAGATTGACCATCACGCGCTTGGGCATTAAAATAATTATCACTATCCATCAACTGCTCAATATATGGCTGGGCTCTGGAGTAGTTTGATCATCCATCAATTTCTCAATATAAGGTCTCGCATCTTCATCACAATCTTCAGTCGATTGTGACCTCTGGATTGGATAGTTCCTTTTCCAAAATAAAAAAATTACCTAGATGCATTAAGTTATACTAGTATAAAATTAACTCTACCCAATCAGTGGGTCACACGCAAAATAGGAGGAAACGTAGTCCTCGTCTCAAGCTGTAAAAACAAAAAAGAATAGCAATTCGTGCACATGAATAAAGACTTGCGACAAAGATAGTTAAAGAGATAAAAAATATTGATGCACCAGCAAAATATATTGTCTAGCGATAACAACACCTTAGCATATTTTAATACAATGGCTACAATCAGCAAAATATAAGCAAAAGAAAGCACAAAGAATTGACTCAAATCAACCTACCTTATTCAAATATTTGCCGTAAAAAATCACAAGAAGTTCTTAAATAACACTTGCAAGAAAAATATTCTATGAGTTTCACCTATCTTATTCAGAATCATATTCATTTTCACTGTCATTCCCTCCCACAACACTAGCTTTACCATCATTTGGAGAAGCTTGAGAATGTGTGTTTGTGTCAATTTCTATCCCATCGACACCACTTCTTACCCAATCATTATATTGATCTTCTAGAACACGAGTGTTTTCTAAGAGAGCCAAGTCAATGGCATCACTCTGCATTGATGACTCAAAATGCAAACTATTTTCCTCTCCCATATTAAAAATATCTCGAGGTTTAATTAACCTAGGGAAAAACCATTCATGATCATCAGGATCTTGTATAAATATTACTTGTTGGGCTTGTTCAACAAAAATAAAGGGCTCATGACGTTCTCGATCGTCAGAGTCTGTAAGGCGTGAGAAATTCACAAGTGTGAAACCCAAGTCATCTTCCTTAACTCCTCTACCTTTGGTTATATCAACCCAATCACACTTAAATAAGACAACCTTAAATTCTTCATAGTAGTTTAACTCCACAATATCATTTAATCTGCCATAATATGTGATATTTGCAGACTTTGGAGTATTGCCACTTGTACTTGCATAGCTTTCAGTCTTTGAAACGACCATAACACCACTATTTTGTGTCACCATAAATTCTTCACTTTGCTTCATTTGAAATCGATAACCATTATTTACATCGAACGTATTAAATCTTTTTGCAATGTAACTTGGCCCTTGTGCAAGGACTTTAACATCCTTTATGATGTTAGATGTGGCTTCAAGATCCTTTACCTAACCAAATAAAAGAAATAACTATAAATGTGGATATCTGTACAAGGAAAATAATTTAACGTAACCAATGACTTAGTCATATTACTTACTTGCTCCTTCAACAACTCATGAAATGTATCGTAATGCACACGATCAAGTTGATGTTAAGTCAAACGACGCTTACGATGCGATCTCTTGATTTTCGCAATATGTTCCATATTCATGTAACTCGCCTATATTAATTTTGTTTCAATTAAGTAATATACATATATTAAATAATATATATAACACTTACTTTTTATAATTCTCAACCACTTCTGACTCGCAATTGAAAAGCACATGTCGATGTGCTTGCAACCTTGTTTTCTCATACAACTCAAATACATCTACTCCACTGTACGACTCCCCGAAAGTTGGAAAAAGACATTCTTCTTTACTAGTCTCATGCTCAATCTCATAACGCATTTTCTTGAATAATAAGACCTTGAATCTCCACCCTCCAAATATCGTGAGCAAAACGCCATACACTTATTTGCTATGTATGCGTCTGCTATAGAACCTTCTAGACATGCACGATTACGAACATATGATTTTAAAGTACCCAAATACCTATGGAATAAAATAATGGCATTATTTTGATATTATAATATTTAACAACTAAAGATATATAACAAAGATTCAGTGATATTCTTCATACCTCTCAACTGGGTACATCCAACGATAATGTACTGGTCCCGCATGTTTCGCCTCAGTTGCCAAGTGAATTATCAAATGTATCATAACAGTAAAGAATCCTGGGAGGAAATATTTCTCCATAGTAGACAATGTTTCTGGAATTTTTTCTTCAAGTAACTTTAACTCTTCTACTTTTAGTTCTTTGCTACACAAAACACGAAAGAATGTACATAGTTTAATTAAAATAGAACTAACTCTTTTATCTACTGATCTCCACAAGGCAAGAGGAAGAAGTTCTTGCATTATAATATGACAATCATGAGTTTTTAACCAGATATCTTTCGTTTGCAAATGCAACGTGAGATATTAGACGCATAGCCATCTGGAAACTTGTCATTTTGTAGTACTTCATAAATCAACTCCTTTTCCTTTTGAAACATTGTGAAAAAAGTAGGAGGAAGATATGCTTTCCCACTAGCTCGATATTGAGGACATAAACTTGGTCTTATTTTCATCTCCTTCAAGTCCAAGCGAGCTTCTAAGTTATCTTTAGATTTTTTACCAAGATACAATAATGTATAAATTAAGTTATCACACACATTCTTTTCTATGTGAATCACATCAAGATTATGGCGCACCAAGTTAGACTTTCAGTAAGGAAGATCGAAAAAAAATACTCCTCTTTTTCCATGTGTTTTTTATCACTCCACTTACTCCTTCCCTCGACTTGCCGAGAGTAAATTTTTTATCTTTAACTTGATTCTAGACTAGTGACCCAGATACTGGACAAGGTGCAGGTCTTGTTTCTTTAGTACCATCAAACAATTTTGCATCATTTCGATATTTGTGTCCTGACTTCAAGAAGTGTCGATGCCCATGTAACAAAACTTCCATCAATGACTGAGCCTTCTAGATTGAGTGTTTATGTTACAAGAAGGGCATGCAAACGGATTATAAGAGCACCATCCAGAGAGAGTACCATATGCTAGAAAATCATTTATAGTCCACAGGAGAGCTACTCGCATTTGAAATATCTCCTTAGCAGAGGCATCATGTGTTTCTATCCCAACATCCCATAATTCATTTAACTCTTCTATTAAAGGTTGCAAATAGATATCAATATTATTGCCAGGAGCTTTTGGTCCAGGAATAAGTAAGGACAAAATGAAGAACTCTTATTTCATGAACATTCATGATGGAAGATTATATGGCATTAAAATCACTGTCCACGTACTGTGTACAGTTCACTTTTTGCCAAATGGATTAAACCCATCAGAATCTAATCCCAGGCGCACATTGCGAGGATCTCCAGCAAATTCAGGATATTTACTATCAAAAATTTTCCAAGCTTCAAAATTATGATAACCCAGCCCGTCGTCACATGAGTTACTGACCTATTTTCTCCTTATTATGATGTTTCATGTTTCTATATCTGTATTAGAGTTTATCGGCTGAATTTGGGTTGAACCTGGTTGCATATTGCCTCTCAGAATGAAGCTTGGTTAAAAAATTCAACCTAAAGTTGACTTGTGAGTTAGAAGACTCGGAATCAAATTCTGATGGTTTGGTTAGCTTTGGGAGATCATTTCTGACTTAGGAGAGTGATCAAAATTGAATTTGGAGGTCCGGTGCAGAAATAGGCTTGAATTGGCGAAGTTGGAATTTTAGAGAATTCCGATCAATAGGTGAGATTTTGATCCGGGAGTCGGAATGGAATTCCGACATTTGGAGTAGCTTTGTTTGGTGATTTAGATATGTCTGCAAATTTTCAGGTCATTCGGACATTGTTTGGTCAGGATTTTGATTGAATGTTGGTTTCGGAAGTTATAATTGAAACTTAGGCTTGAATCCGTCTTGATTTGATGATTATTGTGTTTAAGGACATGTTTTTAGGATTGGAACAAGTTCGTATGATGTTTTGGTGTAAGGTTGGATATTTGAGCACTGCGATCGTAATGGTCAAGCCGCTATCGCATAGAAGGATTTTTGGAACTAAAGTTTTTGTTCATCGCGATCGCATGCGTGGGGCTCCGATCGCATAGTGTATAACTGGGCGGAACAGTAGGTTCTTATAAAACATTTCAGATACGAACCCCTCATTATTTCCTCCATTTTTGTACTATATTGAGAGCTAATTGATATAATTTGAAGGGGATCTCATCGGGAAGTGATTGGATGTAAGTCTCATGGTCTTAATACGTCATTTAATCAAAGAATCTTCCATTAATTCTCTTAATTTGGGTATAAATTGAAGAAGTTAGGACTTGGATTTTTTCTATGTAAAATTGGGTTTTGGTGGCTCATTTGAACTCCGATTTTGATAAATTTTATATGTACGAACTCGTGGCGAGACGAGGATTCCGAAAATGTGAGTGTCATAATTTTTCGAGAAGCAGGCTTGGGGCTCGGGTTTTGCTAGTTTCAATATTTTTCATGTATTTCGATTGTTTTCGATTGGGTGTTGTTCCATTAGCATATTTTTGATATATTTGTACTGATTCTGGCTAGTTTCGACGCACGTGGAGGCCAGTTTGAGGAGCTAAGGAGTCGCGGGCTAGAGTTTTGCCGGTTCGAGGTGGGTAATACTTGTAAATGATGTCCTGAGGGTTTGTAAATCCCGGATTTGCACATCCTAGTACTGTATTTAGGTCACTTGCACGCCGGATAACGGGCGTGGGGTTGAGAACCATTGGGGATTGTGACTTGATCTGCCCCGCTTAATATATAATATTACCTAATTGCTTGAAATTGAATTGATACCCTAATAAAGATATTAATTATCATGAACCAGACTGATTATCATGCTTTAGGCTTCGTGCCTAATATTTGAATCCTTCAGGGATTGGTATCACTGTTTTGGCAATATATTTACGTCTCAGTCTAAGGTTTTAAAATGGTATTTTGCTACTCAGCATTTTTATAAGATTGGAAAACTTAAATGAGGCTTTGATGACATTTTAGTTGTGAGTTGTTATGATATTGTTGCCCAAGGGGCGTATATGCATTCATGTCTATGCATGGATCGGGCTGCACACCGCAGCGAGAGTCATATTGATATTGCGCTTGGGCTGTAGGAGCCTCTCCGGAGTCTAAACCACCACAGTGAGCACGGGCGCCTATGCATAGATCAGGTTGTACGCCACATCGTCATGTGCATTGCATTAATAAATGAAACATCGTTTATACTTACCTTTAATCTCAGCGCACAAGTTAGAAAACAATCTTATAGTCAAGCTCTATTGCACGATTTTGGGAGTTGAAGAAGGGTAATATTCCTAAATGTCCATGTAGCCTCCAACTTATATATGTGGTCGACAACACACCGATAAGAAGGACTCTATTAGACACGGCTCCGAGACATCCTAGGACACTTTAAGACCTTAAGCTCTAATACCAAGTTTGTCACGCCCCAAAACCGAGGGACATGACTGGCGGTCAACCGGAGGACCCCAGTCAAACGGACCCGGAATTCCCTTTCCTATCCCACGCTATACCCCGTAATTCTAATATACATTATTCTTTTGAAATAACAATTTAAGGGTTAAGCATAAACTTACAACTTGAGTTCATTTATACGTTTTTCTCATTTTCAACATTTGATACCATGAACTTGTAAAATACATACAACATTTACCAACGTGGACCACAATTCTAAACCGTACCATTACTACCCAAAATATTTTTGTACACCACCCATATTGTGTCTATGGAGCCTCTATGAATACTAGGAACTTAACCAATACTTGTCGGTGAGAAGGCCCCAGCTATACCTTAGAATACACAATAAACTCAAAAGAAGGTGGCATGAACCACACATGACCCCAAGAGGAAGTGGGGCTCACCAATGCAACTGATGGGATGGAGAGGAGTGCTACTCTCGGTGGACTGGAGTACGCGCAATAGATCCACCTACAATAATAACATAAATATAGCGCCCCCGGCAAAAGGGACGTCAGTACATTTGAATTGTACTGGTACGTATGAACAAATTTACCCCAAGTAAGATCAATCACTACATAGATAACAACCAGTAATAGAATCAACAATCAAATGCACATCAAAGGTACAATCAAGCCAAACTTTACAATCTCTCATTTTTCACCTTCATCATTTTCACATCAATGATTTAACAATCTTTTTAATAATTTCATTTCAATAGTTACTTCGATCACTTATTCCACCCTTATTACCTCGGCCACCCTTATCACCATAACCCACACCTTATTACTTCGTGTTGCGGTGCGCAACCCGATCCCACCGTACAAGTTACAATTCACAAATAATACAACAACAACAACAACAATGTCACGACCCGGATTTTCCCCCAACATCGGGATCGTGATGGCGCCTACTCGTGGTAGCTAGGCAAGCCACTGTATTCATACTATCCTGTTTTTAACACAATTTTAATTAAATAAATGCGGAATGCTTTATCGAAATAGAAATAACAAATCACAAGGTGAAAATCATACCGAAATCCTCTACCCAAGACGTGGAGTCACCAACTCACGAACTACTATGGAATACTACACATAAAAGTCTGAAGGAAATATAACATAATTCTGTTTGTCTCGGAACAAAGAGACTACGACTAATAACATAAATAAAGAGAGAGACGCCGGGCCTGCGGACGTCTGCAAGCTACCTCGGTCTCAAATATGATCAACTCCCACGCAATCTATTTACTGCTGCTGCTGCTCCTGATCGTAACCTAGACCTGTGCAAAAACGCACAGAAGTGTAGCATCAGCACAACCGACCCCATGTGCTGGTAAGTGCCTGGCCTATCCCGGCGAAGTAGTGACAAGCCTAGGACCAGACACTCACATAAACCTGTGCAATTCAATATATATGTATGTACCACAAAATAACAAGAAATAATCAAGTAATAACACAATAAGGAATATCTTAAAGAATTCAACAATTAACCACAATTAATAATTTCACAAAGAAAACAAAGTATAATGTAAACACGAATAATATCACTTCAAGAAATAGCAAGCAATTGCACGGCATCACCCTTCGTGCTTTTACTCTCATCCTCACCAAATAAACAAATAAAGTACACGGCATCACCCTTCGTTCTTTTACTCTCATCCTCACCAAACAAACAAATAAAGTACACGGCATCACCCTTCGTGCTTTTACTCTCATCCTCACATCCATAGTACGGCATGATCCTTCGTACATGGTTCAATAACGGGGCACGGCATGATCCTTCGTGCATAATCAATAACAGGGCACGGCATGATCCTTCGTGCATAATCAATAAATAAACATGGCACGGCATTAACCTTCGTGCATAAATAAATAAACATGGCACGGCATCACCCTTCGTGCATTATCACTCTTCCTCACCCAAATAACAATCACGGTTAAGGGCAGAGAAAGAAACAACAATTCATAAATCGTCCCATCAAGGGCAATCAATAATTATCTTCACAACAAGTCCCAACAAGGGAGAACAATAACAATTCACCTGTAATATATCTCAAAATATCATTTTCCAACGACTCACGGTCATACTAGACGCCGGTGTATGGATGCTCGTCACCACAGCCCATACACCGCACTCAATCACATAACACATAACACATAATCCTATTCCCTCAAGCTAGGATAGAACAAACACTTACCTCGAATGCTTATGAACAATTCAATCCGTGGAAATGTCTTTTCTTTCAATTTGGCTCCAATCCAACCGTATCTATACACAATTGATTTAATATCATCAATTCTACTCAACAAACTAATTCTTAAGACCAAATACCACTTTTACAACATTCTGCCATGAATAGTGAATTTCAAACCCGGGCCCACATGGTCGGAATTCGGGGTTAGGACCAAAATCCGATTACCCATCCCCCACGAGTTCATGTATATGATTTGTTTCAAAATCGGACCTCAATTCGAGGTCCAATTCCCCAATTTATGAAAAACCCTATTTTTTAACAAAAACAAGAATTTTACCATGAAAACATTTGATTTCTAATGAAAAACATGTTTAATGATGTTAGGAATTGAAAGAATTAAGTAAAAAGTGACTTACAATCGTTTTGATGAAGAAGAAATCCTTGAAGAATCGCAAATGGGTGTTTTGGTTTTGTAAAATGTGAAGAAATGACTGAAATTCGTGTTTTTCAGGTCTCCGTGTTCGCATTTGCGAACATGGGTTCGCAATTGCGAACCCCGACCAATTTCCGGAGTTTGAAAAATAAGCTAAGGGTGGGAAGTTCGCATTTGCGAACTTTTCTTCGCATTTGCGAAGCCAAGGCAAAACTGGGAAGTTCGCATTTGCGAACTATTGTTCGCAATTGCGAACACAGGCTAAATATGGGGAGGTTCGCATTTGCGAACTATTGTTCGCATTTGCGAACCCAGGCAGAATAGTGTCGAGTTCGCATTTGCGAACTATAGTTCGCATTTGCGAACACAGGCACAATAGGGGGGAGTTCGCATTTGCGAACTATTGTTCGCATTTGCGAACTATTGTTCGCATTTGCGAACTCAGGCACAATAGGGGGGAGTTCGCATTTGCGAACTATTGTTCGCATTTGCGAACTCTGCGGAATAGTGGGGAGTTCGCATTTGCGAACTATTGTTCGCATTTGCGAACTCTGCAGACCAGTTGCAGACAGCAACTTCTAACATGAAAAATTGATCTCGTGGCCTATCCAAAGTTCACCGAGCCCTCGGGGCTCCTAACCAAATATGCACATAACCTCAAAAATACATTATGAACTTGTTCGTGCGATCACATCGCCAATATCACCTCGTTTTCATCAAATCAAGCCTCAAACTCATGATTTTCATAGTTTTGATTTTCAAAACTTCTTAACTTGGAACTCAAGGTCCAAAACATCTCAAACGACATCCAAATGTCACCAAACTTTACAGAAATCACATATATAATATTTAAGACTTGTACCGGGCGTCGGAACCAAAATACAAGCCCGATACCAAGGTCAATTAATTCATTTCCTTTAATAATTGCATCAAAAACAATTTCACATAAAAATTCATAACTTGGGCTCTAGGCCTCAGAATTCGACTCCGGACGCATGTCCAAGTCCCATATTTTTCTACGGACCTCTCGGGACCATCCAATCTCGGGTCCGGATCCGTTTACCAAAAATGTTGACCAAAGTCAACCATATCAATATTAATATCATTTTTATCCAAATTTCTCATAGAATTCATATTTTCTATCATAAAATCTTTCCGGCTACAAGCTCGGATCGTGCACGTAAATCGAGGCAACATAGAATGAGGTTTTCAAGGCCTCGGAAGCTCGAAATGATTAATTAAATAAGTGATGACCCTTTGGGTCGTCACAATCTCCACCTCTAAAACAACCGTTTGTCCTCGAACGAACAAAAGAAAGAAGTACCTGAGTTAGGAAACAAGTGCGGGTAGCGGCTCCGCATATCAGACTCGGACTCCCAGGTCGATGCCTCAGGAGGCTGACCTCTCCACTGAACACGCACAGAAGGATAACTCTTCGACCTCAACTGTCGAACCTGCCTGTCTAGAATAGCCACCGGCTCCTCCTCGTAAGATAGATCATTGTCCAATTGGACGGTACTGAAGTCTAACACATGTGTGGGATCGTCGTGGTATCTCCGAAGCATAGATACATGAAAAACTGGATGCACGGCTAATAAGCTAGGCGGCAAAGCTAATCTGTAAGCCACCCCTCCCACTCTGTCTAGAATCTCAAATGGGCCAATATACCTAGGGCTGAGCTTGCCCTTCTTCCCAAACCTCATCACGCCCTTCATAGGCGACACTCGGAGCAATACTCATTCACCAACCATGAAATCTACATCTCGAACCTTACGATCCGCATAAGTCTTTTGCCTAGACTGAGCTGAACGCAATCTCTCCTGAATAGTCTTGACCTTATCTAAGGCCTCCTGAACTAAGTCTGTACCCAACAACCGAGCCTCTCCCGGTTCAAACCATCCAACCGGTGATCGACATCGCCTACCATACAACGCCTCATACGGGGCCATCTGGATTGCTAGATTGGTAACTGTTATTGTAGGCGAACTCTGCTAATGGTAGAAACTGATCCCACGAGCCTCCGAAATCAATAACACGGGCTCGAAGCATGTCCTCAAGAATCTGAATAGTCCTCTCGGACTGGCCATCCGTCTGAGGATGAAATGCTGTACTCAACTGAACCTGAGTGCCTAACTCCCGCTGGACCGCTCTCCAGAACCGCGAGGTAAACTGCGTTCCCCGATCAGAGATAATAGATACTGTCACTCCATGGAGACGAACAATCTCCCTAATGTAAACCTCCGCTAACCTCTCCGACGAGTAGGAGACGGATACTGGAATAAAGTGTGCTGATTTGGTCAACCTATCAACAATGACCCAAATAGCATCAAATTTCCTCTGAGTCAAAGGAAGTCCAGTAACGAAGTCCATAGTGATCCGCTCCCATTTCCACTCGGGAATTTCAATCCTCCGGAACACACCACCAGGTCTCTGGTGCTCATATTTCACCTGCTGACAATTTAGACACCGAGCGACATACGCAACGATATCTTTCTTCATTCTGCGCCACCAATAATGTTGCCGCAAATCCTGGTACATCTTCGCGGCACCTGGGTGAATAGAATACCGCGAACTGTGGGCCTCTGCTAAAATCAACTCTCGAATTCCTTCGACATTGGGTACACAAACTCGACCCTGCAATTTCAATACGCCATCATCATCTAGGTTTGCCTGTGTGGCACCTCCCCGCTGTACTGTATCTCTCAACTCACGCAAATGAGGATCATCAAATTGCCTCTCACGGATACGCTCTAATAAAGAAGAACGAGCGACCGTGCAGGCTAATACCCTGCGAGGCTCAGAAATGTCTAATCTCACGAACCAGTTGGCTAAGGCCTGGACATCTAGAGCTAATGGTCTCTGATTGACCGGAATATATGCAAGACTACCCATGCCGGCATACTTTCTACTCAATGCATCGGCCACCACATTGGCCTTACCCGGGTGATATAATATAGTAACATCATAGTCTTTTAGCAACTCTAACCATCTCCGCTGTCGTAGATTCAACTCCTTCTGTTTGAACAAGTACTGTAGGCTTTTGTGATCGGTGTACACCTCACATGTCACACCATATAGATAATGCCTCCAGATCTTTAAGGCATGAACCACTGCTGCTAATTCAAGATCATGAACTGGATAATTCTTCTCATGTATCTTTAACTGCCTCGAAGCATAAGCGATAACCTTACCATCCTGCATCAATACCGCTCCAAGCCCTGTACGAGATGCGTCACAATAAACTGTATAAGGCCCTGCACCCGTAGGTAGTATCAACACTGGTGCGGTGGTCAAGGCTGTCTTGAGCTTTTGAAAGCTCGCCTCACACTCCTCTGACCACTGAAACTGGACACCCTTCTGGGTCAACCCGGTCATCGGGGCTGCAATAGAAGAAAACCCCTCTACAAATCGACGGTAGTAACCTGCTAATCCCAAGAAACTCCGGATCTCGGTCACTGAAGCTGGTCGAGGCCAATTCTGGATTGCCTCAATCTTCTTTGGGTCTACCTGAATACCTTCCACTGATACAATGTGACCCAGAAATGCTACCGAACTCAGCCAGAACTCACATTTAGAAAATTTGGCATATAGTCGGTTATCTTTCAGAGTCTGAAGAACCACTCTGAGGTGTTGCTCGTGCTCTTCCTGGCTACGGGAGTACACCAGGATGTCATCTATGAAGACTATCACGAACAAATCTAAGTAAGGCCTGAATACCCGATTCATCAACTCCATGAATGCTACTGGGGCATTGGTCAACCCGAAGGACATGACCAAGAACTCATAATGCCCATATCTAGAGCGAAAGGCTGTCTTAGGAATGTCAGCCGCCCTGATCTTCAGCTGATGGTAGCCTGACCTCAAGTCTATCTTAGAGAATACCCTCGCTCCCCGGAGCTGGTCAAACAAATCATCAATCCTCGGCAGTGGATATTTATTTTTGATAGTCACCTTGTTTAACTGCCGGTAATCAATACACATCCGCATCGAGCCATCCTTCTTCTTTACAAATAACACAGGTGCTCCCTAGGAGGAAACACTGGGCCTGATAAAGCCCTTCTCAAGAAGGTCCTGCAACTGATCTTTCAACTCTTTTAGTTCCGGCGGGGCCATACGATAGGGTGGAATAGAGATGGGCTGAGTACCCGGTGCCAGATCAATATAGAAATCAATATCCCTGTCGGGTGGCATGCCCGGCAGGTCTGAAGGAAAAACCTCAGGAAATTCCCGTGCAATAGGGACCGACTCAATGGAAGGAACTTCTGCGCTGGAATCACGAACATAAGACAAATAAGCTAGACACCCCTTCTCGACCATACGTCGAGCCTTAACATAAGAAATAACAGTGCGAACGGAGTGGCTTGAGGTACCCTTCCACTCTAATCGGGGTGATTCTGGCAAGGCTAAGGTGACGGTCTTAGCATGACAATCAAGAATAGCATGGTATGGGGACAACCAGTCCATCCCCAATATGACATCAAAATCTACCATATCCAAAAACAACAGATCCACACGGGTCTCAAGACCCCCAAATATAACTACGCACGAACGATGCACCCGATCGACTACAATAGAGTCACCCACTGGTGTAGCCACATAAACTGGAATATCCAGAGCATAGCTGGGCACGGCCAAATACGGTGCGAAGTAGGAAGACACATAGGAATATGTAGATCCGGGGTCAAATAATACTGAAGCACCTCTGCCACACACAAGAATAGTACCTGTAATCACGGCATCTGATGCCTCTGCCTCTGGCCTGGCTGGTAAAGCATAGAATCGGGGATCTGCACCTCCCCTCTGAGTTGCGTCTCTAGGACGACCATCAACTGGCTGACCTCTACCTCTGGCTGGACGGTCTCCACCTCTACGGTCTCGACCTCCACCTCTATAATCTCTACCCCCGCCTCTGGCTGGCTGGCAGGCTGAGGGTCAGCTGGGGCCTGAATCATAGGACGAGGACCTCGCTGCTGAGAGTTGCCCGCTGCTATAGGGCAATTCCTGATAAAATGACCTGGGTCACCACAACCGTAGCAGCTCTTAGACTGATAGGGCTGCTGGCCCTGACAACCCGAATGGCCTCCACGAACACTCTAAAGAGGCTGAGCATTAATAGGAGACTGGTCTGAATAATGCCCCCGAGAACCACGATCACCTTATCCACCCTGTGAAGCCTGAAGGGCGGAATGAAAAGGCCTGGAGGACTGGCCTCTATCAAAGGATTCTCTGCTACCAGAGGAAGAACCACCAAACCTGCCTGAATGACGAGGCCTCTTATCCGAAGAATAACCGCCTCCCCTAGCAAGAGCCATCTCAACTCTGCGTGCTGCATTGGCTGCCTCCTGAAATGATATGTCACTCCCCACGCCCATAGCCATCTGGAGTCTAATCGGCTGATTAAGCCCATCTATAAATCCGCGGACCCTCTCCCGCTCCGTGGGAAGTATCACCACTGCATGACGAGCCAAGTCAATAAATCTCGTCTCATACTGTGTAACTGTCATAGTGCCCTGATGGAGGCGCTCAAACTGCCTCCGAAGTAAATCCCGCTGAGTAGCAAGGAGAAACTTCTCCATAAATAGTTCCGCAAACTGGTCCCATGATAGAGCTGGGGACCCTGCTGGTCGAGTCAGGCAATAATCTCTCCACCAAGTCTTGGCGGATCCTGCAAGTCTGAAGGTACCGAAATCAACTCCGTTTGTCTCCACGATCCCCATAGTCTTGAGAATCTCATGGCAACTGAATAAAAAGTCCTGAGGATCCTCTGATGTGGCTCCACTGAAAGTAGTGGTAAACAACTTGGAGAACCGATCAAGCCTCCATAACGAATCAGAAGTCATGGCCGCTCCATCGCCGGCATAAGCTGTGGTACCTGACTGAGTGGCCACAGCTGGCTGGATTACTGGTGCTTGACGCTGAGGAGCTACTGGCTCCGGAGTATGAGCAATAGGAGTCTGGGCCCCTCCTCCAGCCTGAGAAGTGCCTGGGGCAACTGATAATAAACCCGCTCTGGCAATGCTGTCCATGAATCCTGCTATTCTGATCAAAGCATCCCGGAGATCCGGGGTAAATAAAGCCTCTCCTGGGACCTGAGCTGGGCCCACTGGAGCTGCTGGAACCGGAACCTCCTCGTCAATCTCAATATGAGGCTCCACCTCTGGAGTAGCTGCCTGGGGCTAAGCTCTACCCCTACCACGGCCTCTGATACGGCCTTGGCCCCTGCCCCTCACGGGAGCTGCCTGGGGCTCGGGCTGCTGGTCAGCGGACGAAGAAGCACGTGTCCTTACCATCTGCGAAAGGACAGAATAGAAATTCAATCAGTAATTGAGGAACAAGTCGCACGACAAGAAAGAACAAATGAGAGACTTTTTCCTAACTCAATAGACTCTGGAGGACAAGTACAGATGTCTCCGTACCTACCTCTCAAACTCTACTAAGCTTGTTCGTGAGTGGTGAGACCTATGTAACCTAGGGCTCTGATACCAACTTGTCACGACCCGGATTTTCCCCCAACATCGGGATCGTGATGGCGCCTACTCGTGGTAGCTAGGCAAGCCACTGTATTCATACTATCCTATTTTTAACACAATTTTAATTAAATAAATCCGGAATACTTTATCGAAATGGAAATAACAAATCACAAGGTGACAATCATACTGAAATCCTCTACCCAAGACGTGGAGTCACCAACTCACGAACTACTACGGAATACTACACATAAAAGTCTGAAGGAAATATAACATAATTCTGTTTGTCTCGGAACAAAGAGACTACAGCTAATAACATAAATAAAGAAAGAGACGCCGGGCCTGCGGACGTCTGCAAGCTACCTCGGTCTCAAATATGATCAACTCCCACGCAATCTATTTACTGCTGCTGCTGCTCCTGATCGTAACTTGGACCTGTGCAAAAACGCACAGAAGTGTAGCATCAGCACAACCGACCCCATGTGCTGGTAAGTGCCTGGCCTATCCCGGCGAAGTAGTGACAAGCCTAGGACCAGACACTCACATAAACCTGTGCAATTCAATATATATGTATGTACCACAAAATAACAAGAAATAATCAAGTAATATCACAATAAGGAATATCTTAAAGAATTCAACAATTAACCACAGTTAATAATTTCACAAAGAAAACAACGTATAATGTAAACACGAATAATATCACTTCAAGAAATAGCAAGCAATTGCACGGCATCACCCTTCGTGCTTTTACTCTCATCCTCACCAAATAAACAAATAAAGTACACGGCATCACCCTTCGTGCTTTTACTCTCATCCTCACCAAACAAACAAATAAAGTACACGGCATCACCCTTCGTGCTTTTACTCTCATCCTCACATCCATAGTACGGCATGATCATTCGTACATGGTTCAATAACAAGGCACGGCATGATCCTTCGTGCATAATCAATAACAGGGCACGGCATGATCCTTCGTGCATAATCAATAAATAAACATGGCACGGCATTAACCTTCGTGCATAAAGAAATAAACATGGCACGACATCACCCTTCGTGCATTATCACTCTTCCTCACCCAAATAACAAGCACAGTTAAGGGCAGAGAAAGAAACAACAATTCATAAATCGTCCCATCAAGGGCAATCAATAATTATCTTCACAACAAGTCCCAACAAGGGAGAACAATAACAATTCACCTGTAATATATCTCAAAATATCATTTTCCAATGACTCACGGTCATACTAGACGCCAGAGTGTATGGATGCTCGTCACCACAGCCCATACACCGCACTCGATCACATAACACATAACACATAATCCTATTCCCTCAAGCTAGGATAGAACAAACACTTACCTCGAATGCTTATGAACAATTCAATCCGTGGAAATGTCTTTTCTTTCAATTTGGCTCCAATCCAACCGTATCTATACACAATTGATTTAATATCATCAATTCTACTCAACAAACTAATTCTTAAGACCAAATACCACTTTTACAACATTCTGCCATGAATAGTAAATTTCGACTCCGGGCCCACATGGTCGGAATTCGGGGTTAGGACCAAAATCCGATTACCCATCCCCCACGAGTTCATGTATATGATTTGTTTCAAAATCGGACCTCAATTCGAGGTCCAATTCCCCAATTTATGAAAAACCCTATTTTTTAACAAAAACAAGAATTTTACCATGAAAACATTTGATTTCTAATGAAAAACATGTTTAATGATGTTAGGAATTGAAAGAATTAAGTAAAAAGTGACTTACAATCGTTTTGATGAAGAAGAAATCCTTGAAGAATCGCAAATGGGTGTTTTGGTTTTGTAAAATGTGAAGAAATGACTGAAATTCGTGTTTTTCAGTTCTCTGTGTTCGCATTTGCGAACATGGGTTCGCAATTGCGAACCCCGACCAATTTCTGGAGTTTGAAAAATAAGCTAAGGGTGGGAAGTTCGCATTTGCGAACTTTTCTTCGCATTTGCGAAGCCAAGGCAAAAGTGGGAAGTTCGCATTTGCGAACTATTGTTCGCAATTGCGAACACAGGCTAAATATGGGGAGGTTCGCATTTGCGAACTATTGTTCGCATTTGCGAACCCAGGCAGAATAGTGTCGAGTTCGCATTTGCGAACTATAGTTCGCATTTGCGAACACAGGCACAGTAGGGTCAAGTTCGCATTTGCGAACTATTGTTCGCATTTGCGAACACAGGCACAATAGGGGGAGTTCGCATTTGCGAACTATTGTTCGCATTTGCGAACTCTGCAGACCAGTTGCAGACAGCAACTTCTAACATGAAAAATTGATCTCGTGGCCTATCCAAAGTTCACCCGAGCCCTCGGGGCTCCTAACCAAATATGCACATAACCTCAAAAACACATTATGAACTTGTTCGTGCGATCACATCGTCAATATCACCTCGTTTTCATCAAATCAAGCCTCAAACTCATGATTTTCATAGTTTTGATTTTCAAAACTTCTTAACTTGGAACTCAAGGTCCAAAACATCTCAAACGACATCCAAATGTCACCAAACTTTACAGAAATCACATATATAATATTTAAGACTTGTACCGGGCGTCGGAACCAAAATACAAGCCCGATACCAAGGTCAATTAATTCATTTCCTTTAATAATTGCATCAAAAACAATTTCACATAAAAATTCATAACTTGGGCTCTAGGCCTCGAATTCGACTCCGGACGCATGTCCAAGTCCCATATTTTTCTACGGACCTCTCGGGACCATCCAATCTCGGGTCCGGATCCGTTTACCAAAAATGTTGACCGAAGTCAACCATATCAATATTAATATCATTTTTATCCAAATTTCTCATAAAATTCATATTTTCTATCACAAAATATTTCCGGCTACAAGCTCGGATCGTGCACGTAAATCGAGGTAACATAGAATGAGGTTTTCAAGGCCTCAGAAGCTCGAAATGATTAATTAAATAAGTGATGACCCTTTGGGTCGTCACAAACAACAATTCACAATAAACAACAACAACAATTATTAAAGAACAACCGGAACAATCCATAAAAATTTTCGTAGCCATCAATACCATTTCCATCATATTCAACAACTCACATGCATTTTATGCCACAGTGATAATTGCCCACGACAAGCCATATATGTTGTTACCACAGTTATCCCAGTTGCATCAATTATGATTTCTTTCCATCATTTGTTTCTCAACTCTTGCCCGATAACACTTTCACAATCACATTTGGTTTATTGTCAATTATTTACATCATTATATTGGTAAAACTTAACCAACAACGTTCAAGACATATTAATTATAAGAATTCATGAAATAGGCCATCTTGCCTTAACACCCGCGAAGCAACCAAAATTCACAAATAGTTCACATAAATAACATGTACCAATTTCTCGTACTCCAAACAAGTTGACATTAGAAAGGATAAAGTTAGCCATACATACCTGGGACTTTCCCCCAAAATGACACTATAAGGGGCCACTATAATTAAGCAACTTCAATCTACAATACAATTTCGATAGGGCCAATATTTGTAATAAATTCCATAACTTATGTCATTTAGGCATATAAACAAACACCTTGTAGGTATATATATTTACACCTCATAACTATAGTGTTGGTTCATCCAACTATCACCATTAACCAACAATTCACCCTACCATCATTCCTAACAAATTTATAACTTCCAACAACGTATATATATAACCATTCATACATACTCAACCAGCAACCTTCTTAGTTAACTCATTTCACAATCTCTACAACCAACACAGCCTAACAACCTTCTTAGTTAACTCATTTCACAATCTCTACAACCAACACAACCTAGGTTAGGCACTTATGGCTTTTAATCATCATCCTATGGGTTCTAATGTATCTATCATACATAAATAATCACCATAGAATAGTTGGAGAGGTACCTCTTGTAGTAAGAATTCTAAGAATTCCCACTTGTGGTGTTCTTTAAGAATTCAAGGATTTGAAGGAAAATCAAAGGGATTTTAATATTATTGTTAGTATAAGTGTTTAAGGAGAAGCAATTACTCAAAGTAATCTAAAAACCTTACATTAGATCATATGGATGAAGTTTGGGACAAAATTCCCTTGAGAGGGCAAGCCATAACCCCAAAAATGAGTTGGGAAAATTCTAGACCAGTCTTGGGGTATTAAAAATTTTCAGGCGCGTGAAGTTTCTCCCAAACACGCGAAGTTTTGTAAAATTCGCCTGTTTTTCTAAGTATTCTGCCTCAGACGCACGAACAACGCGCGAAGTTTCAATGTTCGTGCGAGTTTTTGCGTGAGTGACGCCTTACGAATAAAATGATCATAACTTTCTGTACACATAAAAATGATGAACGGTTTGTTGTGTTAGAAAATAGACTCAAAGGGATTTAATTTTATAGGTTGATCCTCACACAATTCCTTATATAACTGGAGATATGATCGATCAATGTGAGGTCTTGTGTGCACTCATTTACATATTTCGTCTAATATGTAATTTTCCAACTTGGCTTAAACTTAGTCCTCTCCTTAGATGCCAAATCACTTATAATAAGACTTATACACTTATTAACATATCCAATTGATATCCATAATATCATAAATCCTTATTTACGCAGAATTAAAATAATATAGCCTACCTTGGCACCACGAAATCTTAAATTACTCGAAAATATTTTTAGGGCCTTACAGAGAGTCCCACCGCTTACGATTTGGGTTGCATGGCTAGCATAGAAATTGTAAAGATGTGCTATAGTTGGCCTTATGGGCTCATATTTGAACTTGGGAAATAATTCGGGATTTATGCCTTGTGTGGAAGCAGGTTTTAAGGGGGTAATCCTGTTATATGCCTTGTTGAGAGGGTAATCCTATGTTACGAGATTTAGGTAGCCAATTATATTCGGGATCAAGTCAGAGCGGGTGGCTCTCAGTAACGGTCTTAATGAATTCAAGAAGTAAAAGTTTAGTGCCTAATTATATCATGTTTATAGGTAAAATTAAGAATCAAGCTTGGAAAACATGCTTATGAGAAGTGGGACAAAATGTTTTGTGATGGTTTGTTTGTGATGTAGCAATTGGGAAGTTCAAAATGGTTCGTGGGGGTTGAGATAGCAGGGTCTCATGGTTCAAGGTCACTCGGGATGAGTGTTGATGGAGCTTGTTATGTGTTGAAGAGGATTAATACTACTTCCAAAGCACTCCAGGATAAATTTAGATGAAAGGGGTTGATTAGCCACAGTTGAATTTGGCATGTTGGGATTTGCTATTAGTTCCTTCAGTGTGATCAGGTTGTGTGTATGATTTGTGACGGTGCAAATCAGGCTTGTCAGCCGTCACAATTGATATTATTCAGAAGTCTTCTATTTCTAAGGCTCGTTGTGTAGAGGCATATTCCAGAAAAGGGTTATGGTGGCTTGGACCACTACTTGCAGAGTTTCATATTCCACAGTTATGGGGAGTTACCTAGGTGTTGCTATGATCTTCCTAAAGTGAGTTAAGAGAAAGGTTCTTATGTGAGGAGGCAGTTAGATATTACCGAGTTTGGAGCTATGATCTAAATCGTGTTATATCGTATGTTGGCACATTGGGTGCAGTGAGTAGCATGGGAGATTCGAAGTAAGGATCAATGTTACAGCTTGGACTGTCAAGGATATCACTAGCTCAGATGAGCAAGGAAAGGGTTGAATGATTAGAGTAAATTGGTATTGGTTCAGAGTCACCTGAGATCAATCTGATTGAGATTTGTACCCTGGTTAAGGATTCTTGATGTCTTTTCAGCGTTGGTGCGACCAATGGTTGGAATGAACAGACTCGATAGTTATTTCAGAAGATTGTGGGAATGTGTCCCATGGGAAGATTGTGTAAGTATGGCATGTAGTCGCTTGATTGACTAAAGATTTAAGCAAGTGTGAATATTATGGTGATAACATTTGATTGAGAAACTATGCCTAGAGGGCACCTTGTTATGTGGTTATGAACCAAGGAGATTGCTCTGGTTATGATGGTTGTTCTTATGTGTGGTATGGAAAAATGGGTTACTATGGACATTTGAAAGGTTATTTGCCAAGTTGATGCAATCAGAAATCAGCTTGTGGTGAATGTATTTATTTATGTATGTGGACATGGCCTTATATCAGGTCAGTTGTGTATGTTTCAGCGAGTGTCCTCATGAAGGGACAGTCAGAGTGTTATTTTGTCATTAGCTATTCCAGGTAATGATGTATTATGCCGTGTGAGTTGTTAGATGGCTTGATAGAATATTTATATGTTAAGGTTCCGCGTGGCGGTAATGTTGTATAATCCAAATGGCTCTTGAGATCCGGATCATATATCGTACCTCAGTTATGCTTGAGTTTTGTAGCCTATAGCACTACATGTTTCCTCAGGGACGGTATTATGCAGTAAGCGTGCTTGTGATCATAATTTGTTGTTTTGTTGTAATGAGCAGATTTAGCTCGAAGTTCAATCTCCTTATATGAGACCTATTTGTGGATCGGGTGGCACGCCGCCATGGTATGTTATTTGGATCGTGTTTCACACCGCAACAGTGTGATGTAGAGTCCGGTTTTCTATGTTTTATCCCATTATGTGTTTCGCTTCCTATCTTCCGAAGAAAAGTTGGTATTAGTGAGGGGTTTAGATAATTCCTTCTAGAAATCGATTTCCTATTTCTGTTGTGTTCAGATTGGTGGCCTATTGGCGCATGGTAGCATCATATGAGATTTTAATAATTACTGAGGTGGCTTATTACCTGAACAGTTATTTCAAACGAGATGAGATCCATTGATCTAGGATTCTGTGCAATCCAGCTATATGAGGCACATTATAGAGATAAGACCATTATTGAGTTCAGAATGAAGCGAAGGCCTTGCCAGGAGTGTAGACCTAATGTGTTGTTGACTTGGCAATTGATTATGTATGTTGGTACATCTCTTCCGTCATGGCTAGGGGTGGGCACCGGTCGGTTCGGCTCGGTTTTGTAGAAGTTCATCTTATACAATTAGTCTTCCTTTGACATGGTGATAATGGATTATAAATGGTGAGCCACTGCTATGAAAATCGTGAAGTCTAGGGCCAAGAGAATAATATCTTATGACTTGTAGGTAAGTTAAGTGTAAGGCCCCGTAAAATTTTTTGTGCATAAAACCTAGTAGCTGTGGTGTCATGGTCCGAATAATGTGTTAGGAATGCGTAGAATTCTTCGCGGCGAGCTTGCTCGCCGCGGTTCGGACTCTTGGTAGTGATTTAAGTTTCAAAAATGTAGAGAATTAATTTTTCCGAAAAATGTCAAATATGCGGTCAAGAATGCGACCGCAAACCTGACATGCGGACCGCATTCTTGCCGCGAAACGTTCCAGAGAGTTGCCCAAAATCGTGTCAAAAGTGCGGTCGATATGCGATCGTATGTCAAATCTGCGGTGCACTTTGCGACCGCAGAATCAACATGCGGTCCGCATAGTGACCGCATTCCTTAACAGAACCTGTATAAAATTTGGGGCAATTCTGCGGTCACTATGCGGACCGCATGTTGATTCTGCGGTCGCATAGTGCACCGCATAATTGACCCCGGCCCCGATTTTTGTAACATTTTGACCCGATCTCTTCTTTAATATAACACCTTTCTTCTTTATTTTATCATATCATCTCACCAAAATTAGAGAGAGAAGAGAGGATTTTTAGAGAGGGAAGTTCTTCATCTTCAAAGATTGTTCCAACTACTTAATTCCAAGGGATCCTAGGGCAATGATTCAACTTCCCCAATATTTTCAAGGTAAAAACCCTAACTATTTTCTTTGATTTTCAGTTTTAATTGGGTAAAGAGAGGTTTGCATATAATAGCTTTTAAAAATAGAATTTTTACACTCATGCATGATTATTGAACTTGATTTTTAGTAAAAAGAAGTGGGTAGAAGTAAGAGTCTTCAAGAACAAGGTTGGCAAGAGTAAGATAGCGTGGGTAAGCATAAAGTAGGAAGTTAACGGAAGAAAACTCATCATCGGGTATGTATGGCTAATTTTGATTCTTGTAAAATCGCCCAAATGTGTGCGAATTGTTTTGGCATGTGTCAAATTGAGAAATTTTACGTGATTCTTTGATTTCCTTGTTGAGCATTTGATTGATGTTGAACTACGTGTGGTGTGGTATGAAGTATGAATTGAAAGATAACAAGGTAATCGAGATTGGTAAAGAATTGGGAACAACCATTGTGATGGCATATTTGGCTTATTGTGGAAGGAATTTGAAACACCTTAATTGTGGTAAATTGTTGAACATGATTATGTGGGCATTTTTGATTGTGGAATACTTGTAACTTGGTTTTGATATTGGCTTGAGAAGAAATTGAGAACATGAACCAATGTGTAAGTTGCTTATTTGAACTTGTTGAAATTGTGTGTAGTACCTTATCTGCTGTTTGAAATTGTTGTGTTTTCAACCGTAAGGCGGGGTCGTGTTGCGCGCCGCAACGTGGTGAAATAAGGTGTGGGTTGGGGTGATAAGGGTGGCCGAGGTAATAAGGGTGGTCAGGGGCAATAAGGGTGGAAAGCGATCGAAATCGCCATTGAAAATTGATACAAAAATCAATAATGTGAAATTGTGAAAGGAGACAACAGGAGAGTTTGCAACCTGTGGGGCACTGATTGCCCCTTTGTTTGACTACTTGTGTTTTACGTGATTGATTGGTTATTGTTAAATTGGTTGATCGTAGAAAGTGCTTTGTGTGAGAATTATTTGAAATGAGGAAAATGTGGAAACATGGTTGGCTCTGGCTTAATTAATTGTTGATGTAATTTAATGGCTTGAGTTTACTTGGGACAAAGTTTGTCCATACATACCAGTACAATTCAAGTGTACTGACGTCCCTTTTTGCCGGGGGCGCTACATTCGTGTTATGATTGTAGGTGGATCAGTAGCAGGCACTTCAGCTCATCGGTAGTAGTATCCCTCTCCTTCCACTGCCCGTTTTGGTGAGCCCCTTTCTTCCTCGGGGCCTTGTGTGGTTCATGCCACTCGGTTTAGATTTCATTTTGGTTTTGTAAGGTATAGCCGGAGCCTTGTTACCGGCAAGTATTGTATTTCCCTTTTTGTATCCTAGAGGCTCTGTAGACATGTAAACTGTGGGACTCCGGTCTTATGTATATATATTGTGTTATGTCGGGCGTTGTAAAAATTGAAATCTTGTTAATGAATCACTCGTATCGTTTTATTTGTTTAATGTGAAATCAATTATGATTAGTAATATATTTGGTTAATGAGAAACGGTCATCACAGGGGTAACGCGTGGGAATGAAAGGCACCCAGGTCCGCTTGACTGGGGCAACCCGGTCAGGCGCCGGTCATGTTCCTCGATTTGGGGCGTGACAAACTTGGTATCCGAGCTTAAGGTTTTAAAGTGTCCTAGGATGTCTCGGAGCCGTGTCTAGTAGTGCCCTTCTTATAGGTGTGTTGTCGACCACATCATATAAGTAGGGGGCTACACGGGCATTTAGGAATTTACCTACTTCTTTGATAATCTATATCGTGCGGTAAAGTGCAATGTGGAGATATCCGTGTCTAATTCGTGCCTTGTTCCCAAATTTTCAGAATATGGCACCTAAGAAGAAGGCTAGACTCGGCCTTAGGGCCAATGCCGGCCCAAGTGCAGCTGTTAATCATGTACCCGATGCCGTGGGAGAGAATGACCCACCGGTCCCGAATTTGCCTGGCCCATCTGTTCAAAACCCAAGTGTCCCTATTCCAGCTGCGGCAGAGGATGCCACCATTCCTCCCGCCGGTGTTCCTGACTCAGATACAGTTCCCGTTTCGGGCTCTGGTATCTCTAATGAGGATCTTAGGGGAGCTATTCATATGTTAACACAGTTAGTGGCCGCCAGATGGGATGAGTTTGTAGATGCATTTATGGACCACTTCTTGCCTGCCGAGGTGATGGCAGCCCGTGCCACAGAGTTCGAGGTTCTCAAACAGGCAGTATGAGTGTTTGGGAGTATCACATGGAGTTCGTAAGGTTGTCCAAGTATGCTCCTCATTTAGTGTCGACCATGGATGCCCGGGTTCGACGGTTTGTTCAGGGCCTTAGCCCTTTGGTAGTAAATGAGGCCGCCACAGCAGCTTTGCACTCAGATATGAACTATGGGAGGATCGTGGGGTTTGCTCGGGCCACAGAGGCCAGGAAATTGAAGATTCGTGCAGAAAGAGAAAGTAGCAGCAGGGCCCGGTCAATGGGTCGTTCGGGGAGATCACTTCCAGGGAGGGGGTCATCAGGGCCATCCCAGTCATATGCTCAGTCCTCCGCGAGTGCACCGCCATCCGTGCACGGTCATCAGCAGGGCAGTTACTCGAGACCTGGTTCAGACAGCAGGAGGTCTCGTCAGTCTGGTCATCCTGGGGTGAGATCCCAGCAGCAGGGGAGACCTACATGCCCCAAGTGTGGGAGATTTCATACAGAGACTTGCTACCTTGACCTTCCGGTGTGCTTCGGGTGCGGGGTGAGAGGTCACATTCAACGAGACTGTCGTGCACCCCGTCAGGGTATAGGTAGGGGATCTGCTCAGTCATCCGGTTCTTCAGCTGCTACATCATCAGCGCGTACTCCAGCAGCAGTAGGGCGTGGTGCAGCTAGGGGTGGAGCTCGGGGTAGGGGTGGACCTAGCCGATTCTATGCATTGAGTGGTCGCCAAAATGCCGAGGCTTCTCCAGATGTTGTTACAGGTATCATGTCTGTTCAGACTATTGATTGCTATGCCCTTATTGATCCAGGGTCCTCCTTGTCTTATGTTACTCCATTCATTGCTTCAAGTTTTGGGATAGTACCCGAACAACTTCATGAACCGTTCTCTGTGTCGACTCCAATCGGTGATTCTATTACAGCCTCACGAGTCTATAGGAATTGTGTTGTTACGGTGGGTGGTCGTGATACCACAACCGATCTTATTGAGCTTGGGATGGTAGATTTTGATGTAATTATGGGGATGGATTGGCTCTATTCGTGCTTTGCCAAACTTGACTGTCGAACGAGAGTTATGAGGCTCGAGTTCCCTAACGAGCCAGTTATTGAATGGAGAGGAAATGGTGTAGTGCCAAGGGGTAGGTTTATTTCCTACCTTAAGGCTTCGAAGATGATTAAGAAGGGGTGTATCTATCACCTGGTTCGGGTAACGGACACCACCTCGGAGGTGCCTACCCTCGAGTCCGTGCCGATTGTGAATGAATTTCCTGAAGTGTTTCCGGATGAGCTTCCAGGGCATTCCGCCAGATAGGGAGATTGATTTTGGGATCGATGTATTGCTAGATACTCAGCCAATATCCATTCCACCATACAGAATGGCGCCAGCAGAGTTAAGGGAGTTAAAGGAGCAGCTGAGGGATTTATTAGAGAAAGGGTTCATACGACCGAGTGTGTCGCCATGGGGTGCTCCGGTTCTCTTTGTCAGAAAGAAGGACGGGTCACTTCGAATGTGTATTGATTATCGGCAGCTTAACAAAGTCACCATTAAAAATAAATATCCATTGCCTCGAGTGGATGATCTGTTTGACCAATTGCAGGGAGCGAAGTTCTTCTCAAAGATTGATTTACGGTCTGGGTACCACCAGTTGAAGATTAGGGAGCAGGATATTCCTAAGACCACCTTCAGAACTCGTTATGGTCACTTTGAGTTTTTGGTTATGTCTTTTGGGCTAACCAATGCCCCGACAGCTTTCATGGACCTTATGAATCGGGTTTTCAAGTCATTCCTAGATTGCTTTGTGATGGTATTCATTGACGACATCCTCATCTACTCTCGGAGCAGGGAAGATCATGCCGTTCACCTCAGAGCAGCATTGCAGACCCTTCTTCAGCATCAATTGTATGCCAAGTTCTCAAAATGTGAGTTTTGGTTGGAGTCCGTAGCTTTTCTAGGGCATGTTATTTCCAGTGAGGGAATTATGGTGGATCCTCGGAAGATTGCGGCAGTGAAAGATTGGCCTAGACCCACGACCCCGACAGAGATTCGCAGCTTTTTGGGTCTGGCAGGGTACTATCGGAGGTTTGTAGAGGGATTCTCAACCCTTGCCTCCCCATTGACTAAATTGACGCAGAAAGCAGTTAAGTTCCAGTGGTCCGAAGCATGTGAGAAAAGTTTCCAAGAACCGAAGTCAAGATTGACCTCGGCACCAGTATTGGCCTTGCCAGAAGGCACAGAGGGATTTGTAGTCTATTGTGATGCCTCCAGAGTCGGTTTGGGATGTGTATTGATGCAGCACGGGAAAGTCATATCTTACGCTTCCAAGCAACTCAAGAATCACGAGAAGAATTATCCGACGCATGATTTGGAGCTTGCAGCTGTTGTGTTTGCTTTGAAAATATGGCGGCACTATCTTTATGGGGTTCATGTAGATGTGTTTTCAGACCACAAGAGCCTCCAGTATTTGTTCAAGCGGAAAGAGCTGAATCTGAGACAGCGGCGGTGGTTAGAACTACTCAAGGACTATGATATGGACATATTGTACCATCCAGGGAAGGCAAATGTTGTAGCTGACGCTCTTAGTCGAAAATCCATGGGTAGTTTGGCTCATTTGGGTGTGGATCAGAGACCCCTGGCTCGAGAGGTCTACCAATTAGCCAGCTTGGGGGTTCGTATTTCGGCGTCAAACGAGGGGGATATTTTGGTGCATAATGGAGCAGAATCATCATTGGTCGCGGAAATCAAGGAAAAACAGTTCATAGATCCAGCATTGGTTCGGGTGAAGGAAGCAGTCATAAATAACAAGACCTCAACATTTGTACTCAGCAGCGAAGATGGTGTATTGTGGTGTCAAGATAGGCTATGTGTTCCGGATGTGGACGAGCTTCGGGAAAGGGTAATGGCAGAGGCTCATATTTCCAGGTATTCGGAACACCCGGGTTCCACGAAAATGTATCATGACCTTAAGGAGATTTATTGGTGGAACGGTATGAAAAGAGATGTAGCAAGCTTTGTAGCTAAATGTCCGAACTGTCAACAAGTGAAGGCCGAGCATCAACGGCCTGGTGGATTAACTCAGCTTATAGAAATACCAAGGTGGAAATGGGAGATGATCAATATGGATTTCGTGGTAGGGTTACCTCGCACTCAGCGTAAGTTCAATTCAATATGGGTGATAGTAGATCGACTCACCAAATCAGCTCACTTCCTGCCTGTCAAGTCCACTGATACTGCGGAGCAATATGCAAGATTGTACATCAAAGAGATTGTAAGGCTTCATGGCACTCCACTTTCTATCATCTCAGATCGCGGGGCTCAGTTCACCGCTAACTTTTGGAAGAAGTTTCAGCAAGGTTTGGGAACTCGGGTGAATCTCAGCACAGCTTTCCATCCACAGACCGATGGACAGGCCGAGCGGACCATTCAGACGCTTGAAGATATGTTACGGGCTTGTGTCTTAGATTTTAAAGGTAATTGGGATGAACACTTGCCACTTGATAGAATTTGCTTACAATAACAGCTATCATGCTAGCATTCAGATGGCCCCATTTGAGGCATTGTACGGGAGAAGATGTAGGTCGCCAATCGGGTGGTTTGAGGTGGGTGAAGCGGAATTGCTAGGGCCAGAAATGGTGTACGAAGCTATGGAAAAGGTCAAGGTTATTCAGGAGAGAATGAAAACAGCACAGAGTCGTCAAAAATCCTATGCAGGACGTTCGCCGAAGGGATTTGGAGTTTCAAGTCGATGATTGGGTGTTCTTGAGGGTATCTCCTATGAAGGGAGTCATGCGATTCGGAAAGAAAGGGAAATTGAGTCCTAGGTATGTCGGGCCATATCGGATCGTTCAAAGGATTGGTCAAGTTGCTTATAGGCTAGAGTTGCCTCCCGAGATGTCATCAGTGCATCCGGTATTCCATGTGTCCATGTTGAAGAAAGTGATTGGAGATCCATCCACCATCATGCCAGTCGAAGCTATAGATGTTAATGAAGATTTGTCATATGAAGAAGTTCCAGTTGCCATTCTTGATAGGCAAGTCCGTAAGTTGAGAAATAAGGAAGTTGCCTCTGTTAAAGTATTGTGGCGAAGTCAACAAGTTGAGGAGGCCACATGGGAAGCGGAAAAAGAGATGAAAGAAAAGTACCCCCATTTGTTTGATCAAGCCTAGAAGAAATTAGGTGACCCTCCTACTCCTAGTAATCTGTCATCTTGTCTAAGTTGTTTCCCTCTTAGTATTAGTAAAGTCCCCTTCATCTTGTAATGAGTTAAATGTGTTGTTACCTTGGGTCACTTGAACCGTTCTTGATAAATGAAAGCCTTATAAAGATTTACGTGTTTAATAAACAACTAATAGTAAGTGTAGATTGGTAATGGTTTGTTAAGTGTACATGGTGTGTTAAAATGGTTAAATAAGGTAAGAATTCATTGAAGTGACTAGTTTATGTGCAATTGTAACAATATGATAGAATATGTGCATTCGTTGAGGTAAGAAAGTGTATACCAGTTGTGAAAAGTGTTGTAGTTGTATATTGTTGTTTGGTAATGTGTTTCGGGGGCCCTCTGACAGGTGGATATGTCCATAATACAAAGGAAACTCTGGCGAAATTTTTCTAAAAATATAAGAGTTAGTCAAAATTTTGATGGTTGCATATCATGTCTTTCAAAACCAACTCATTTATTTCAAAATCCTCATTCGAGGACGAATGATCTTAAGTGGGGGAGGATGTAAGGCCCCGTAAAATTTTTTGTGCATAAAACCTAGTAGCTGTGGTGTCATGGTCCGAATAATGTGTTAGGAATGCGTAGAATTCTTCGTGGTGAGCTTGCGAGCCGCGGTTCGGACCCTTGGTAGTGATATAAGTTTCAAAAATGTAGAGAATTAATTTTTCCGAAAAATGTCAAATATGCGGTCAAGAATGCGACCGCAAACCTGACATGCGGACCGCATTCTTGCCGCGAAACGTTCCAGAGAGTTGCCCAAAATCGTGTCAAAAGTGCGGTCGATATGCGATCGTATGTCAAATCTGCGGTGCACTTTGCGACCGCAGAATCAACATGCGGTCCGCATAGTGACCGCATTCCTTAACAGAACCTGTATAAAAATTGGGGCAATTTTGCGGTCACTATGCGGACCGCATGTTGATTCTGCGGTCGCATAGTGCACCGCATAATTGACCCCGGCCCAGATTTTTGTAACATTTTGACCCGATCTCTTCTTTAATATAACACCTTTCTTCTTTATTTTATCATATCATCTCACCAAAATTAGAGAGAGAAGAGAGGATTTTTAGAGAGGGAAGTTCTTCATCTTCAAAGATTGTTCCAACTACTTAATTCCAAGGGATCCTAGGGCAAGGATTCAACTTCCCCAATATTTTCAAGGTAAAAACCCTAACTATTTTCTTTGATTTTCAGTTTTAATTGGGTAAAGAGAGGTTTGCATATAATAGCTTTTAAAAATAGAATTTTTACACTCATGCATGATTATTGAACTTGATTTTTAGTAAAAAGAAGTGGGTAGAAGTAAGAGTCTTCAAGAACAAGGTTGGCAAGAGTAAGATAGCGTGGGTAAGCATAAAGTAGGAAGTTAACGGAAGAAAACTCATCATCGGGTATGTATGGCTAATTTTGATTCTTGTAAAATCGCCCAAATGTGTGCGAATTGTTTTGGCATGTGTCAAATTGAGAAATTTTACGTGATTCTTTGATTTCCTTGTTGAGCATTTGATTGATGTTGAACTACGTGTGGTGTGGTATGAAGTATGAATTGAAAGATAACAAGGTAATCGAGATTGGTAAAGAATTGGGAACAACCATTGTGATGGCATATTTGGCTTATTGTGGAAGGAATTTGAAACACCTTAATTGTGGTAAATTGTTGAACATGATTATGTGGGCATTTTTGATTGTGGAATACTTGTAACTTGGTTTTGATATTGGCTTGAGAAGAAATTGAGAACATGAACCAATGTGTAAGTTGCTTATTTGAACTTGTTGAAATTGTGTGTAGTACCTTATCTGCTGTTTGAACTTGTTGTGTTTTCAACTGTAAGGCGGGGTCGTGTTGCGCGCCGCAACGTGGGGAAATAAGGTGTGGGTTGGGGTGATAAGGGTGGCCGAGGTAATAAGGGTGGTCGGGGGCAATAAGGATGGAAAGCGATCGAAATCGCCATTGAAAATTGATACAAAAATCAATAATGTGAAATTGTGAAAGGAGACAGCAGGAGAGTTTGCAACCTGTGGGGCACTGATTGCCCCTTTGTTTGACTACTTGTGTTTTACGTGATTGATTGGTTATTGTTAAATTGGTTGATCGTAGAAAGTGCTTTGTGTGAGAATTATTTGAAATGAGGAAAATGTGGAAACATGGTTGGTTGGCTTAATTAATTGTTGATGTAATTTAATGGCTTGAGTTTACTTGGGACAAAGTTTGTCCATACATACCAATACAATTCAAGTGTACTGACGTCCCTTTTGCCGGGGGCGCTACATTCGTGTCATGATTGTAGGTGGATCAGTAGCAGGCACTTCAGCTCATCGGCGGTAGTATCCTTCTCCTTCCACTGCCCGTTTTGGTGAGCCCCTTTCTTCCTCGGGGCCTTGTGTGGTTCATGCCACTCGGTTTAGATTTCATTTTGGTTTTGTAAGGTATAGCCGGAGCCTTGTTACCGGCAAGTATTGTATTTCCCTTTTTGTATCCTAGAGGCTCGTAGACATGTAAACTGTGGGACTCCGGTCTTATGTATATATATTGTGTTATGTCGGGCGTTGTAAAAATTGAAATCTTGTTAATGAATCACTCGTATCGTTTTATTTGTTTAATGTGAAATCAATTATGATTAGTAATATATTTGGTTAATGAGAAACAATCATCACAGGGGTAACGCGTGGGAATGAAAGGCACCCAGGTCCGCTTGACTGGGGCAACCCGGTCAGGCACCGGTCATGTTCCTCGATTTGGGGCGTGACATTAAGATGAGAGTAGCCTAGCTTGATGTTGGCATGTTTTATGACAAACTATCTTCAATACAGTGGTCCTAAAAAAAGGAAGAAAATGAGCAAATTGTAAATTTGGAGCTACTACATGAGTAAACCATTTTTGCATGTTTATGAAAACTTACATGGTCCCAATGTGAAAGTTTGATGAGCAAATGGCCCCAAATACTAAGTGCATATGCAGCACTCAGATACATAATCACTACTGTTGAACTGACCTTCTCCTATCTTTACATTTACAAGGTTCCATGTCTCATGGCATATGCAACTGTCGCTATAAATTTCTGTTTCTCAGTTTAACCGAAAACCAAATTATATAAATCGTAAACCGCACCGAAAAACCAAAAATTAATTATTTTAAAACCGTGAACCGACCGAAAAAGTGATTAAACTGAAACCAAAAAACCAAAATACACAGTTCGGACGGTTTTTTCGGTTCGGTGGGTATTATGTCCACCCCGAGTCATGGAAGTATGGTAAAGGTTAGAGTAAGACATGTATATGTCATGGGGTGCAATGAGAGCGTCGGATCAGTAGAATTTTGGCTAAGTTGATAAGAGAATGTTATTGTAGTCCTATGGATTTACTGCTGCAAATAAGGATTCAGCGAAATTGTACCGTTATGTTTGCGTACATCGTGCAATGATCGATAAGGTGATCCTGTGTTGGAAACATGCCTCTCATAGGATTTCGGATGTTGGAATCAGACTCTAAGGCTTAATTACTTGAATAAAAGGGAACAATTTCAGAATTTATCGGGCTTAGGTGCTCAACTAAGTTTGGTAGCATGGGAAGGGTGCGTGAGGTGCTAAACAGATATTTCAGACCACTCCAGTATAGTTCTTAGCAAGTCCGATGACGAATGTATGTTTAAGTGGACGAGAATGCAATGACCCGACCGGTCGTTTTGAGTACTAGTGCTCTGTTAAGTAGTTGGAGGCCAGGAAGAGCTTCGTTTCAAGTATTATGACTTGTATGATTTGAGAAGAGAATTCTCATTCTGAAAGCTTAAAGTTGAAAGAATGAACCAGGATTAGAATTTTAAGTAAACGACATCGGAATAAGGATTTGAAGGTTCCAGCAGGTTCGTATGATGATTTCGAACTTGAAAGTATGCCCGATGCGAGTTTTGGATAATCCAGGAGCGTTTTGGTGCCTATTGTGGAAGTTGGCATTTTTGAAGGAACTTCATAAGCTTGGCTTAAAGAGCATTTTAGTGCTATCAACGCCCGTTTGGGATTCCGAGACCGCGAATACCTCCATTTAGTGATTCTGGAGTTAGGGGCGCGATCGGAAGTGAATTCGGAGATCCGTAGACCATTTTGAAGCCATTTGGCTAAAAATAGGAAGGTGAAGGTTTTTGGAGAATTTGACCGGGGTTGACTTTTTGATATGGAGGTCGGAATCAAATTCTAGAAGTTGGAGCAGGTCAGTAATGTCGAATATGATTGGTGTCCAAAATTTGAGGTCAGTCGGACGTGTTTTGATAGGTTTAAACATCGGAAATAGAAGTTTGAAATTTTAAAGTTCATAAACTTGAATTTGGGGTGTAATCATGATTTTAGCGTTGTTTGATGTGGTTTGAAGCCTCGAGCATGTCTGTAATGTGTTTTGGTATTGGATTATATCTTTGGTTGGGGTCCTAGGGGCCTCGAGTGGATTCAGGGTGGTTAACGGATCAAAAAATTGATTTTTTTGGGAAGAGCTGAGTTGCTGGTATCTACTGTTTCCGCTTTTGCGAAAATGGGACCGCAGAAGAGGCCCCACAGAAGTGGAGAGAAGAACCGCAGAAGCGGACAATGGCAGGGTCTTGAAGGACCATAGAAGCGGCCCTTAATCCACATAAGCGATAAGGATAACCACAGAAGCGGATATCCTGGGATCGTTAGGAGCCGCAGAAGCGGCAAGCGGTCCGCAGAAGCGGGAAAGGTCATCGCAGAAGCGAAAAATGGGGCCAAGCCTAGGACCACAAAAACGGCCAAGAATCCGCATAAGCGGAACCGCATAAGCGATTAAAATTCCGTCGAAACGGAAATTGTAGAAGGCATAGTGGTAATTTTAAAGTCGGATTTTTGCTCATTTCTCTCATTTTCTTCACTTCATTTGGCGATTTTTGGAGGGTTCTACAAGGGTCTTCATCAACAATGTGGAGGTAAGTTAGTTCAACCTATTATAGCTAAATACATTGATTATGTATGAGATTATGCATAGAAATTAGTATAAATATTGAGGTTTTGGTTGAAAACCTTGAAAATTATCATCTTGAATTTTAGCCACGATTTTGAGCATGGAATTAGGAAAAATATTATATATTTGAGTTTCTAAGGTCATGGTAACCTTTATCTTCAAGAAATTGTGGATTCCGAGCATATGGGCCCGAGGGCATTCTGGTCACTTCACTAAGCAAAGTTGGGAATTCTTATAATCTGAATTATAGTATATTCTCATTAGTTTATCGTTAGTTGGTTAGTTTTGGTGCATTGATCGTTGGTTCAAGCTGTGAGAGGATGTAGAATGCTGATTGCTAGTCTTCGGAACGAGGTGAGTCTCCTTCCTAATTCTGTGAGGGGAAACCTGCCCCATTGGTGAGTAAAATGGTTATGTAATCCTATTTGTGGGGGCTACACACGCACGAGGTGACAAGAGTCCATGCGTAGCTACTATTATGTTATTGTCCGTGTAGTCTAGGACACGAAAACATGTTATACTTGGATTACCATGAACTCATTGATAGTTTGAACTGTTTAGATCACCTTTTATTGGTAAAGGAATTCAAAAAGAGATTTAATAGTAATTTCCCAGAAATGTTAAAAAGAGAAAGTTGTTTATTTGGAGGATTATCCTCAACGAGTTCTTAATTTCCTTCCAGAGCATGTATATGCCGGCGTCACATGGATGATTCGCGAGCAGAATATGTGTTTAATTATGGAATGGGCCGAACGCCTCGGTGATATTAGATGCATCTATGGTTTGTGCCGCTCGACCCTCGGCAGTGCACAATTCACTTTTTGTTGGAGCGGGCCGTCGACCTCGGCGTGATTTGCGCATGTTTATTTGTTATTTAACAACTGCAAAAAATGTGGGATTGGCCCTACGTGCTTTGATATAAACTGATAAGGTAATAGACGATAGACTTTGGAAGCACTTGAGTTATTGTTTAAGGTGCTTACCTGTATTCTGGGCTTCACAATTTGGACTTTTATACAAATCCATAATTTTTCTCACATTTATAGAACATTGATAATTGATCTCTAGTGAGTGTCGGAATTGGCCATCTCGTCTCTACCCCTTCAGGATTAGGCGGGATACTCACTGAGTACATGTTGATTGCATACTCATACTACATTTATGTGCATTATTGTTGCACAGGTACACGTACCCCTCTAGCAGGTTACTGGTGTAGCAGCATGGATATCTCTAGGACTAGGTGAGTTGCAACCTGCGAGGCAACCCGCAGCTAGTGTAGTTCCTTTCTGTACTTTTATTACTTATTTCATGTCCACTATATTCCAGATAGAGGTTGTATATTATGTCTTTATCAGTAGTTGCTCATGCACTTGTGACACCGGGTTTCTGGGAGGGTTCACAACGGATTTGTTCTTACTATTATTATTTAAATTTGAATTCTAGTGGTGAATTTTTATTCTTAAGAAAATGGAAGGAAAAACATTAGATTTTCAAAAGTATTAACAGGGGAAGTAATTGGTAATTCAGTTGGCTGGCCCGACAGCGATGTCCAGCGCCATCATGATTCGTAGTGAATTAGGGTCGTGACATTACCCTTTGATTCCTTAAATTTTCAGTGTTTAATCATTGTTTTTATACCATAACAACATTATTTGAGGCTACAAATTCATACCTGATTTTGAAATCTCTCAAAATCGCTTCTTCCTGAAGTGCCAAAATGTTTTCTAACTTCTAATATTCGAAGACATTGTTCACTTAAACCCTTCTGAGATTTTCATTTCTGCGGTCCCGCTTTTGCTTTTTCGGGACCGCTTCTACGATTTTACTTAAACCCCTTGGACCATTTCTATGGTCTTAAATCGCTTTTGCGATCGCCGCCTGTGCGATCCCCTTGACTGCTTCTACGGTCTCTACAAAATACTAGGACCGCTTTTGTGGTGTCCGCTTTTGCGGAAATGCCAGCCCCTCTGCAAGACTACTTTTGTGATCAATCAGCTACATCTGCAGAACCGCTCCTGCATTCCTTTTTCCGCAGATGTGGAAATACCAGGAGCATCAAATAACAGACCTATTGCAAAACTTTAAAATTCTCGATTAACCCTCCGAAATCACCCCGAGGCCTCCGGGACCTCAACCAAAAGCACCAACACATCCAACAACCTTATACAAACTAGTTCCAATCCTCAAAACACGTCAAGCAACGCTAAAACCAATAAATTATATCGGATTCAAACCTATTTTTTTTTCAAAACTTCTCAAATGCGCATAAAACCAAAAACCCCACCAAACAACGTCCGAATGACCTGAAAATTTTCAAACATATCTAAAATCACCTTATGAAGATACTACAACTCTCAGAATTCCATTCGGACCCTCATATCAAAATCTTACCTACCAACCGAAATTCACCAAAATTCCAACTTCACCAATTCAGGCCTAAATCTACCCCATACCTCCAAATTCGATTCCGATCACACTCTTAAGTCACAAATCATCCCCGAACCTAACCAAACCACCGAAATTTACATCAGAGCCCTCCAATTACATAGTCAACTTGCGATTGACTTTTTTACAACATCCTTCCTTCTAAGAGGCTAATTGCCTCATTTTCATCCATAACCAACCTAACTTTATCTGATGAACATTAATTCCGATATTGAAACATGAAGCAACACAATAAGGGGGAAACGAGGTGGTAACTCACATGACGACGGGCTAGGTCGTCACATCCTCCCCAACTAAAACAAACTCTCATCCTCGAGCGGGTCAAGAAACATACCTGGAGTCTCAAACAAGTGGGGATATCTGCTTCGCATCTCCCGCTCGGTCTCCCAAGTGGCCTCCTCCATGGACCGACCTCTCCACTGCACCTTCACGGAAGCTATGTCCTTAGACCTCAACTTTAGATCATATCGACATAAAATAGCCACCGGCTCCGCATCATAAGTCAAATCATCATCCAATTGCACTATACTGAAATCCAACACATGAGATGGGTCCCCAACATACCTCCGGACCATAGACACTTGGAATATCGGATGCACACTAGACAAGCTTGGTGGCAAAGCAAGCTCATATTCCACCTCTCCAATCCTTCTGAGTATCTCAAAAGGCCCAATAAACCTCGGGCACAGCTTCCCTTTCTTCTCAAACTGCATAACACCCTTCATGGGCGAAACCTTCAACAAGACCTTCTCGCCTACCATGTAAGACACATCACGAGCTTTGCGATCCGCATAACTCTTCTAGCATGGTTGTGTTGTGTGAAGCCTCTCCTGGATCAACTTCACCCTCTCCAAATCATCCTGAACTATCTCAGTCCCCAAAAATCTAGCCTCGCTTGGCTCAAACCATCCAACAGGAGATTTACACCGCTTACCATACAACGCCTCATACGGGGCCATCTGAATACTCGACTGATAATTGTTGTTGTAGGCAAACTCTACAAGCGGCAAAAACTCATCTCATGAACCTCTAAAATCAATAACACAGGCACGCAACATATCCTCCAAGATCTTAATAGTGCGCTCAGACTACCCGTCCGTCTGTGGGTGGAATGTTGTGCTCAACTCAACCTGCGTACCCAACTCCCGCGGAAATGCCCTCCAGAATTGAGAAGTGAACTAAGTACCTCTATCCGAGATAATAGACACTGGGACCCCATGTAACCTGACAATCTCCCGAATAAAGATCTGTGACAACCACTCTGATGAGTAATTGGTACATACTAGAATGAAGTGGACAGACTTGGTCAGCCGATCCACAATCACCCAAACTGAATCAAACTTCCTCGAAGTTCGAGGGAGACTACTCACAAAATCCATAGTAATTCATTCCCATTTCCACTCAGGAATAACCATACGCTAAAGAACATCGCCTGGTCTCTGGTGCCCGTACTTCACCTACTGACAGTTGAGACATCGGGCTACATAACTCACAATATCTTTCTTCATTCTCCTCCACCAGTAATGATGTCTCAAGTCCTGAAACATCCTCGCGGCACCGGGATGAATGGAGTACTGCGAGCTGTGAGCCTCCTCTAGTATCAACTCTCGAAGTCCATCTACATTGGGCACACAAATCTATCCCTACATCCTCAACACACCATCACTATCAATAGTCACGTCCCTAGCATCATCATACTGAGCCACGTCCTTGAGGACAAGCAAATATGGATCATCATACTGATGCGATCATATAAGGAGGCCTGAGAAACAATGCAAGCCAACACCCGACTCGTCTTTGAAATATCCAGTCTCACCATCCGATTGGCCAACGCCTGAACATCAAATGCGAAGGGCCTATCCCCAACTGGAATATAAGCCAAGTTGCCCATACTAACCGCCTTTCGGCTCAACGCATCGACCACTACATTGTCCTTCCCCGGATGATACAATATGGTAATGTCATAATCCTTAAGCAACTCAAGCCACCTCCGTTGTCTCAAATTAAGATCTTTCTATTTGAATAGATACTGAAGGCAGAGATGATAAGTATACACCTCACAAGAAACACCATAAAAGTAGTTCCTCCAAATCTTCAGAGCATGAACTATAGCTGCTAACTCCAAATCGTGCACAAGGTAGTTCTTCTCATGGGGCTTCAACTGACGAGAAGTATATAGAATAACTCTACCCTCCTACATCAGTACATATCCTATGCCAACTCTCGAGGTATCATAATATACGGTGTAGGAACTTGAATCTGATGGCAACATCAAAACTGTAGTCGTGGTCAAATCTGTCTTGAGCATCTAAAAGCTCTCCTCACACTCCTCGGACCATACAAATGGAGAACCCTTCTGAGTCAACATGGTTAAGGGTGATGTAACAGAAGAAAATACCTAAATAAGCCGGCTATAATATCCTGTCAACCCAAGGAAACTATGGATCTCAGTAGTTGAGGTCGGTCTAGGCCAACTCTGCACTGCCTCTACCGTCTTCGGATCCATCTGTATACCATCACTGGACACCACATGTCCCAAAAAAGCCACAGACTCAAGCTAGAGCTCACTGTTGGAGAACTTTGCATAAAGTTTCTCCTCCTCAACCTCTGCAATACCACTCTCAAATGTTGAGCATGCTCCTCCTGGCTAAGAGAGCACACGAGGATGTCATCAATAAACACAATAACAAAAGAATCCAGATACGGTTGGAACACGTTGTTCATCAAATGCATAAATATGGCTGGGGAATTATTAAGCCCAAAAGAAATAACTAGAAACTCATAATGCCCATATCTCATCCTAAAATCCATCTTCATAATATCAGAATCCTGAATCTTCAGCTGGTGATAGCCTGAACCAAGATCAATCTTCGAGCATACCCTCACTCTGGAGCTGATCAAACAAATAATCAATGTGTGGTAGAGGATACCGGTTCTTCACTATTACCTTGTTCAACTGCCTATAATCAATACACATCCTCATTGAGCCATTTTTCTTCTTGGCAAACAACATCGGTGCACCTCACGGTGACACACTCGGGTGAATAAACCCTTTATCTAAGATCTCCTAAAGTTTCTCCTTCAATTCCTTCAACTTAAATGGTGCCATACGATAAGGAGGAATAGTGATAGGCTGAGTGTCCGACACCGGGTCAATACCGAAATCAGTATCCCTATCCGGCGGCTTGCCCGGCAGGTCCGATGGAAACACATCCAAAAAATCCCTCACTGCGGGAATAAAATAAAGGTTGGGAGTCTCAGCTCCAACATCGCTCACCAATGCCAAATATGATAAGCATCCCTTCCTAACCATCTGCTGGGTATTTAAGAAAGAAATTACCCTACTGGGTACATAATCAGTTATACCATGCCACTCGATCCTTAGGTAACTAGGCATAGCCAATGTGACTATCTTGGCCTGACTGTCTAGAATAACATGGCACAGAGATAGCCAATCCATGCCCAGAATAACATCGAAATCAACCATGCTCAATAGCAATAAATCAACTCGGGTCTCCAGACCCTAATAGTAATAAGACAGGACCGATACACGTGGTCCACAATGGTAGTATCACCCACCGAGGTAGATACGTGCACAGGCAATGCAATACAACCTCGGGTTATACCTAAATGAGGAGAAAAGTATGAAGATACATAGGAATAAGTAGAACCAGGATCAAATAAGACTGAGACATCTCGGTGACAGACTAAAATAATACATGTGATGACAGCATCCGAGGCAATAGCATCTGACCGACCTTGAAAAGCATAGAAACAATCCTGACCACCCTCCCCCTTGAGGGTGACCCCTAGATGCCTGACCCTCACCCCTAGCTAGTGGGGCGGGTGCTAAAGAAGATGGACCAGAAGATTAGGGATGACCTCTCCGCTGAGACTGATTGCTGCGGCGCCGAGGACACTGCCGCCTCAAGTGCCCAAACTCCCTACAATCAAAATAACTCCTTGGTGCTGCAAAATGGGACTGAAGGGAACCCCGCACATTAGAATAATTAGCTAACACACTCGATCTGGAGGAACCATGAATAGACGAGGCACAAGATGAACTATGTGCTGGAAGTGCACTAAGAGTTGGTTGACTCTACTTAGAGCCTTGATAACCCCGACCAGAAGACAAACCAAGGTACTCTGAAAGAGCTGGCTGTGGAGGCCCAAAAGATCGACCTCTACTCTGCTGACCTTGGCCTCTCTACTGAGCACCACTGAAGCTACCTGATCCTCGAGGCCTCATGGCCTCACGCTCCTCTCTCTCCTGACAGCGAGTCATCTCAATGTCACGAGCCATATCTATTGCATCCTCAAAGGTGTGGCTCAGGTCCGTTTCTCGAGTCATCAGAATACGAATGGGATAAATCAGCCCGTCTTCAAATTGCCCGATCCTCTCCTAATCAGTCGGAACCATCCATGGGGCATAACGAGCTAACTTTAAGAATCTCACCTCATACTAAATCACAGACATATCTCTATGACGAAACCACTCAAGCTTCCTATGCACCTCCTCTCTCTACAACCGTGGTAGCCACTTCTCCAGAAAAATAGTGGAGAACTCCTACCATGACAATGGTGCTGCACCTACCAGACTACTCCGCTCATATGCCTCCCACCAAGTAAAGGTTGCTCCTAAGAACAGAAAGGTAGTGAATGATACCCTGCTCGACTCTAAGATCCCTGCTGTCCGAAGCATATGTTGACACATGTTGAGAAAACCTTGGGCATCCTCGCCCAGAATACCATTGAATACCGGAGGTGAAAGCCTGTTGAACCTCTCCAGATGATGTTGCTCATCGTCTGGCATCAGTGGAATCCCATCACCCTAAATCGGGACAACCGACTGAACTAGAGCCACTGGCTGGACTTGGGCAACTGGCTGGACTGGTGGGGCCTCTGGTGTTTGTAAACCCTACACCACCTGCTCAAGAGTGCAAGCTGCGGGGGTCTAGTGACCATCCCCGGTCTAAAATGTAGCTGCGGCAGTAGTGGCCGAGACTGCCTGAGCCAAGCTAGTGCAAACCGATAAGATCTGAGCTAGGGCCTCTTGAAGACCTAGAAATCACAATAGGCACAGTTGGTGCCTAAGCAGGTGCTGTTGGAGCATCTCCAGCTGTAGGCTGGTCCTGAATAGGGACAACTGGTAGGTCAACTGGTGCTGCCCCTACTGCTCTACCTCGACCATGACCATGGTCGTGCCCATGGCCTCTAGCAGGTTGAAATGGTGGTCGTTCACCACGTTCAGTAGCACGAGTTCTTTCCATTTGCGAGAGAATAGAATACAGAAGTTTAGTTCTCGGAACAACAAAGTCGCACGATGAGAATTCCAAGAATTTGAAGTTTTCCTAAAGGTTTTGTAGCCTCTCGAGGATAAATATAGATGTCTCTGTATAGATCTGCCAGACTCTACTAAACTGGCTCATGATTCAAGAGACCAAGTAACCTAGGCTCTAATACCAACTTGTTACGACCCCTAACCCGGTCATGATGGCGCCCAACACACTACTAGGTAAGCCCGACCATTAACCATATCTTCAACCCAATTGGTAACCAATATTTGATAAGTGAAATTGTAACCATTAAGCCATTTAAGAAGATACAAAAGTACCAATACGAAAACTAAGGTTTAGCAAAACATAACATATAGCCCAACCCTGGATCTGGTGTCACGAATATGAGCCTCTACAGAAAAGCATAATATACTACTACATAAACTATCTAAATTTCTGAAAGTGCGGAAAATAAAAGACATGGATAGGAGGAAGAGTCAACGGCTGTGAACACCATGCAGCTACCTCAACTCTCCTGAATAAGAAAGCCTGCTGATCACTGAAATGCCTACTCAGCCTGCGAAGAAGGACCTGGATCTGCACACATGGTGCAGTGAGTAAAGTGAGTACTTCCAACTCAGTGATAATAAAAGTGAATAACACTGAAAGTATAAAACCCCAAAAGGGAACAAATAATGTTATCTCAAGCAGTAATACCAAATAAATAGTAGAAATCCATGAAAACACAGCAAGGCATTCTCTTGAAAGGAATCAATTTTACAAGAATACATAAGTAAGGTCAGCCATTGTTACCTGACCGGTCAGCCATTGTTACCTGACCAAAGTGTGTTTCAGTGTCATTGTTACCACTAGTCAGTCATTGTTACCTGACTGGTCAGTCATTATTACCTGACCAAAACACATATGATAGTGTCATTGTTACCATTGTTCATTTCAAAGGGGTACCCCGCGCTCACTATGGGAGTGCAGACTCCGGAGGGGCTCCTCCAGCCCAAGCGCTATCAATAAGGCCTAAAAGCCTGAATAATATCAACATGAGGCCTGAAAGTTTGCTCACAATACACTCTAGGCCTGAAAGCATCCTCACATAACAGTTGAGGCCTGAAAGCCTCCTTACATCACTCTTCATGCCCTCACATATGGCCCTCGACCTTAATCAGTCCAAAATAGTCAAAAGCCCTCGGGCATCAGTAAAAAAAATAATAATTAGCTCAAACAATAGTTCAAATAATAGTTAAAACGCCAAATTTGAGTAATATATGGTTGAGTTTATGAAACAGTGTAAATCACATGGGTTGAGTTCAAATAATATTTCAAATAGTGAGGAAAACATTGATGATAATCCATAAAGAGTTCAAACAATCGGCAATAAGCCCCAAGTATTGCAATGAGCCCAAGTCATAATGATAACAACAAATCATTTGCAAATAAGTGGTAAAACAAATAACCGGGACGGAGTAAGTCACGATCCACAATGGTGCTCTACCCCACGCTCAGGTCCAGCGTGCAAGTCACCTCAATACAGCATTAAGATGTGCAAATCTGAGGTTTTAAACCATCAGAATATCATTCACAAGTATTACTCACCTCAAGTCGGCCGATAATCTAGCTCGCCAAGCCTTTCACTCTCAAATATACCTCCTGACGTATAAAATCTAATCAAAACCATAAGGGGTACGTCACAATAGGCCAATAAACCATAACCCAATCGAAAAGAATCGAAAAACAACAAAAATCACAAAGTTGGCAAAACCCGAGCCCTAGGCCCACTTCTCGAAAAATTACGAAATTCACATCTTCGGAATTCTCATCTCACCACGAGTCTGTACATATAAAATACACAAGAATCGAAGTCCATTTGACCCCTCAAATCGTCAATTTAATCTCTTTTAGGCTTCAAGCCCTAAACTCCATTTTTACTCTTTGATTCCTTAAATTTCCAGTGTTTAATCCTTGTTTTTATACCATAACAACATTATTTTAGGCTGCAAGTTCATACCTGATGGAATCTCCTTCGAAATCTCTCCAAAATCGCCCAAAATGGCCTTTTCCCAAAGTCCCAAAATATTTTCTAACTTCTGAAATTCGAAGACATTGTTCACTTAAACCCTTTTGAGATTTTTGCTTTTGCGGTCCTGATACCGCTTTTGCGGGACCACTTCTACGGCCATTAGACCGCTTCTGTAGTTTTACTTAAACCCCCTAGACCGCTTCTGCAGTCTTAAATCTCTTTTGTGGTCCCCTTGACCATTTCTGCGGTCTCTACAAAATTCCAAGATCACTTCTACTGTCGCTTACCGCTTCTACGGTGTCCGTTTTTGCGGAAATATTTCCGCTTTTACGGAAATGCCAGCCTCTCTCCAGGATCGCTTTTGCTATCTATCAGCCGCATCTACGGAACCTCTCTTATAGTCCTTTTTCCGCAGATGCAGAAATACCAGGAGCTTCAAATAATAGACTTGTTGCATAACTTCAACATTCCCTATTAACCCTCCAAAATCACCCCGAGGACCCCGGGACCTCATCCAAAAGCACCAACACATCCAACAACCTTATACAAACTAGTTCCATTCCTCAAAATACGTCAATTAATGCTAAAACCAATAAATTACATTGGATTCAAGACTAGTTATTTTTTTCAAAACTTCTGAAATGCGCATTCAACCAAAATGCCGACCAAACAACATCTGAATGACCTGAAAATTTGCGGACATATCCAAAATCACCTAACAAAGCTAGTGCAACTCTGGAAATTTCATTGTGACCCTCGGATCAAAATCTCACCTACCCACCAAAAATCGACAAAATTCCAACTTCACCAATTCAAGCCTAATTCTATACCGGATCTCCAAATTTGATTCCAATCGCACTCCTAAGTCACGAATCATCTCCCGAAGCTAACCGAACCACTAGAATTCACATCCGAGCCCTCCAACCACATAGTCAACTTCCAATTGACTTTTCTATAACATCCTTCCATCTAAGAGGCTAATTGCCTCATTTTCATCCAAAACCAACCTAACACTATCCGATCAACTATAACACAATAAGGGAAAACGGGGCGGTAACTCACGTGATGACTATCCGGGTCATCACAAGGTACCCCCTTCATCTTTGACGCTAAGAATTCTATTTTTTCTTCTTCTTTGCATTGTACTTTTGTGAAAGAATTTTGTTCTCGCATCCCCTTCATTTAGCCACTATATTCGAGATTTGAGTCTAAAGAATTCCTCCTCTAATTTTAGAATATCATTTAATTCTTTCAGTAGATTTATTTCAAGATCTTAAAGGAATTGACCTGTTATATAGTTTGGGGAGTTCTGGATCCCGTTGATTCTAGCAACTAAAATATTTTTTTATGAAGCCAAAGGTATTAATGTTCCATTCTTTTGCGTTTTCTTAAAGAATTCAATTGCTCCTAAGATATTGTCCTGATTGGTCCATGACTCTTTGACGAAATTTTTAAAGGAGGGGTGGGATAACCACATGGATTCCAGCTTAAAGATGTTATTGCTATGGTAAAATTCTTGAAGAGGTCTAATTTTATGGGACAATGGTCCGAGTGCAGTCTAGCTAAATGAGTAACATGAGCTTCTTTGAAATGATTAATTTATTTTGTGTTTGCTACATATCTATCTAGCCTTACCATTATTAGAGTTCTAATTTTTTTTCTTTTATTAGTCCAAGTATATGTTGAGCCCTTATACCCTAAGTCCATGAGTCCAGAGTAGTTTAAACAATTAAGAAATTCTGAAACCCTAGGGTAACTAATAGGGAGGCCTCCGATTTTTTCATTTGATTTGGTGACTTCATTGAAGTCTCCTGCGACTAGCCAGGCTCCCTTAAAACAGTTTGATACTGTATTTAAATTGTTCCAAAGAATAATTTCTATCTTCTAATAAGGTACTAGCATAAACAATAGAAAGTAGCCAAGGTTCTAAGTTAGAACTGATTACCTTGATCATAGCATGAATCTCTTGGTCAGTTGTTCCAATTTGGTCCACCAACACATTTGTTGCATTCCACATCAAGACCATGCCCCCCGAGGTACCTTGAGCTGCAACTTGAGCCATGTTAGTGAAGCCAAAACTATTCCTGAGTGCAGCATGGTCTGTCAGCTTTATTTCCAATAAAGCAACTAGGAACGGCCTGTTGTAATCTAGCATCGACCTAAAGGTTCTTCTAAATTCATCATTCCCCGCTCCCCTACAATTCATACAATCATACTCATTGGTATAGGTGGGGGTGTGGTGTTCTCCTCCACTTGTGCATGGGGTGGGCTTGCCAAGTTCATGTTGGCATACATCGTCGGGACCATTACCATTCCGTATTTGTCGATTGTTGGAACTGTCAACTCCCTTATATTGATCGAGCATTTCCTCTAATTCAGTGGGCAACATAAGATTACTCTTTTTTCTCTTCTTTCCTTGAACACAAGTGTATTTGGCGTGCGTAGCATGGCATATTCTACTCTTCTTGCTGTTGATGTTCCTTCCCTTTCTCCGTCCTCGTCCGTCAGTGGTATTGTTGGGACTTGGGCAGTGGCAGTGTTATTTTATGGTTGCTCGACATTGGGGTGGTTCATGTGAGGAAGGTTGTTGATAGTGTGGTCGTTGTGAAAGAGTGATAGGTTCATGCTTAGGAGAATGAGGGTGCTTGGGGTGTTCTTTTTTTTTTTTTAATGTGGACCTCTTGAATGATTCTAAATTCACAACATAGATAAGAAGCTCATAATTCCAATAACTTATTTTGACAAAAATTAGCCTCAAATTACTACTGATTAATATTTATTAAAGATACCCATTCAATGTATTAACATTATAAACCAAATTGGGCCTCTTTTTTTTTTTTAATAAAAATATAAGAAAAGCTGATACAAAATTGATTAATACAAACAAAATATTATGCAAATTTAAGTGGCCGGAGCCAACATGTGCAGAGAAACATTTTCAACCAAGAATAAAGTATATCCCAGGCGTTAATTCATAAACAAGAAAGGAAAGAACCTAAATATTAATTTTCAAAGTTTTGATTTAGTTTTTGACTGATGATTTGCTCCGGAACAGGATGATATAGCGGATGGGACCTCGACATACAGACATACAATGTCGAACCTTCGTCTCTTTCCAAACCAAAAAAAAATAATTTATGTCGATCCTTTAAGTTATTTCCTAAGTAATAATATAGAGAGGAGAAGAGCAGCTAGTTGTAGCCACTTGTTCTTCAGCATTTTCATCTTCGCCGCCATTCGAAGATGAAGTTCAACATTGCAAATCCGACCACTAGGTGCCAGAAGAAGCTCGAAATTGACGATGACCAGAAACTCTGAGCCTTTTTTGACATGAGGATCTCCCAAGAGGTCAGCGGAGATGCCCTGGGTGATGAATTCAAAGGCTATGTGTTCAAGATTATGGGAGGATGTGACAAGCAGGGGTTTCCAATGAAGGAGGGTGTTTTAACTCCAGGCCGTGTTCGCCTTTTGCTGTACCGCGGTACTCTTTGTTTCCGGGGGTATGGTAGGAGAAATGGTGAGCGCAGGAGAAAGTCTGTACGTGGATGCATTGTCAGCCCTGATCTTTCTGTTCAGAATCTGGTTATCGTGAAAAAGGGTGAGAATGATCTGCCTGGACTGACAGACACTGTAAAACCAAGGATGAGAGGACCTAAGAGAGCCTCAAAGATCAGAAAGCTCTACAACCTTTCCAAGGAAGATGATGTCAGGAAGTATGTCAACACCTACCGCCGACATTTCACTACCAAAACTGGGAAAAGGGCCAGCAAAGCTCCTAAGATTCAGAAGCTTGTGACACCCTTGACTCTTCAAAGAATGAGGGCAAGAATTGCTGACAAGAAGAAGAGAATTGCTACGGCTAAGTCGGAGGCAGCTGAATATCAGAAGCTTCTTGCTTCAAGGTTGAAAGAGCAAAGAGAGAAGCGTAGTAAGAGTTTGGCTAAGAAGAGGTCTAGACTCTCAGCAGCTTCTAAGCCATCTATTGCTGCATAGGATCAGTAGGATGTATTTCCTGCTATTTGGTGGGTCTGGTTTATGTTATTGTTGGATGTATTACTTGGTTTGGTAATTTTGAGTGTTCCTGAGATTTTTGAGTTTATCTGATACTTACTTTCAAGATTGAAGATTTTGGTTACTTGGCATTAATTTATAATCAACCAACTTTTATTTAAAAAAAAAAAAAATTCCTAAGTTATATGTTGCCCAATAACATTAGGCCCATAATTTAATATTTAATTAATGAGCAAATCTCATTTGTCCGATTGGTTATTTGATGGACGTACCGGATTAAAAAGAACCTCTGTAAATTAATCATCTCTCCACCCATTAAGGTTACCGTATTTTTTTCTTTTCTTCCATCACTAAAGTCGGTGGTAATGAGATAGGGCAAGGGGCGAGAAATCAATTTCAATTAACGTTTCCGCTTCAAGATAATGGATCTTGTTTCAGGTATATTTTCTATAATGATTATCATGTTCAAGATCCTAATATAAACTATAATTTACGCTTACATGTGGTATCAGTTTGTGAATTGATAATCGTCGCAAGTGCACCGCTACAAAAACCATGTGTTATCATTAATTACGGAATCATGTCTTTAACTATGAGAATATTTTCACTATATATAGTTGAACAGATTTGAGGTTTGAACACTAAAGTTTATAATCCCGTGTCTTTAGCATATAAGTGAATTTGGACTAATTTTCAATGGTCTCTTTCCGAATAACAAAAGTCCAAAACCATCATTATTTGTTGTTGTTTACCGCTTTAATTGGTTAAAGATTGATATTTGTTATTATTCTCCTGTGGTGGCTTGAAAATATTCTTCAGTAATAGAATAATTTTTAATGTCAGAAGTTGCACTAATGTGCCAGAATATGATGAATCAGGAATATTGTTAATGATGCCCTAATGTCGTAATTTAGTTTAGAGCTTTTGCTCATTATAAATTTGGCTTCGCAATTCTAGTAAGAAGCAAATTAATAATTGCGTAGACCAACTTTAGATCTCCTGACATAATTAATTTGTTTGGGTCATGAATAATTTGTTGAGATTTTTATCTTCCTATACCATATATGAAATCTTATTATCCTTAATGTTTAAGATTTTTATTATTATATTTCAGTATACCAAATTAACATTTATATATCATATCTAATTAAGGTTATAATTAATATGATATTTTATACTTCTTAATTTAAGTCTTTTCGTTATTTTATTGTACTAAAATAACAGAAGTCAAAATTCAGCTTGATCAACTTTTATCTCCCTTGGAGTGTTGGTATCCAGTCAAAACTAGAGTAGCAGGAAGATCAAGTTTACGCCACAGATCTCACAAGTTCCTTTCATCCGGTTCGAGCCAAGGAAATCAAACACTTGCTTCTCTGTATCAAACTTCAAGGTTGCACTCTTTTTTTTATGTTTTGTTTTGGGAAATGGCTGAAGGTTACTGGTTAACACAGTCGATTGATACTCGAAGAAGAAGATATATTTTCAGAAATTGTAGATAAATTGTAGGTAAATTATAAAAAATTAAAAAAATTATAGATAAATTGTACACATTTTTTTGTAAAAGATTTTGTAGAAGCTTTAGTCGTTTTGGATTTGTGCAAACATAAAATAATTCATCTACAATTAGAATACAAATAATCTACAATTCATCTACAAGATATCCACAAACTGGATACATTGAATTTTAATATTCCGATTCACATTTCAATTTTAGCATAATTAGCATTTTCTACATAATTGTAGATGATTTGTAGAAGTTTTAGTCTTTCCAATCTACAATTCTACAATTTAACTACAATTTATCTATAATTTCTGGAAATATGTCTTCTTCTTCTTCTTCTTCGAGTTTCAATCTGAAATTCAGTCAAAATCAAGTCTAATCTTCACCAAAACCCCTCAAAATTGAGATATAAACTTCTAAACATAATTCGAATTATTTACAACAATACCCAATCCAAACAAATAATGATTTTGAAAACCCAAATTTAAATTCAAAGCTTTTAAGCTTTTTAATGGCCATCAATGGTGGAAAATATATGGAAGAACAGATGAAGATGAAGATGAAGAACAGAAATCTCCTTTCTGTTTCAAAACTTGAATTTAATGTAGAATCAATCAATCTCAAAATTAAAGTTAATGTAGAATCAATGTAAGGCCCAGTGAAATTTTTGTGCATAAAACCTAGTAGATGTGGTGTCATGGTCCGAATGATGTGTTAGGAATGCGTAGAATTCTTCGCGGCGAGCTTGCGAGCCGCGGTTCGGACCCTTGGTAGTGATTTAAGTTTCAAAATGTAGAATAAAATTTTTTCCAGAAAAATGTCAATCTGCGGTGCACTTTTGCGACCGCAGAATCAATATGCGGTCCGCATAGTGACCGCAAATCGTTCCGGAGAGTTGCCCAAAATTGTGTCCAATGTGCGGTCGATATGCGATCGCATGTCAATCTGCGGTGCACTTTTGCGACCGCAGAATCGACATGCGGTCCGCATAGTGACCGCAAATCGTTCCAGAGCTGGAGTAATTTTTGAGGCCATTTTGCGGTCACTTTGCGGACCGCATGTGTGTTCTGCGGTCGCATAGTGACCGCATATTTGACCCCGGCCCAGTTTTTGTAACATTTTGACCCGATCTCTTCTTTAATATAACACCTTTCTTCTTCATTTTTATCATATCACCTCACCAAAATTAGAGAGAGAAGAGAGGGTTTTTAGAGAGAGAAATCTTTCATCTTCAAAGATTTGTTTCAACTACTTAATTCCAAGGATTCTAGGGCAAAGATTCAACATCCCCAATCTTTTCAAGGTAAAAACCCTAACTATTTTCTTTGATTTTCAGTTTTAATTGGGTAAAGAGAGGTTTGTATATAATAGCTTTTGGAAAATGGAATTTTATACTCATGCATGATTATTGATCTTGATTTTTAGTAAAACAAAAGAAGTAAGTAGAAGTAAGAGTCTTCAAGAACAAGGTGGGCAAGAATAGGATATCTTGGGTAAGCATAAAGTAGAAAGTTAACGGAAGAAAAATCATCACCAGGTATGTATGGCTAATTTTGATTCTTGTGAAATCGCCCCTTATGTGTAAAATTGTTTGGCATGTGTTGATTTGAGAAATTGTATGTGATTAATTGATGTTGTTGTTGGATATTCAAAGTTGTTGTTGAACTATGAGTGTTGTGGTAAGAAATATGAACCGAAAGGTAAATGAGAGTTGAATTGGGTAAAGAATTTGTGAATAATGATTATGATGGCCTATATGGCACCTTGTGGAAAAGAAATCGAAACACTTGAGAATTGGTTTATTGTGGAAAGAGATGAAACACTTGAATTATGGAAAATTGTTGAATATACATGTGTGAATATTATTGAATGTGGAAACATTGTAACTTGGTTGTGATATTGGCTTGAGAAGTAATTGAGAACATGAAACAATGTGCAAGTTGCTTATTTGAACTTGTTGAAATTGTGTGTAGTACCTTATCTGCTGTTTGAAATTGTTGTGTTTTCAGCTGTAAGGCGGGGTCGTGTCGCGCGCCGCGACGTGGTGAAATAAGGTGTGGGTTGGGGTGATAAGGGTGGCCGAGGTAATAAGGGTGGTCAGGGGCAATAAGGATGGAAAGCGATCGAAATCGCTATTAAAAATTGATACATAAATCAATAATGTGAAATTGTGAAAGGAGACAACAGGAGAGTTTGCAACCTGTGGGGCACTGATTGCCCCTTTGTTTGACTACTTGTGCTCTACGTGATTGATTGGTTATTGTTAAATTGGTTGGTTGTAGAAAGTGCTTTGTGTGAGAATTATTTGAAATGAGGAAAAATGTGGAAACATGGTTGGCTGACTTAATTAATTGTTGATGTAATTTAATGGCTTGAGTTTACTTGGGACAAAGTTTGTCCATACATGCCAGTACAATTCAAGTGTACTGACGTCCCTTTTGCCGGGGACGCTACATTCGTGTTATGATTGTAGGTGGATCAGTAGCGGGCACTTCAGCTCATCGGCAGTAGTATCCTTCTCCTTCCACTGCCCGTTTTGGTGAGCCCCTTTCTTCCTCGGGGCACAGTGTGGCTCATGCCACTTTTATTTCAGACTTTCTTTTGGATTTTGTAAGGTATAGTCGGGGCCTTATTACCGGCAAGTATTGTATTTCCTTTTTGTATCCTAGAGGCTCCGTAGACATGTAAACTGTGGGATTGTGGCCTATGTATATGTGTGGGGCGTTGTAAATATAAATTATGAACTTGTTAGTAAATAAATCACATGGTTATGTTTATGCATTGTGAAATCAGTCATTGTTGGTAAGATATTTTGGTTAATGAGTAACAGTCAACACAGGGGTAACGCGTGGGAATGGAAGGCACCCAGGTCCGCTTGACTGGGGCAACCCGGTCAGGCGCCGGTCATGTCCCTCGATTTGGGGCGTGACAAACTTGGTATCAGAGCATATGGTTTTTAAAGTGTCCTAGGATGTCTCGGAGCCGTGTCTAGTAGTGCTCTTCTTATAGGTGTGTTGTCGACCACATCATATAAGTAGGGGGCTACACGGACATTTAGGAATATTACCCTTCTTCATCACTCCAAATCGTGCGATAAAGCTTGACTATAAGATTGTTTTGTAACCCGTGCGTGGAGATTCAAGGTAAGTTTAAATGCTCTTTCGTCTATTTTATGTAGTGTTGTCATATGTCATGACCAATGGGAAAAGACATGGGTGTTATGGAGATTGCACATGTATCTTGTTGAATAAACTGTATGAATATATATAGTATAAGTACATAGTACTACAAGTATACTTTATTTGGGGAAAGGATTAGAAGTGATTACCCGCACGAAGAAGCATTGATTTGATGATTGATATGTAAGCTTAAATAGCAAGCGTGGTTAGTGCAAGAAGTATATAATTGATCGTAAGGTGTGAAAGAATATTGGTTATATAAGCACGTGATATATGAGATAATGACTAAGAGATTAATGGGGAGAGTGTAAGTCTCTCATATGAGGTAAAAAGTTATGAAATAAGACTCAATTGGACCCTAGGTGAGAAGACCCTTGTCTTACGAACGTTATAAGGACCCAGAAATGTACGAAGTTGCGTTACACTCATAAAGGATATGCGTGGGGGCTTGGAATCCCATACCTACGTGGATGAATAGGAGAAGGGAACTTATGAGATCAATACTATGCTGACTTAAATTTTCCTAATGGTCGAGTATATATATAAGAGGTATAGATATATGAGGCATATGTTCCTAAGGTTTCTACACTCAAGACTTGTGTCAAGATCCAGTATATTATCCCCATGTGGGAGAGGGAGGACCATCGTGAGGCTACTTAAATACAATGAAACAAGAGCGAGACCATGTAGTTATGATATTTGAATATTTTGGTGAAGACATGAATGGTCTAGAAAAGAGATTAAGGAATGTAAATTCTTCACGCATGGCAATGTGACTGATAGGGTCAACGATTCTAGAAAATAAGAGTATGTTGTAAAGAGACTTTTACTTGTCATAAGGTCGGGAGAAATGGGACCCAAGGAGGTACCATATGTCAAATGTGAAAGATTGTGAGTTCCTAGAACGGGCTAATCATAGATTTGTGATTTAAACAAAGTTTCGGGATACTAAGAAAGCCAGAACGAGTGAGAGAAATGAATGTGTTGCCACAACAACCCAAGATGGTAATTGGGGCTTGATAGAGAGCCTCTAAAGAGCCTTACAAATAGATAAGTGTTAAGTGATGTTCAGACAAACACTCCTTGCTACATATGTCCCAATAAGAGTTAAGAGGTGAGCCGGATGGAATACCTAAGGTAAGAGACCACGAAATATATGGAAGAGTGCGTGGCTATTCACTAACTAGGAAGAATGAGGTGAGAAGAAATGGGGAGAAAACCTTTAAATTGAGATGGTCATGGTTCTTTAAAATAATTTTTGCATCAGAATGGTGGACTCACTTAGGGCACAAGTGATTATAAAAGTTATAAGGGATTAACCGCAATGCAACCGACATGGGTGACACTGAATATCAACTAAAGAGGTCTAGAGATAGTTCATGTCTACACACAATGGGAAGCGAGGTTATCGTTGGTGAGGTTGTGGTACTGTAAAATGATTAAACAAGGCATAATGATTTTTCAAATTCACAGGAGACAGACAAATGTGTGGAACATTAAAGCTATTAATTATGCACTATCCGCAAAAAAAGATGGGAATGAAAGGTTCGGAATGGATTGAAAGAGGATGAAAACTCGTGACAGACTAGACGTGTTTGGCATGATAACTCTTAAGCGGCAATATCAGGGAACTTTATTGGTAACTATAACATGGGGAATAAGGCGAGTTACTCATCCGAGATAGAATCAAGTGGACTAAGCCTTACACTTAAGAGTGAAACCAAAAGTTGTTGTTGAAGTATTGAAGAGGATTTAAAGTTTCAGAGAATACCCTTCTCGGGATAGTGACCCTTCGTAAGTCATATGCATATAAAGGTTGTTGATATACGTTTTGAGAGGTGTTTAACCGTAATGAGGGATGGTAGGAAATTTCACAGGGGAAGTAGTGCGGTTTCTTAAAGTCTGTAATGCACATATGGGGAGAAGAGGTTGGTTAAGAAAAGTTAGAGCACAATGCTACTTTACATTCGATACAATGCCGTGCAAGTTAGTGTTATTCGGGGTATATGTGCAAAGTTAGCCAATGCTATTCATTTGAGACAGGAGGTCATATGAGAAAACTCATTCAGCAATGCCTTGGGTTAAGAATTATGAAGAGTTAGTAGCAATTGTTCACATGGGGTCGTAACCACATCAAGGAAATTATAGTGGATCTCAATTCGTGGAAGGTCTTATGTATGAGGAATATAGTAAGGATGTTCCGCTATCGATGTAAAGTATTAAGGTGAAAGTTATGCCTCCAAGGTTGGTTAGGGTGTGTGTTGATGCAGCACGGAAAGGTTATAGAGTATGCTTTGAGATAACTCAAAAAAAAAAAAAAAAAAAAAAAAAAAATCACGAGAAGAATTATCCGACGCATGATTTGGAGCTTGCAGCTGTTGTGTTTGCTTTGAAAATATGGCGGCACTATCTTTATGAAGTTCATGTAGAAGTGTTTTCAGACCCCAAGAGCCTCCAGTATTTGTTCAAGCAGAAGGAGCTAAATCTAAGACAGCGGCGGTGGTTAGAATTACTCAAGGACTATGATATGGACATATTGTACCATCCAGGGAAGGCAAATGTGGTAGCCGACGCTCTTAGTCGAAAATCCATGAGTAGTTTGGCTCATTTGGGTGTGGATCAGAGACACCTGGCTCGAGAGGTTTACCAATTAGCCAGTTTGGGGGTTCGTAGCTCGGCGTCAGACGAGCGGGATATTTTGGTGTATAATGGAGTAGAATCATCATTGGTCGCGGAAATCAAAGAAAAACAGTTCATGGATCCAGCATTAGTTCGGGTAAAGGAAGCAGTTCTGAATGACAAGACCTCAACATTTGTACACAGCAGCAAAGATGGTGTAATGCGGGGTCAAGGCAGATTATGTGTTCCGGACGTGAACGAACTTCGGGAAAAGGTAATGGCAGAGGCACATATTTCCAGATATTTTGTACAACTAGGTTCCACAAAAATGTATCATGACCTTAAGGAGATTTATTGGTGGAACGGTATGAAAAGGGATATAGAAAGCTTTGTAGCTAAATGTCCGAACTGTCAACAAGTGAAGGCCGAGCATCAACGACCCGGTGGATTAACTCAGATTATAGAAATACCAAGGTGGAAATGGGAGATGATCAATATGGATTTCGTGGTGGGGTTACCTCACACACAGCATAAGTTCGATTCAATATGGGTGATAGTAGATCGACTCACCAAATCAGCTCACTTCCTGCCTGTCAAGTCCACCGATACCGCGGAGCAATATGCAAGATTGTACATCAAGGAGATAGTAAAACTTCATGGCACTCCACTTTCTATCATCTCGGATCGTGGGGCTCAGTTCACAGCTAACTTTTGGAAGAAGTTTCAGCAAGGTTTGGGAACTCAGGTGAATCTCAGCACAGCTTTCCATCCACAGACCGATGGACAGGCCGAGCGGACCATTCGGACGCTTGAAGATATGTTGCGGGCTTGTGTCTTAGATTTTAAAGGTAATTGGGATGAACACTTGCCACTGATAGAATTTGCTTACAATAACAGCTATCATGCTAGCATTCAAATGGCCCCATTTGAGGCATTGTACGGGAGAAGATGTAGATTGCCAATCGGGTGGTTTGAGGTAGGTGAAGCGGAATTGCTAGGGCCAGATATGGTGTACGAAGCTATGGGAAAGGTCAAGGTTATTCAGGAGAGAATGAAAATAGCACAGAGTCGTCAACAGTCCTATGCAGACGTTCGTCGAAGGGATTTGGAGTTTCAAGTCAATGATTGGGTGTTCTTGAGGGTATCTCCTATGAAGGGAGTCATGCGATTCGGAAAGAAAGGGAAATTGAGTCCTAGGTATGTTGGTCCATATCGGATCATTCAAAGGATTGGTCAAGTTGCTTATAGGCTAGAATTGCCTCTTGAGATGTCATCAGTGCACTCAGTATTCCATGTGTCCATGTTGAAGAAAGTGATTGGAAATCCATCCGCAATCATGTCAGTCGAAGCTATAGAGGTTAATGAAAATTTGTCATATGAAGAAGTTCCAGTTGCCATCTTAATAGGCAAGTCCGTAAGTTGAGAAATAAGGAAGTTGCCTCTGTTAAAGTATTGTGGCGAAGTCAACAAGTTGAGGAGGCCACATGGGAAGGAGAAAAAGAGATGAAAGAAAAGTACCCCCATTTGTTTGATCAAGCCTAGAAGAAATTAGGTGACCCTCCTACTCCTAGTAGTTGTCATCTTGCCTAAGTTGTTTCCCTCTTAGTATTAGTAAGTCTCCTTTATTTGTAATGAGTTAGATGTGTTGTTACCTTGGGTCACTTGAACCGTTCTTGATAAATGAAAGCCTTATAAAGATTTACGTGTTTAATAAACAACTAATAGTAAGTGTAGATTGGTAATAATTTGTTAAGCGTACATGGTGTGTTAAAATGGTTAAATAAGGTAAGAATTCATTGAAGTGACTAGTTTATGTGCATTCGTTGAGGTAAGAAGGTGTATACCAGTTGTGAATAGTGTTATTGTTGTATATTGTTGTTTGGTGATGTGTTTCGGGGGCCCTCTGACAGGTGGATATGTCCATAATACAAAGGAAACTCTGGCGAAATTTTTCTAAAATATAAGAGTTAGTCAAAATTTTGATAGCTTTCATATCATGTCTTTCAAAACCAACTCATTTATTTCAAAATCCTCATTCGAGGACGAATGATCTTAAGGGGGGAGGATGTAAGGCCCCGTGAAATTTTTGTGCATAAAACCTAGTAGATGTGGTGTCATGGTCCGAATGATGTGTTAGGAATGCGTAGAATTCTTCGCGGCGAGCTTGCGAGCCGCGGTTCGGACCCTTGGTAGTGATTTAAGTTTCAAAATGTAGAATAAAATTTTTTCCAGAAAAATGTCAATCTGCGGTGCACTTTTGCGACCGCAGAATCAATATGCGGTCCGCATAGTGACCGCAAATCGTTCCAGAGAGTTGCCCAAAATTGTGTCCAATGTGCGGTCGATATGCGATCGCATGTCAATCTGCGGTGCACTTTTGCGACCGCAGAATCGACATGCGGTCCGCATAGTGACCGCAAATCGTTCCAGAGCTGGAGTAATTTTTGAGGCCATTTTGCGGTCACTTTGCGGACCGCATGTGTGTTCTGCGGTCGCATAGTGACCGCATATTTGACCCCGGCCCAGTTTTTGTAACATTTTGACCCGATCTCTTCTTTAATATAACACCTTTCTTCTTCATTTTTATCATATCACCTCACCAAAATTAGAGAGAGAAGAGAGGGTTTTTAGAGAGAGAAATCTTTCATCTTCAAAGATTTGTTTCAACTACTTAATTCCAAGGATTCTAGGGCAAAGATTCAACATCCCCAATCTTTTCAAGGTAAAAACCCTAACTATTTTCTTTGATTTTCAGTTTTAATTGGGTAAAGAGAGGTTTGTATATAATAGCTTTTGGAAAATGGAATTTTATACTCATGCATGATTATTGATCTTGATTTTTAGTAAAACAAAAGAAGTAAGTAGAAGTAAGAGTCTTCAAGAACAAGGTGGGCAAGAATAGGATATCTTGGGTAAGCATAAAGTAGAAAGTTAACGGAAGAAAAATCATCACCAGGTATGTATGGCTAATTTTGATTCTTGTGAAATCGCCCTTATGTGTAAAATTGTTTGGCATGTGTTGATTTGAGAAATTGTATGTGATTAATTGATGTTGTTGTTGGATATTCAAAGTTGTTGTTGAACTATGAGTGTTGTGGTAAGAAATATGAACCGAAAGGTAAATGAGAGTTGAATTGGGTAAAGAATTTGTGAATAATGATTATGATGGCCTATATGGCACCTTGTGGAAAAGAAATCGAAACACTTGAGAATTGGTTTATTGTGGAAAGAGATGAAACACTTGAATTATGGAAAATTGTTGAATATACATGTGTGAATATTATTGAATGTGGAAACATTGTAACTTGGTTGTGATATTGGCTTGAGAAGTAATTGAGAACATGAAACAATGTGCAAGTTGCTTATTTGAACTTGTTGAAATTGTGTGTAGTACCTTATCTGCTGTTTGAAATTGTTGTGTTTTCAGCTGTAAGGCGGGGTCGTGTCGCGCGCCGCGACGTGGTGAAATAAGGTGTGGGTTGGGGTGATAAGGGTGGCCGAGGTAATAAGGGTGGTCAGGGGCAATAAGGATGGAAAGCGATCGAAATCGCTATTAAAAATTGATACATAAATCAATAATGTGAAATTGTGAAAGGAGACAACAGGAGAGTTTGCAACCTGTGGGGCACTGATTGCCCCTTTGTTTGACTACTTGTGCTCTACGTGATTGATTGGTTATTGTTAAATTGGTTGGTTGTAGAAAGTGCTTTGTGTGAGAATTATTTGAAATGAGGAAAAATGTGGAAACATGGTTGGCTGACTTAATTAATTGTTGATGTAATTTAATGGCTTGAGTTTACTTGGGACAAAGTTTGTCCATACATACCAGTACAATTCAAGTGTATTGACGTCCCTTTTGCCGGGGGCGCTACATTCGTGTTATGATTGTAGGTGGATCAGTAGCAGGCACTTCAGCTCATCGGCAGTAGTATCCTTCTCCTTCCACTTGCCCGTTTTTGGTGAGCCCCTTTCTTCCTCGGGGCACAGTGTGGCTCATGCCACTTTTATTTCAGACTTTCTTTTGGATTTTGTAAGGTATAGCCGGGGCCTTATTACCGGCAAGTATTGTATTTCCTTTTTGTATCCTAGAGGCTCCGTAGACATGTAAACTGTGGGATTGTGGCCTATGTATATGTGTGGGGCGTTGTAAATATAAATTATGAACTTGTTAGTAAATAAATCACATGGTTATGTTTATGCATTGTGAAATCAGTCATTGTTGGTAAGATATTTTGGTTAATGAGTAACAGTCAACACAGGGGTAACGCGTGGGAATGGAAGGCACCCAGGTCCGCTTGACTGGGGCAACCCGGTCAGGCGCCGGTCATGTCCCTCGATTTGGGGCGTGACAATCAATTGCTCCCAAAATTCTTTCCTCATTTGTAGCATACTTTTACTATAGCCTTTTACTGTAGAATCCACCATTAAAGCCTAAGCACACTTACGGCAGATTTTTACTTTACACTCAATCAATGCAACATTCTTTCCTAATTTTAGGTGGTGAATGAGGAAATATTAACGAATAGTACATCAGCAGTAGAAAAAATATGGACTAGGCGGGTAATTTAGATATTATGCACATTTTTAGTAATAAGATTTCATATATGGTGTAGATAAGAAAAAATTCCTAATTTATTTTGGGCTAGTGAAGCCATTTATTATTTATTTTATATGTGTTATTAATGTTTATATAGTTTGTTAGTCACTGGAGTGATCAAACTAGACCGTTTAAAGTATTCACATGCATAAAATTTTATGATCTTTATTTTGTGTGTGCACTTATGTTATATAGTTTGTTGGTTACCAAAGTGGCCAAACTAGTTTGTTTATGAAAATATGCATATATAAAATTATAGTTTATCCATGAAATTAATAAAATTCCTATAATTAACAATTAGAGAATAATTATTTTTCTCTATTGCTAGAACTTAAGAATTCACCCAAAAGGTGAATCAATTATTCTATGAATAGTGAATAAGATGAGGTAAATTAATATTCTTAGATAAATATATATTGTATGTCCAAAGATGGAATATATATTTGATTAAAAATATTTAATTACCTATTAAAGACTAAATGGCTTTTAAATTATGATATTGTGTCGTAGTATTTACCCAAAGGAGAATTGCGATATACTTTAATTGTTTTGTTGAATCTGTATTGATTTGTGAGCATGCATTATCTATTTTGTATCTATTCCTTTTCATTCGCATGCTTCGCATGTTACTGTGTTCAACGGATTGAACTTCTCTGAATGGCGTGATCAAGTCCAGTTCCACTTAGGTGTAATAGATCTTGACTTGGCTCTGCTGAATGATAAGCACGCTGGCATTACTGATTCGAGCAGTGCGGATAAGATGTTTTTGAATAAAACATGGGAACGCTCTAATAGGCTAAGCCTTATGGTTATGCGAATGAATATTGCCAACAACATTAAGAATATTATTCCACAAACAGAAAGTGCCAGGGAATACCTGAAGTTTGTGGAAGAACATTTTTGTTCTGCAAATAAGTCTCTCACTAGTACACTAATGGATGAACTCACGACCATGAAGTTTGATGGGTCGCGTAGTATGTAAAACCATATCATTGATATGACTAATATTGCAGCAAGACTTCAGACCTTGGGCATGAAAGTGGAAGATTCCTTCTCAGTTCAGTTTATTCTGAACTCGCTGCCTCATGAGTATGGACATTTCCAAATTAACTATAATACTATTTAAGGATAAGTGGAATGTTAGTGAATTGTCCAGTATGCTTACTCGGGAGGAGTCAAGACTTAACAAACAAAGGGGTCATTCAATTAACCTTATGGGTCAAGGAGTTAGTAATGACTTAAAGTGAAGGCCAACAAGTTCAAGAAGAAGAAAGCACCTGCTAAAGCATCCTGCAAGGAACATAAAGCACATACGTGTTGTTTCTGTAACAAGGAAGGACACTATCAGAAAGATTGTCTAAAAAATAAAAGCTTGGTTTGAGAATAAAGGTACAATTAGTACTTTTGTATGTTTCGAATCAAATTTAGTAGAAGTTCCTAATAATACTTAGTGGCTTGATTCTGGTGCAACTGCTCATGTATCTACTACGTTGTAGGGATTCTTTACGATCCAAACTACAAATCCAAATAAGGATTTCTTCTTCGTGGGAAATCGTATGAAGGCTCCAACTGAAGACATAGGGACTTATCATTTGATCATGGAGACTAGACGTCACCTTGATCTATTACAGAATCTTTATGTACCTTCAGTTTCTAGGAATTTGATTTCTCTTTCAAGGTTAGATGTTTCTGGATTTGATTTATAGTTTGGAAATGGATGTTTCAATTTATATAAAAATGCTATTTTTTATGATTCTGGTTTTTTTAGTGATGGTTTATATAAATTGAAACTCGATATTAATTTTTCAGAATCCCTTCTTACTGTTCAATATAGTGTTGGAATTAAACGTAGTTCACTAGATGAAAGTTATGCTTACTTGTGGCATAGACGTTTGGGTCATATATCCAAAGAAAGGTTAAAACAATTAGTAAAGAATGAGATTCTTCCGAATCTAAATTTTACGGATATTACTATATGTTTGGATTGCATTAAGGGAAAGCAAACCAAGCATAGTAAGAAAGGTGCCACAAGAAGCACTCAGCTTCTTGAAATTATACACACCGATATTTTTGGATCCTTTGATGTTCCATCTTTTGGTGGAGAAAAATAGTTTATCACTTTTATCGATGATTTTTCACGTCATAAATATATTTATTTGCTGAAAGAAAAATCTCAAGCAGCAGATGCTCTCAAAGTTTTTGTTAATGAGGTTGAAAGGCAATTAGATAAAAAGGTGAAAATCATTAGATTAGATAGAGCTGGTGAATATTATGGAAACTATAATGAGACGGGACAAAGTCCAGATCTATTTTCAAAGTTCCTCGAGGAGCGTGGCATATGTGCACAGTATACTATACCAGGAACACCTCAACAATATGGTATTGCAGAAAGGCGTAATCAAACACTTATGGATATGGTTAGGATCATGATAAGTAATTCCTCATTATCCAAATTATTGTGGATGTATTCTCTCACAACTGCTATATATTTATTAAACAGGGTTCCTAGTAAGGCAGTTCCAAAGACCCCTTTTGAACTATGGACAGGAAGGAAACCTAGTTTAAGGCACATGTATGTTTGGCTTTGCCTAGCGGAAGCTAGAGTTTATAATCCACAAGAAAAGAAATTAGATTCTCGAACAGTAAGTGGTTACTTTATTGGTTACCTAGAGAAATTTAAAGGGTATGTGTTTTATTGTCCAAATCATAGTTCGAGGATTATTGAAACCGGTAATACAAGATTCATTGAGAATAGTAAAGTTAGTGGGAGTGTTGAAAAGAAAAGTGTGGAAATTAAAGAGGTGAGGGTCAATATTCTATTACCCAAAAATATGCCTACTTCCACACAAATATCAAATATTATTCCAGTTGTTGAAGAACACTTTGACAACACCGAGCAACATTTGGATGAAACAATTCATGAAAAAACTAACTCAAAAATATCTGACACCAATGAACCACAAGAAATACCATTAAGAAAATCTCAAAGAGTTAGAAAATCGGCTATTTCAGATGATTACGTGGTTTATTTACAAGAATCAGATTTTGACATTGATCTTAATAAGGATCCAATTTCATTTTCACAATCCATAGAAAGTAATGAGTCTGACAAACGGATTGATGCCATAAAGGAAGAGTTAAAATCCATGGAATACAATAAAGTCTAGGATCTCGTTGAATTGCCAGAAAGTTCTCAAAGAATCGGGTGTAGATGGGTCTTTAAGACCAACCGCGATTCAAATGGCAATATTGAGAGATACAAAGCAAGACTTGTTGCCAAGGGTTACAATCAGAAAGGAGGCATTGATTATAAAAAGATATTTTCCCCGGTCTCAAAGAAAGACTCGTTAAGAATTATTATGGCTTTGGTGGCTCATTACGATTTAGAGTTACACCAAATGGATATAAAAACTGCCTTTCTTATTGGAGATCTCGAAAGGAAGTGTATATGGACCAACCAGAGGGTTCAAAACTAAAGGAAAAGGTCAAATCGTATGTAAACTGAAGAAGTCAATATATGGACTTAAACAAGCCTAACGACAATGATATATAAAGTTTAATGATACCATAACATCTTTTGGATTTGTGAAAAATACCGTTGATCGGTGTATATACCAAAAGATCAGTGGGAGAAAGTTTATATTTTTAGTCCTATATGTTGAGGATATTTTACTTGTAACTATTGATTTAGGCATATTGTGTGAGACTAAGTATTTTCTCTCTAACAATTTTGAAATGAAAGATATGGGTGACACATCCTATGTGATAGGAATAGAAATATTCCGTGATAGATCACAAGGATGTCACGACCCCAATCCCGATAGTGATGGCGCCCAACACAATTGCTAGGCAAGCCCGACCATTGAACACTCTCAACCAAAGTACAAAAACTTGTTGCTAATTAATTAAGTCAATTTAGTAGTTGTAAAGATTAATAATCTGATAGAAAATAGAAAACAATATGGGAAAACCCCAATAGCTGCCCAAACAATCTCCCAACAAATATGAAGTCACGAGTCTAGAGCCTCTAGATAAAACTGAGCAGTAAATCCTCAATAATACAGAAGTCTAGAATCCTGAAAGATAAAAGGGATAAAGGGAGGAGTTGGGTCCTGCGGATGTCAAGCAGTTACCTCGACAACTCATGATAATTTGAGAAACAACAACAGCTCAACTAAGCCTCTTGAACACCTAAATCTGCACGTATGGTGCAGGGAGTAAAGTTAGTATGCAACTCAGTGAGTAATAAGTATATATAATAACTGAATATGAGAATTCACGAAATACCACAATGTAAAGCTATAACTAGTAAATCAGTGTAATTAACGGTGGAATGGCAACAAAATAATGATAGGTAGATCAGATAAATATCAATGCATGAATGCAATGCAATGAACATGACTGTTGCATCGCGTAGCCCGATCCGTTTGGGTACCCGCACTTATTGTGGGGGTTCAGACTTCGGAAGGGCTCCTACAGCCCATGCTCAATATCATCATAACATCGATGCAGCCTGCAGCCCGATCCATTCTCAGTCCAAAATATTAAAGCAAGCCACTCCGGTAATATCAGGTAATAGTTCTCAGTTCCAAACATCAGAAAATATAGTTTAATTTTTAAAACTTAGAGATATGACGGAACATTTCAAAATAGTGTTTAACTCAGGGCTGAAATCATCTAACATGCTAAGTATCATGGAAGTAGTGATAATAATCTATAAAGGATTCAAATAATCGGCAGGCAGCCCATATATATTCATAAAAATCCAAGTAGGATGATTACCAATCAATCTCTAGTCAAGAACACAGTATGAACATCACTCGGGACGAACTAAGTCATAGTCCCCAATCACAACCGACCTCACACTCGACATAGAGTACGTGTCTCGCTTCAATATAGTGTCAAAGTGTGATATACCGGGGTTTCAAACCTTCAGGTCATCATCTGAATCTATTACTCACCTCAAGCTGGCACCCGTCTAGCTCGCTTTGCCTTTTCCTCTCGAATCAACCTCTCCGCACGCAGAATCTGTCAAACCCACAAAGAATACGCTACAATAGGCTAGTGGGACATACCCCAATCGAAAGTACTAGAAAAACACTAAACATCACGTAGTTGGCAAAACTTGAGCCCCGGGCCCTCTTCTCGAAAAATTACAAAATCCACATCACGTATTCCTCGTCTCGCCACGAGTCCGTACATATTAAATTTACCTAAATCGAAGTTCAAATGCCCTTTCAAATCCCAAATGCTCATTTCAAAAACCAAGCCCTATTTTTTCAAATTTTTACCCACATTTTCAAGAATTAAAGGTTGATTTTTCAATAAAATAGCATTTCTAGGTCACGGGACTTACCTCCAATCAATTCCCGTCAAAACTCTCTTCAATATCTACCAAAAAGCTCTTAAGGTTGTCAACAATGGAGGAAATAATGACTGGGGTCGCGGATGAAATAATATAAAAACCCCTCTAAACGCCCAGGTTTTACCTTACGCGAATGCGGTCAACACCCCTGCGCGAATGCGACTCCTGGACCGCGAACACGATGCTCTAGTCTTTCCTCTTACGCAAACGTGTTCAACCAATCATGATCGCGATGCTTCAGTCCCTCACCTTATGCGAACGCGACCTAGGTGTCGCAAACGTGATGAACAAATCTAAAAGGGCCCCAGGCTCGTTCTACATGAACGCAAAGAAACCCTCGCGAACACGATGTTCAGCAAAACTCCTCATCCCGAATGCGTTCCTAAGGCTGCGAACGCGAAGGTCTGCAACAGCTGGGCAAAATCTACAATAACTTCCAAGTTCAAAGCTTTCGTTAAGCCATCCAAAATTACCTCGAGGCCCCCGGGACCTCAACTAAAAGCACCAACATATCCAAAACATCATACAAACTTGTTACAATCATCAAAACATGCCAAACAACACTAAAACCATCAATTCACATCGGATTCAAGCCTAAGTTTCTTCAAAACTTCTGAAACACGCATTTGATAAAAAACCCAACCAAACAACTCCAAATGACGTGAAATTTTACAAGCACATCCAAAATCACCTAATGGAGCTACTGCAACTCTCGGAGTTCCATTCCGACCCTCAGATCAAAATCTCACCTATCAACCTAAATTCGCCAAAATTCTAACTTCGCCAATTCAAGCCCAATTCTACACCGGACCTCCAAAATCAATTCCGATCACACTTCTAATTCACAAATCATCCTTCGAAGTTAACCGAATCACCGGAATTCGCATCTGAGCCCTCTAACTCAATAGTCAATGTTCGATTGACTTTTCTAGTGTAAGCATTCCTTAAAGAGACTAAGTGTCTCATTTCCATCTAAAACCAATCCAATTCGACTCGATCACCTCAAATACCGATAATAAAGCATAGAGAAACATAATATGGGGGAAATGAGCTGGTAACTTACATGACGATGGGCCGAATCATCACATCCTCTCCAACTTAATCAAACGCTTGTCCTCGAGCGGGTCAAGAAACATATCTGAAGCCTTAAATAGGTGAGGATATTTGCTCTGCATCGACTGCTCGGTCTCCCAAGTAGCCTCCTCCACGAGCCGACCTCTCTACTGCACCTTCATCGAAGCTATATCCTTTGATATCAATCTCCAAACCTGACGACCCAAAATAGACACTAGCTCCACATCGTAGGTCAAATCATCATCCAACTGAACTATGCTGAAGTCTAACATATGAGACGGGTCCCCAACATACTTCTGGAGCATAGAAATATGAAATACCGGATGAACCCCCGACAAGCTGGGTGGCAAAGCAAGCATGTAGGCCACCTCCCCAATCCTCCTAAGTATCTAAAAAGGACCAATGAACCGTGGAATCAACTTTCCTTTCTTTCCAAATCTCATAATTCCTTTCATAGGTGAAACCTTCAATAAGACCTTCTCGCCCACCATATAAGATACATCTCAAACTTTCCTGTCTGCATTACTCTTTTGACTCGACTGAGCTATACGAAGTCTCTCTTGGATCACTTTTACCTTATCTAAGGCATTCTGGACCAACTCTATCCTTAATAGACTAGCCTCGCTAGGCTCAAACCAACCAACCAGAGATCTACACCGTCTCCAATATAGGGCCTCATACGGTGCCATCTGAATGCTGGACTGATAGCTATTGTTGTAGGCAAACTCTACAAGCAGTAAGAACTCAACCCAAGAACCTCCAAAATCAATAACACAGGCACGCAACATGTCTTCCAATATCTGAATGGTACGCTCAGACAACATTTTTGTCTGAGGATGAAACGATATGCACAACTCTACCTGCGTACCCAACTCTAGCTAAAAAGTCCTCCAGAATTGGGAAGTAAATTGAGTACCCCTATCTGAGATGATTGAAACTGGAACCCCATGCAATCGAACAATCTCCCAGATGAAAATCTCTGCTAACCGCTCCAAAGAATAGGTAGTACACACCGGAATGAAGTACATAGACTTAGTCAGCCGATCCACAATCACTCAAATCAAATCAAACTTTTTCGATGTCTGAGGGAGACCACTCACAAAATCCATAGTAATCCTCTCCCACTTCCACTCGGGAATATTCATGTGCTGAACTACACCCCCAGGCCTATGATACTCATATTTCACCATCTGACAGTTGAGACACCAAGCTACATGACGCACAATATCCTTATTCATTTTCCTGCAGTAGTAATGCTGTCTCAAATCCTGATACATCTTCGCGGCACCGGGATGAATGGAATATCGCGAGTTGTGGGCCTCCTCTAATATCAACTCCTGAAACCCATCCATATTGGGCACGCAAATCTGGTCCTACATCCTCATCACACCATTATTATCAATAGTCACATCTCTGGCATCATCATACTGGACCATGTCCTTAAGGACAAGCAAATGCGGATCATCATACTGGCACTCTCTGATGCAGTCATACGAGGAAGACCGAGAAACCACACAAGCCAACACCCGACTAGGCTCTGAAATATCAAGCCTCACCATCCGTTTGGTCAAAGCCTGGACATCAACTGCAAAGGGCCTCTCCCTAATTGGAATGTACGCCAAACTACCCATACACACCGCCTTCTAGCTCAAAGCATCGACCACTATATTGGCCTTCCCCAGGTGATATAATATTATAATATCATAGTCCTTGAGTAACTCAAGCCACCTTCACTGCCTCAAATTAAGATCCTTCTGTTTGAACAAATGCTGAAGGCTGCGATGATCAGTATATACCTCACAAGATACGCCATATAAGTAGTGCCTCCAAATCTTCAAAGAATGAACTATAGCAGCCAAATCCAAATTATATACGGGGTAGTACTTCTCATAAGGCTTCAACTGACGAGAAGCATATGCAATAACTCTACCCTCCTACATCAATACACATTTGATCCCAACTCTCGAAGTATCACAATACACGGTGTAAGAACCTGAAGCTGATGGAAAAAGCAACACTGGAGCTGTGGTCAAAGCTGTCTTGAGCTTCTGAAAGCTCTCTTCACACTCGTCTGACCATAGAAATGGTGAACCCTTCTACGTCTACTTGGTCAAGAGCGAAGCAATAGATGAAAATCCCTAGGCGAACCAGCAATAATAACCTGCCAAATCGAGAAAACTCCGAATCTTCGTGGCTGAGGACGGCCTAGGAAACCTCTGCGCCGCCTCTATCTTCTTTGGATCAACCTGAATACCATCACTAGACACCACGTGTCCCATAAAAGCCACAGACCCAAGCTAGAACTCACACTTGGAGAACTTTGCATAAAGTTTCTCCTCTCTCAATCTCTGTAATGCCACTTTCAAATGCTGAGCATGCTCCTCATGGCTATGCGAGTACACCAGGATGTCATCAATAAAAATGATCACATATGAATCTAGATACGGTAAAAATATGTTGTTTATCAGATGCATGAATGCGGCTGGGGTATTGGTCAGCCCAAAAGACATAACTAGGAAATCATAATGCACATATCTAGTACTGAAGGCAGTCTTCATAATATCTGAATCCCTGATCTTCTGCTGATAATAGCCTGAACGGAGATCAATATTAGAGAATACCATTGCCCACTAGAGATGGTCAAACAAATCGTCAATTCGCGATAGTGGATACTTGTTCTTCATTGTCACCTTGTTCAACTTCCTGTAGTTAATGCACATTCTAATTGTGTCATCCTTCTTCTTCAAAAATAGGACCGGTGCACCCCACGGTGACACGCTAAGACGAATAAACCCCTTATCTAGGATTTCCTGAAGCTGATCCTTTAGTTCCTTTAACTCTGCTGGTGCCATACGATACAGAGGAATGGAAATGGGCTGAGTGCCCGACACCAAATCAATACCAAAATCAATGTCCCTGTCCGAGGGCATACCCAGCAGGTCTGCTGGAAACACATCTGGGAAATCCCTTACATCGGGCACAGAATCAAGACTAGGAGTCTCAGCTCCTACATCTCTTACAAAAGAAAAGTACAATAGATAACATTTCCCAACCATCCGTTGGGCCTTTAGAAAGAAAATCACTATGTTAGGAACATAGTCAGTCATAATATGCCACTCAATCCTCGGAACGCCGGGAATAGCCAACATAACTATCTTGGCATGACAGTCCAGAATAGCATGTTACGGAGATAGCCAATCCATACCCAGAATCACGTCAAAATCTACCATGCCTAATAACAATAAGTCAACTCGGGTCTCTAGACCCCTAATAGTCACCAGACAAGATCGATATACATGATCCACAATAATAGTATCACCTACCGGGGTAGATATATGCACGGGAAAAGCAAGACAACCACGGGCCATACCTAGATGATGGGAAAAATATGAAGACACATAAGAATATGTAGATCCGGGATCAAATAAAATAGAAGCATCCATGTGGCGGACTGAGATAATACTTGTGAAAATAGCATTTGATGCAATGGCGTCCATCCTATCTGGAAGAGCATAGAATAGAGCCTGACCACTCCCAGATTGGTCTCCACCCCTAGGGCGGCCCCTAGCTGTCTGGCCCCTTCCCCTACCTGACTGGGAGGGTGCTGAAGTAGATGGAGTAGAAGAGGAAGGCTGATCCCTATGGTGAGACCGACCACCACAAAGGCGAGGACACTGTATCCTCATTTGACCAAACTCACCGCAATCGTAGCAACTACCTAGTGCTGGAGAAGGGGACTAAAGGGAACCCCTCGCTGCAGAAGAACCCTACAGTGAAGAGGCAGGAGTAGAGCTCTTAGCTGGAAGGGCACTAAGATAAGACTGGCCCTACTAAAATCCCTGATGACCCTGGCCCGAAGAAGCCCCACTATACTCTGGGTGACCTAACCGAGGAGGTCTGGAGGAACGACCTCTGCCACGCTGGAACTGGCCCCAAGACGAAGCACTAATAAAGCTACCTAAACCCCGAGGCCTCTTAGCCTTCCTCTCCTCACGCTCCCGACGGCGAGCCATCTCAATCTCTCAAGCCATGTCAACTACCTCCTCGAACGAGGCATCCAAACCCTCTCTTTGGTCATCAAAATGCGGAGTGGATAGTTGAGGCCATCCACGAAAATCCTAATCCTCTCCCAATCAGTTGGCATCATCCAAGTAGCATGCTGAGCTAGCTGCATAAACCTCATCTCGTACTGGGTCACAGTCATGTCCCCCTAAATCAACCACTCGAACTGATGATGCAGCGCCTCCCTATGAGACTACGGTACATACTTCTTAAGAAAGAGAGTGGAGAATTTCTGCCATGTAAAGGGTGCTTCTCCAATATGCCTACACCTTTCAAACTCCTCTCACTAGGTAAATGCAGGCCCTGAGAACTAGAAGGTAGTAAAATCCACTCAACTCCAAATCCCTGTAGTGTGAAGCATATGCTGACACTTATCCAGAAAACCTCGCCCTCATTAACTCTGAACGTCGGAGACTGGAGCCTATCGAACCTCTCCAGTCGACGCTGCTCATCATCTGGCATATCTGGAACCACATATTCTGGAGCTGGTATGACTGATGCAACTGGGGCATTTGATGCAACTGGCTGAGCTGGGGCTACTCCCAATGTCTGCAACCTCTAAACAACCTGCTCTTGTATACGAGCAGCGGGAGTCTGATGACCACCCCCGATGTGAGAAGTAGCCGCCACTGTAGTGGCTAAAACCGCCTGAGCTAGGCCGGTGCAGATGAACAAGATTTGAGCCAAAGCCTACTTGGAGACCGGGAATCACAATGGGCACTGACGGTGCTTGCACATGTGTTACTGGAGTATCAACAATTAGAGTCTGGCCCTGAACAAGGGCAACTGGTGGGTCGACAGGTGCTGCCCCTGATGCTCTGCCTTGACCACGACCGCGTCCACGACCTCTAGTGGGTTGTAATGATGGTCCTTCGCCACGTCCGAGAGCACGGGTTCTCTCCATCTGCGAGAGAATAGAATACAGAAGTTTTGTTCTTGGATCAACAAAGCCGCACAACAAGAATTTCAAGAAAATGAAGTGTTTCCTAAAGGTTCTACAGCCTCTCGAGGATAAATAAAGACGTCTCCATACCGATCCGCGAGACTCTACTAAACCATCTCATGACTCATGAGGCCTAGTAACCCAGGATCTAATACCAATTTGTCACGACTCCAATCCCGGTCGTGATGGTGCCCAACACAATTGCGAGGCAAGCTCGACCATTGAACACTCTCAGCCAAAATACGAAAACTCATTAATTAAGTCAATTTTGTAATTGTAAAGATTAATAATCCGATAGAAAATAGAAAACAATACAGAAAAACCCCAATTGTTGCCCAAATAATCTCCCAACAAATCTGGAGTCACGAATCTAGAGCCTCTAGATACAACTGAGCAGTGAATCCTCAATAATACAGAAGTCTAGAATACTGAAAGATAAAAGGGATAAGGGGAGGAGTCGGGTCCTGCAGACGTCAGGCAGTTACCTCGACAACTCTTGATAACCTAAGAAGCAGCAACAGCTCAACTAAGCCTCTCGAACACCTAAATCTGCACGCATGGTGCATGGAGTAAAGTGAGTACTCCAACTTAGTGAGTAATAAGCATATATAATGTTTGAATATGAGAATTTATGAAATACCACAATGTAAAGCTATAACTAGCAATTCGGCATAATTAACGGTGAAATGGCAACAAAACAATGAAAGGTAGATTAGATAAATATCAATGCATGAATGCAATGCAATGCACAAGACCGCTGCGGGACGTAGCCCGATCCGTTTGGGTACCCACGCTGACTGTAGGTGTTCAGACTACGGAGAGGCTCCTATAACCCAAGTGCAATATTATCATAATATCACTACAGCGTGCAGCCTGATCCATTCTCAGTCCAGAATATGCAAGCAAGCCACTCGGGCAACGTCAGGTAATAGTTCTTAGTTCCAAACATCAGAAAATGTTGTTTAAATTTTTAAAACTTAGAGATATGACGGAACATTTCAAAATAGTGTTTAACTCATGCCTGAAATCATCTAACATGCTATGTATCATGGAAACAGTGATAATAATCCCTAAAGGATTCAAATAATCGGCAAGCAACCCAAATATATTCATAAAAATCCAAGTAGGATGATTACCAATCAATCTCTTGTCAAGAACACAGTATGAACATCACTCAGGACTTGCTAAGTCATAGTCCGCAATCACAGCCGACCGCACACTCATCGTATGTGTCTCACCTCAATATAGCGTCACAGTGTGATATACCGGGGTTTAAACCCTCAGGTCATCATCTACATCTATTACTCATCTCAAACTGTCCACTCGCCTACCTCGCTATGCCTTTTCCTCTCGTCAACCTCCTCGCATGCCGAATCTATTCAAAACCACAAGGAATACGTTACAATAGGCTAATGGGACATAACCAAATCGAAGGAATTCAAAAACACGAAGTTGCAAAACCCGAGCTTTGGGCCCACTTCTCAAAAAATTACAAAATTTACATCACCAGATTTCTTGTCTCGCCACGAGTTCGTACATATCAAATTTATCAAAATCGGAGTTCAAATGTCCTTTCAAATCCCAAATTCTCATTTCAAAAACCAAACCCAAGTTCTTCAAATTTTTACCCACATGTTCAAGAATTAAAGGTTGATTCTTTAATAAAATAGCGTTTCTAGGTCACGGGACTGACCTCCAATCAATTCCCGTCAAGAATCTCTTCAATAATTACCAAAAAGTTGTTAAGGTGGTCAAGAATGGAGGAAATAATGAATGGGGTCGCGGATGAAATAATATAAAAACCCCTCTGAACGCTCAGGTTTTACCATACGCGAACACGATCAACTCCCCTGCGTTCGCGATGAACAAATTCCGTTGACCACAAATTACCTCTACGCGAACGCGACTCCAGGCCCACGAACGCGATGCTCTATCCCTTCCCCTTACACAAACGCATTCACTCAATCGCGATGCTCTAGCCCTCACCTTACGCGAATGCGACCTAGGTGTCGAGAACGGGATGAAAAATTTTTCTAAGGCCCAGACCCATTCTACGTGAACGCGAAGTAGCCCTCGTGGACGTGATGGTCTACAAAACTCCTCATCGCAAACGCGTTACTAAGGCTAAGAATGCGAATGTCTATAACAGCTTGGCAAAAATCTGCAATAACTTCCAAGTTCAAAACATCTTTTAAGCCATCCGAAATTACCCCGAGGCCCCCTGGGACCTCAATCAAAAGCACCAATATATCCCAAACATCATACAAACTTGTTCCAATCATCATAACACCTCAAACAACACTTAAACCATCAATTCACATCGGATTCAAGCCTAAGTTTCTTCAAAACTTCCGAAACACGCATTCGATAAAACACCCAACCAAAACACCTCTAAATCACCTGAAATTTTAGACACACATACAAAATCACCTAGCGGAGCTACTACAACTCTTGGAAGTACATTCCGACCCTCAGATAAAAATCTCACCTATTAACCGGAATTCGCCAAAATTCTAACTTCACCAATTCAAGCCTAATTCTAGATCATACCCCTAAAATCACTTCCGATCACGCTCCTAAGTCGCAAATCATCCCCCGAAGCTAAATGAATCACTGGAATTTGCATCCGAGACCTCTAACTCAATAGTCAACATCCAGTTGACTTTTCTAGTATAAGCCTCCCTTAAGGAGACTAAGTGTCTCATTTCCATCTAATACCAATCCAATTCAACTTGATCACCCCAAATACCGAAAATGAAGCATAGAGAAACATAACATGGGGGAAACGGGGCGGTAACTCATGTGATGACAGACCGGGTTATCACAAAGGATTATTCAGATTGTCTTAGGAAGGCTATATCCTTAGAATTTTAGAGAGATTCGATATGAACAATTATTCAACAGGAATTGTTCCAATTCAAAAAAGGACAAATTTAGTCTCATGAAATGTCCTAAGAAGGATGTAGAGCGAAAAGAAATTGAATCAATTCCTTACTCTTCTATTGTTGGTAGTTTGATGTATGTTCAGACTTGCACAAGATCGGATATTAGCTTTGCGGTCGGAATGTTAGGAAGATATTAGAGTAACCCAGGAATTGATCACTGGAAAGCTGCAAAGAAAGTTTTGAGGTAACTGAAAGGAACAAAGGATTACATGCTCATGTATAGGACATCCAAGCATTTGGAAGTTGTTGGATACTCATATTCAAATTTCGCTGAACGTATTAACACTAGAAATTTCATGTTTCGTTATCTATTCCAATTAGTTGAAGGAGCAATATCATGGAAGAGTGCAAACAATCTGTCATTGCTACATCCACGATGGAAGAAGAATTTGTGGCATGTTTTGAGGCCATAATTCATGCATTATATCTGGGAAATTTTATATTAGGACTTGGGGTTGTCAACACCATTACCAACCCGCTGATAATTTACTGTGATAATTCTGTAGTAGTATTCTTCTCCAAGAACGATAAGTACTACAAAGGTGCCAAACATATGGAAATAAAGTACTTTACCGTCAAGGAGGATGTTCAGGAACAAAGAGTGTCACTTGAGCATATTAAAACAGATCTCATGATTGCAGATCTGTTAACTAAAGGTTTGCAGACAAAGATATTTAAATAACATGTACATAGAATGGCTCTTGGCTGTATTTATGGTTGATGTGTTTATTCTGTTTTGACACTCTAAGCTCATTTATATGTTTCTGATATACATTAGTGATTTCCTGTTTCTCATAATGGTGTGCACATTATTATTTTGAGATATTACAGGATAAGTCTCAAGGAGACATTATTCTGGACCATAATATTTTATAGCTTATGAACCTGATACGATAAATTATTAATGTTGTAGTATATGAAATGGAGTATTGTCACAACCCCAACCAGGTTGTGATGGCGCCCAGCACACTACTAGGCAAGCCCGACCATTTATAACAATTTCCCCAGTAATCTAAACAAGTAAAGATAAAGCTATTTAAGTCAAAGTCTGAAATACTGATAGAAATACGAAAAATCTGGCAAAATACTAAAACAACCCAACTAGGACCAGGTGTCATGACCATGAGCCTCTAATGACAGAATAGCATCCTACTACAAGTGTGTCTAACACTGATAATACAGAAATAAAGGATAAAGATAGAGGGGAGAATCCTCGACTGTGAACGCCTTGCAGCTACCTCGAATACTCCGGGAAAGAACTCTGGATCAACTATAATCACTCCGCCTGAGAAGAAGGACCTGGATCTGCACACATGGTGTAGGGAGTAAAGTGAGTACTTTCAACTCAGTGGTAATAAAAGTGAATAACACTAAAAGTATAAAATCCCAAAAGGGCACAAATAATGCTATATTAAGCGGTAAACCAAATAAATGGTAGAATCCATGAAAACATAGCAAAACATTCTCTTTAAATGAATCAATCTAACAAGAATACACAAGGTCGGCCATTTTTACTTGACCGCTCAGCCATTGTTACCTGACCAAAATGTGTTTTAATGTCATTGTTACCACTAGTCAGTCATTGTCACCTGACCAAAACATACATCAGTGTCATTGTTACCATTGTTCATGTCAAAGAGGTACCCCGCGCTCACTGTGGGTGTTCAGACTCCAGAGGGACTCCTTCAGCCCAAGCGCTATCACTAAGGCCTGAAAGCCTAATTAATTTCAACACAAGGCCTGAAAGCCTGCTCACAATACACTCGACGCCTGAAAGCCTCCTCACATAACACTCGAGGCCTAAAAGCCTCCTCACATCCCTCCTCATGCCCTCACATATGGCCCTCGGCCTCAATCAGTCAAAAAGCCCCTTGGGCATCAATAAAACAATAATACTCAACTCAAACGATAGTTTAAATATCCGTTAACACTCCAAGTTTGAGTCAAATATGGCTGAGTTCATAAAACATGTAAATCATACAGACTGTGTTCAAATAATATTTCAAATAGTAAGTGAAACAGTGATGATAGTTCATAAAGAGTTCAACAATCGGCAATAAGCCTCAAGTATGGCAATGAGCCCAATTCATAATGATAACAACAAATCATTTGCAAATACGCGGTAAAAACCAACAACCGGGACGGACCTATTCACGGTCCCCAACGTTGCTCTACCCTATGCTCAGGTCCAGCGTGCAAGTCAACTCAATACAGCACTACGATGTGCAAATATAGGGTTTTAAACTCTTAGAATATCATTCACAAGTATTACTCACCTCTAGCCGGCTGATAATCGAGCTCGCCAAGTCTTTCCCTCTCGTATCTACCTCCTCGCACATAGAATCTGATCAAAACTATAATGGACACGTAAAATATGATAATGGAACATAACCTAATAGAAAGAACTTGAAAAACACCCAAAAACATGATGTTGGAAAAACCCGAGGCTCGGGCCCACTTGTCAAAAATTACAAAATTCACATTTTCGGAATCCTCATCTCGCCAGGAGTCCGTACATATAAAATTTATTAAAATCGGAGTCAATAGCTCCTTCAAACTCCAATTTTACAATACCAAAAACCAAGCCCTAACTTCTCCAATTTTCACCCAATTTTTAGAGATTTAGATGATGAAACTTCAATAATATCACGTAATTAGCTCATAAAACTTACCTCCAATCGAATCATAGGTGAAATCATGTTAATCACTCGTCAAAGCTCCCAAATATGCTGAACAATGGTCAAAAATGACTTTAGCTCGCGGAGGAAATGTTATTAAACCCTTATGTTGGGTCACATAAATGTGCACCCGTATTTATGGAAATAACACTATTAAATACGCGCCTAAAAGCAACTACGCGTTTGCACTTTTACGAGAGCCATGGAATTTGCTAAATGGCACGCCTCGATCTAAATCATCAAGTACTGATCCATTAGCCCTTTCAAATAATAATTACATTCTTAATTTCTAAAAGATGCACTCAATTATTCTTAAACTAATTCATTCTCTAGAAATGCACTTGTTAAGCTAAAGATTCATTCCAAAATAATTAACAGCACTACAAATCAATCAAAAAAAAAAAAAACAACTTCTTGACTTTAGCATACGTGCAACCATGATGATTGAAGTATCATTTTAAATTTCTCTAGAATTACTTTCGATTCCTTTCTTTCTCTGTTTGAAATGTGTTGGAATAATTAATTATAAACAAGCCAAACTAAACTAAGACAGAATACTACTTACAGGCCTTAACTAAACAGAAATATATGCAAATAACCAAACTTATGAGCATTTATATCAATGTAATCTAGCAGCCACTATTCTAAGAAATAAACATCCGATTTAAATAAATTTTAAGTGAAGTCTAAAGAGAGGATGAACCTTTATTGCCAAAATTCCCAGCAGGTACAGTGAAAGAGAACCTCGACAATGGCTTTTTGACAGTATTTCGGGACCTCGAGCAGAAACGAAAAGCAACGATCTAAACTCGAACCTCGACAGCGCCGGAATCTAACCAAACAGAAACCTCGACTCGACAACCGAAACAGACTCCTCGACTAACGACCTCCAACATCGAATGGACGACCTCGTCGGACGACGAACAAGATGAAGCAAAAGGGGTAGTCGATGTTGCTGTTATCGTCGTGTTTATGGGGATGATATAAACAGACTAGTTTGGACGCTGGGTTTTTTTGGCGAGGGACTAGCGTGAAGGGAATTAGGAAGACGAAGGGGTCCTGGTTTTTTTTTTTCTGTCCGAGATCAAGAGAAGCAAAAAAAAACTTCTTCACCAAAATGAAGAAGCTTCAACCATCCCCTCTCTCGTTTTTTTTTCCTTCTGTATGTATTCTCTCCCACCACCTCTTCTTTGTTTTAAATAGTAGTATTGTTTTCTCAACCAATGAGCTGGCCGAAACAGTGTCTCTTTCTCTATATTATTTTTTTTTTTTTTTTTAGTCCTTTGCCAAAATGGGTCTCACATGTATATAATTGCTTTGTATCTCTTTTTTTTTGCTTTTTTTTTTCATCCCTAATAGTATATGTTTTCCACCTAAAAAATGACTAGGATTCCACCCACCCATATGTGTGTGTCGTGTGTGCATGTGATGTGTATGTATTGTATGTATACTTTTTCTTTTCAAAAAATCAACAAGCAAAAATCTTCTTCTCCCAAATATAAAATGATTCAATATTGATTTCTTTTCTTTGTCTTTTTCTTGTTGTTGTTGTTGTTTTTTTTTTTTTTATTGTTTTCCCATCCCTCTTCATGTGATGCCCATATTCTTTTGTCTGTCGTGCTTGCATGTCTTTGTATGGGTTGTTTTTGTCCGTTTTCCCCGTGTGGTGGACTCGGATTATTATGGGCTAGGTCCAAAAAATATAAAATTGGGTAGTTTAAACCCGAATATTATTCTTCGCCCGTAACCGAGAATAAGGACACGATTTTATTTGATTAATCCTATATAAGCAAAATAACTATAAAAGTAAAAGCGACAATTAAAACAAAACTATTTTTATTTTTTTCAAGATTAAAGTAACCATAAAATATTAATTATTTTATTTTTTTTGTTTTATAATTTTGTTTTTTATAAAAAGATAAAATATAAAGTAATATTTTTGTATTTTTCAAGTTTAAAATGACTACAAAACATTAATAAAACTCTATTTTTTTTGCTATTTTTTATTTTAAAGTAAAAATAAAGTAAAAGAGTCAAAATTAGCTAAGATAGCTATATTAGGACTAAACTAAATATTTTACGCTAAAATATAAAAAATCTCGGGTAGGGTCAAAAATCACGCGTCAACAATGCCCATTTCTGAAAACACAAAGAGTTTTCAGACAAAGAACGACTAGACAAGTGTTTTGACCCGACCCTTATTCAGAGAGACTAAACTAAAAGAAGAGGATGTGACCGAGCCCTTGTATCTGAGCTGCCTACATATCCTTGGCTATAAAGGAATCAGGCCACGTGTAGTTCAGAAGTGAGTAAGAATATGGAATATACCGAGGTGGAGAGCCAGTCGAGGTGTCGTTCCGTGGAGGTTCCATTCCATCGAGGTTCCGGTCCGTGGTCCTGCTATTACAAAAAAAATCAAAACATGAAAAAGATTAACTAAGCCTATCAGCTCCTAGTTACAAGATTCCTATCTATGAGTCTTCTGAAGCTTGATCTTGAGTATTGGTTGGCGCTTCATGTAGACTCTAAATTTGAACCTTGATACTTGCTAGTTGTAGGTGCTAGTTCAATCTTCTTCGGTTTTCTGGATTAGGACCAGGCTTGCAGTTCTTGTGTCATTGACCATGTCTTGGACAACTTTCATCAGCTTCTGCATTTTGGATTGGCTTCTTGCCCCTTTTTTTTCTTTTTGTTTATTGTGACTAAACTTATGTCGGTCACCTCGGACTGTGGCTTCTGCTACTTCTGAACTGGGAGTTATACTGGGGACTTTTGTTGTAACCCTTCTCTCTCCTGACGGGCTACTGACTTCTTGAATTAAAAGGTACGCCTTTCCGCTCTCCAGGCGGGCTCCTGACTTCAAAAACATCTTTTGAATATAAATCACCACTCCTCTCTTCAGGCGGGCTCCTGACTTCAACAGATTCTGAGCAATTCGCGCTTCTGTTTACTCCAACATTTGGACTCGTTCTCTTTTGGTTCTTTTCTTCTTTTCTTCATTCCGGATTGATGTTCCATTTGTAGGTTATCTCGATCCTTGCGTCCCGAGGTCAAACCTATTTAGACAACAAAACAAACAAACGAACAAAATTTTTCTGCCCTAGTTTTGCTAGGAAAATTTCGTGAGTTAGTTGTGACACAGAGAGTGATTAAAATGACTCTTTGGGTAAGAAAATCACAGTTTCACAAATAAACGTTCCACGGCTTTCTGGCCGGGATTTTGAAGAAGAGTTTCACGGCTTTATGGCCGGAATTCAAATAATGTCTAACGGTTTTTTGCCGCTAGACCCTCGGTTTTTTGGCCGGGGTTAAAATAAATGGCACCGCAGTTTTCTGACTGGGGAGATCCTCGATTTTTGACCGGGGACAAAAGTTTCACGGCTTTCTGGCCGGAATTCAAACAATATCTAACGGTTTTTTGGCCGTCAGATCCTCGGTTTTTGGTCGGGGTAAAAGTAAATGGCTCCGCAGTTTTCTGACTGGGAGATCCTCGGTTTTCTGACCGGGGATAAAAGTTTCACGGCTTTCTGGCCGGAATTCAAACAATATCTAACGGTTTTTTGGCCGTCGGATCCTCGGTTTTTTGGCCGGGGTAAAAGTAAATGGCTCCGCAGTTTTCTGACTGGGAGATCCTTGGTTTTCCGACCGGGGATAAAAGTTTCACGGCTTTCTGGCCGGAATTCAAACAATATCTAACGGTTTTTGGCCGTTAGATCCTCGATTTTCGGCGGGGTAAAAGTAAATGGCTCACGCAGTTTTCGATCGGGAGATCCTCGGTTTTCGACCGGGATAAAAGTTTCACGGCTTTCGGCCCGAATTCAACAATATCTAACGGTTTTTGGCCGTCGGATCCTCGGTTTTCGGCCGGGTAAAAGTAAATGGCTCCGCGATTTTCGACCGGGAGATCCTCGGTTTTCGACCGGGAAGAAAAGTTTTACGGCTTTCTGGTCGAATTCAAACAATATCTAACGGTTTTGGCCGTCGGATCCTCGGTTTTTTGGCCGGGGTAAAAGTAAATGGCTCCGCAGTTTTCTGACTCGGGAGATCCTCGGTTTTTTGACCGGGGATAAAAGTTTCACGGCTTTTTGGCCGGAATTCAAACAATATCTAACGGTTTTTTGGCCGTCAGATCCTCGGTTTTTTGGCCGGGGTAAAAGTAAATGGCTCCGCAGTTTTTTTTTGACTGGGGAGATCCTCGGTTTTTTGACCGGGGATAAAAGTTTCACGGCTTTCTGGCCGGAATTCAAAAATGGAAAGACCCTCGGTTTTCTGACCAGGGTCCAAATGGATATTGGACTAACATGATTTGATTCTCTTTTTGGAGTTTTCATTTTCTTTTTATTTTTCTTTTGGGCCTTCTCTTAGGTATTTTTTTTTTTTTTTTTTTTTATCATCAACAAATGCATAAGATAAAGCTTTTGAAAAGAAACTTACCTTTTATGCGCTTTCCTTATTCCAGAGCCATTTCAATGCTTGATTACTTCACCTCTTTGAGTTGTACCTTCTTCTTGCGCAATTAAATAGACCTGCTTTCAACAAAGAACATTTTATTAGTTGAAAAAGTGGTTGACTTTGTGGCCTTGATTATCTTCATTGTTTGATCCTTGCCCCATTTCCATTGAGAATTTTGCTATCAATTGTCTTTGGGGTGACTTCTTTTCAAACTGACCGGGTTCAAACTCGGAATTCTTTGAAGACTCGCCTGTGTGGGTTCTGTCCTTCTGCCTCATTCTGTCTCTTCTAAGACCTTAGCCTTTGATTTACATTTTCTCTCTAACCTCCGTTTCCTTGGAAACAATCGATCATTACGATCAGTTGGGATTGGATCAATACAACAACTGAGGCTAGGTATCTTTCTTCATTTTTTTTTTTTTTTTTTTTAATCAGACGGAGTCATGTGAAACCGGTCCTGCCGCCTTTCTTTGTAATAGTTTCAGAATTAAAATTAAAACCGAAAGGGATTCAAAGAATAACTATACAAAAAACAAGAAAATGAGTTTAAAAAGAAACGTCCTTTTCGGGAAAAAGAAAGACTTATCTGGTATGCATGCTGACTCCAAATAAACATGACATGCTTCTTGGACTGGACGCCTGACCCACATAAGCTTTCCAACTTTTTATGAACCCATTGATTCGCAATTTCTAGACCAGGGAACCTTGCCAAAATTCTTTTAGTGAAGGGATGTCTTCTTTTTGGTCGGCGACGCCCTTTACGGCTTTTTGCCAATCGACCTCTCTCATTTCTCTTCTCACTGTCGCCCGATAGTGCTCTTCGCAAGTTTTCACTAAACGGACTCTCTCATTTTTAGCTTCTCCAATTGCCATCGCCTTATGGTGCCCGAAGGTTTTCACCGATAAGACTCTCTCATTTTGTTTCTCTCATTTCAAGCTGTGTCAGATTTCCGTCAATGACATTCTTCACTTCCTTGCTTTTGCCAATTGATCTGAAGGACTTGAACAAGGTTTTTGGGTAAAAAGGAAATTGAATGGAATTACAACTCTGGAATCATCTTGACGGATCTAAACTGAACCGACATATCATCTGCCCCAGTTTCAATTTTTAGGGAAATTGGGATTTTTGTTTTGGTGTGACTGAACCTCAGGGAGAGGTTGCCTACGTATCCTTTCGGAATCAAGTCAGAACGTAGTTCAGGATACTTTGTTTTGTTTGTTTTGTTTGGTTTTTGTTTTTGTGTTTTTTTTTTTTTTATTTGGATTCCAAAGAGGGTAGCCAAAGAAAGATAACCGGCTCAAAGGGTTTTACAAAGGATTTATAGTGTTTGGGGTAGCAAGAAAGAAAGCCTTCGTCATCTCAATTACACAAAAGCCCACGTCGCAGGAGGTCCTGACATAGTACCTTTATAATGTATCTATATTGACTGCCGTTTCAAGATTATTTACTTCAATGTCTCCCCGATACAGCGTCCCTCTCAGTGATATTCCAGATGATGTACGGATCTTTCCGATCAGGAGCCAATTTTCCTTTTGTCTCTTGGTAATGAGGAGGAATGCGCCTTAACGTCGCTTGTTCTATTTCGAGATTTCTGGGCCGCACTTTCTTGTTGCAAGCATGGACCTTTCTTTGCTGGGATAAATACTCGGATATTCCCTGGGTACAACACACCCTTTTTTTTGTATGCGAACCAATTTTCCTTCAGTTATTCCAATTCATTGTTTCATTTCCTCAAAATAAACTTTTGTGCATTTCAACTCTCGATTCATTATTCTAAAGTCTGACAGCGTTTTAGGGTCTAGGCATGAAGTCCGCAAGCATGTCATGTTATTTAAAGCTGCATGATTTAAACTGAAGAGAAGAGAAAAAGAAAACTGAAACAAATCTGAAAGAATAAAAAAGAAAAGGAAATGGACGATGAAATATTAATTTAATTTCTTGGAATCGAAAGGATAAACAGGGTTCACATTCGGAAATTTAAAGGCAAAAACTAAAAGAAACATCCAATTTAAAACACCCTGAAATAATTCTGGATGCAGAGGAATGCGGCAGGACAAGTTTACTGGGATTCCGCCTGATCGGGAATGGCCTAGCCTTTCAGTTTGGGAGTTTAGTGTCTGGTCCCATCTCAACGGTGATAGTCCCTTTCCCTGACTCGACCATGCGGGTACTGTAGAGCTTTGCCTCATGTTTCCCTTCACTCTCTTCAGTCATGAAATCCTTATTATCTTCCTCTTGACGGTCCTTAAGCTTTTGCGGTACGCGTCCAACAAACACTGGTTCATTCAGCCGTGGTGTCTTAATTTCCCCCATTCCACATAGGCTTGCTTAGGTGCACCAATTTCCCTTTCTGGTTCTAACTCAGTGATTTTACTCTTTTTTTTTTCTTTTTCTTTTGGTGATGGTCGAATCTTATGTGGATTGCCTACGTATCATGTCCCCGCATGAATCAGACCGGGCGTAGTTCGGAAAACCGGGAATTGAGTAAATCAACTAATTCTTGAAAGAAATGCTTTAAAAGAAGAAAGGAAAATATATTCATTTTTTGCTTATTTTTTTTTTTTTTTATTTTTGCTTTTTGTTTTGCTTTTTGATTGAAAGACTTCTAAAAATAAAAATTTATTTGCTTTGGAGTAAAATCCATATTTTTAAATTTTGGTTTTTGTTGAATTTTCTTTTTATTTCATGAAAAGCAGTAGAAAGAACGAAACCATTTTTTTTTTAGTTTTTTTGAACTATTTTTTTACTCTTTTTTTTTTGAATTTTCTAAAGAAAGATTTTAATGAAGGAACTAAACGAGAGTATTTTTTTTCTTTTGTTTTTTTTTTTTTTTTACTTTTTTTTTAAAAATTGGGCTCGGAACCGATGAGGTTTTCCTACGTATCTCACATCCGGTGAGAATCAGACCCACGTAGTTCGGATACGAGAGGACAATAATAATAAAACATTTTTTTTTTTACCGGAATTTTCAATTTTCACAATAAAACAAACTTGATTACAAAGTTTTAAAAACTAGCCATACTAACAGATTTTGATGAAAAGAAATACTTACAGACTTGAAAATCAAACACCATATGATCTAATCAAAAGAAATATAAATTAAGAAAAAAAAAACTAGCAGATTACTTCCCTGTTTGCCAATTTCAACCAAATGGCTATTTCTGCAAACGTGGCCCCTTCTCAACTCCATATGAATTTTGAGGCCGGGAAGGATTTCTTTACAAACTTGTCCATTCTTTTACGAAGACAACCTTTCGACAACTGAAAGATGCTATAAGGCTATCTCGGCAAGAATGGTTTAAAATACTGCCGAAACTAGCTTGGCTTATTTTGACTAAAAATTCAAGCATTTACTTGCCACTGATTCTTTTCTTATTTTTTTTTTTCATATTAAAATAAAAGATATGGTTTTGCAGACACGACCTTTCAGCACCTCGGGGACGAGGATTTTAAGGTTGTGTTTAGCTAATTGACCAAAAATCCTAAAAATGATCAAAAGTGGCCGTTTATGCAAAGTCAGCCTTTCGGCGTCCCTCTCGGGAACATTCGACTATCTTTGGCAAGAGCGGCATCACCTGACTTATTTATGACAAAAATTAAAATTCAGATATAATTTTTTTTTTTTTTTTTCAAATTAAAACAAAAAAAATCCGGTATTGCAAATACGGCCTTTCAGCGCCTCGGAGACGAAGATTATAAGGCTGTGAGGGTCAATCGACCAGAAAATCTACAAAATGACCCAAAAGTGGCCGTTTATGCAAAGTCAGCCTTCCAGCGTCCCTTTCGGGTACATTCGGCTGTTTTTGAAAATGGCATCACTCAACATATTTACAACGAAAAATCAATTTCAATATTTTTGGCTATTTTTGGAAAAGGGAAGGTTGGACCCGACGAAGGTTGCCTACGTATCTCACACCATGTGAGAATCAAACCAGCGTAGTTCGGTAAATAAAAAAAAACTAAATCATTTTAAGAAAAGAAAACAGACTATTTTTAAACAGCATTTCTAAAACAAATTATTTTCAAAGGAACTAGGAAAATTTATTTGGAATTTTTGCATTTTTTTTTCAAAATTATTTTCAAAGAAACTAAACTATTTTTTGTAAAATTAAGAAAATTTATTTGGAATTTATTTTTTTGCATTTTTTTCAAAATTTAATTTTAAAGAACTAACTATTTTTGTAAAATTAAGAAAATTTATTTGGAATTTTTTTTTTTTTTTTTTTTTGCATTTTTTCAAAATTTATTTTCAAAGAACTAACTATTTTCCATAAAGCTATTTTTGACTCTATACCCTGACGTTTTCCACTTCTTTCTCTCTTTTTAACAAACCGGTCGGCATGTAAGATCGAAACAAATAAATACACACAGAAAGATGCAACAAGTTGGTCTTTTGTTTCAGGTACACCTGTCCTAGACAGGCCCAACCCCTATGTTGAGCCTCCTAAGTCAAATATGCACATGATGCAAATAAGCGTTCCTATCGGGGATCCGGCATAAGGTTTTGTTATTCTAAGTCATCATCCTGTTGGAAAAAGTGTCTAGACTGGCTTTAACTCGAGCGGACAACTCGAGCCGAAGAGTGTCAGTGCACCGGTAGCATGGCTTTCCGGCTTAATTGACAAAACTCTCCGCCTAAACATGTGTGACTACAAAATCCTTCACCGGGTGCCAAGCACCACAGCTATCTTGAGAAAAACGGGCTATGTCCAACAAATGCCCGGTATTGTATTTCAAAAGACTCAAAAGAGAAAAAATGGTATCGGCACAATTTATATACAGTTCACAAAATATCAAAGCGGTAAAAGCAACATTTAGCATATTGAATTTAAACATGTAATGAAATCAGATAATAAATAAGCCAAATACAACAATTATTCAAAGCTCGAATTCTTAAACCCTGAACCAGTAGTTCTGGGTTTGTTTCCCCAGCAGAGTCGCCAGAGCTGTCACACCTCCTTTTGGCGCGCTTACCCCGAGGGATAAACGTACAAGGAGTTTTTCCAATTTAAGTGACAATATTCGAAACGGGATTATTTTATTTATTTCAGAGTCGCCACTTGGAATAAATTATGGTGTCCCAAGTCACCGATTTATTTAAATCCCGAATCGAGGAAATTTTTCGACTTTCCAAATGAAGTCTGCGAACCAGAAATTCTAAGTAAGGAATTCTGTTGACCCGAGGGAAGGTGTTAGGCACCTCCGGATCCCGTGGTTCTAGCACGGTCGCTTAATTATCATATTTGGCTTATTTATCTGATTTTATAACATGTTTTAACTAATGTGCAAATTTTAACCTTTAAACCGCTTTTAATATTATTATTCAAAAGACTTACAACGTTGTGAAAACGAGTCTTGAACTACGTCACATCAATGCATCTGTGGTTATCGATACATTTTGACTTCGTTGAGATTTGGATTTGGGTCACATAAATGTGCACCCGTATTTATGGAAATAACACTATTAAATACGCGCCTAAAAGCAACTACGCGTTTGCACTTTTACGAGAGCCATGGAATTTGCTAAATGGCACGCCTCGATCTAAATCATCAAGTACTGATCCATTAGCCCTACTTAAATGGACTAACAGCTATATCCAATTCACAACCTAATTTAGAATCAACAATGGTTCAAAACAAACAATCCAACAATTAGCTCAACACTCTGAACAATCAAACAAACCGAAAAATTTTAATTCAAGCAAAACAGTGAACCACTGCCCGGAATTTCAAACAACCAATTTGCGAATCGAAACGACAACATTCGTTAAGTCGAATCACAACATGTATGATCGACAACAAAAGCCGACAAACAAATTCAACAAATTATAACACTCCAAAGCCGAGAGAAAAGAAGAAAAAATGAAACAAATTCGAAACTAAATGTTCGACGACGCTAATCGACGCGAACCTGTATTCAACAACATTGGTAATCAAATAGACAAAACAAGACTTTAGAATTGGCAATTCAATGAAACAGTGTTCTCGGCCAAAGAAGAGAAAAGAGAAAAAATGAAGCTAACTAATCGACGACGCTAATCGACGCAAACACATATTCTCGCCCAATCCACTACTTCATCGTGTTCGCGACCCTAGTCATGCGAACGCGAAGGCCAAAAATTTTAAGTTTCAAAAGATGCTATACGCGAATGCGTCCCCACTAACGTGAACGCGATGCTCAACTGCCCTTGCACTTCATGAAGGCGACACAGCTCCACGCAATCACGATAATTCCTGATTTCTATCTTCACGAACGCGAGCCAGACCTTACACGAATGCGATGGTTAATTCCAGGACCTCTCCAGATTACTCTACGCGTTCGCATCCTACCACACGCGAACGCGGGAATTCTTCAGCAATAACTGTTGCAATTATGCAGCTTCTAATAACCAAACTTGGTCTGTTTGACTACCGAAATTCATCCCGAGGCCCATAGGACCTCAACCAAAGACACCAACATACTCCCCGAAACATCATACAAACTTGTTCCAATCATAAAAACGCATACAACAACACAAGAATCATCAAATTACCACGGATTCAAGCTTAAATTTTTCTTAAAACTTCCGAAACTCACATTTGATCAAAAACCCAACCAAATGACGTCTAAATAACCTAAAAATTTGCAGACATATCCAAAAATGCATAACAAAGCTACTGCAACTCTCGTAATTCCATTCCGACCCTCGGATCAAAATCTGACCTATCAACCGGAATCCGCCAAAATTCAAACTTTGCCAATTCAAGCCTAATTCTACACCGGACCTCGAAATTCAATTTGGATCACTCTCCTAAGTCACAAATCATCCCTAAAAGCTAACCGAATCACCAGAATTAACATTCGAGCCCTCTACCAGCCTTGGAGAGACCTATGGCAATGGATGTTCAGGTTTTGGCCAGACAGTTTGTTAGATTGGATCTTTCATAGCCCAGTCGGGTCCTGGCCTGTGTGGTTTCTCGGTCTTCTCTATTCGATCGCATCAGGGAGTGGCAGTTTGATAACCCTCATTTGCTTGTCTTTCAAGATAGAGTTCAGCTAGGTGGTGCTCAAGATGTTACCATCGAGGATGATGGAGTGATGAGGATGCAGGGGTGTATTTGTGTGCCAATGTGGCTGATCTTTGAGAGTTGATTCTAGCTGAGGCCCATAGCTCGGGGTATTCCATCCATCTGGGTGCCGTGAAGATGTATCAGGACTTGAGGCAGCACTATTTATGGAGGCGGATGAAGAAGGATATAGTTGAATATGTTTCTAGGTGCCTCAACTGCTACTAGGTGAAGTATGAGCATCAGCGTCCGGGTGGGTTGCTAAAGCAGATTGAGATCCTGGAGTGGAAGTGGGAGAGCATCACCATGGACTTCGTATCTGGACTTCCACGAACTGTGAGGAAGTTTGATTCTATTTGGGTCATCGTGGATCGGCTGACCAAGTCCGCCCATTTCATACCTGTGTGCACCACTTACCCATCGGAGCGGTTGGCGAAGATCTATATTAGGGAGATAATCCGGTTGCATGGTATTCCAGTTTCCATCATTTCAGACAGAGGCACTCGGTTTACTTCACGGTTTTGGAGAGTCGTACAGTAGGAGTTAGGTACTTGGGTGGAGCTGAGCACAGTATTTCACCCCCAGACGGATGGACAGTCTGAGCGCACCATTCAGATTTTGGAGGATATGTTCCGTGCATGCGTGATTGAGTTTGGAGGTTCATGGGATCACTTCTTGCCACTGTCTGAGTTTCCTTATAATAATAGCTATCAGTACAGCATTCAGATGGTGACATATGAGGCCCTATATGGTAGGAGGTGCAGGTCCCCGATAGGTTGGTTCGAGCCGGGCGAGGCTAGGTTGCAAGGTACTGTGATGGTCTAGGATGTAATGGACAAGGTCAAGGTGATTCAGGATAGACTCCGTGCAGCCAGTCCAGACAACAGAGTTATGCAGACAAGAAGGTTCGTGATGTGGCATTTATGGTTGGCGAGTGGGTTCTACTTTGGGTCTCGCCCATGAAGGGCGTCATGAGATTTGGGAAGAAAGGGAAGCTGAGTCTGAGATTTATTAGGCCTTTTGAGATTTTGAGGCGAGTTGGGGAGGTTGCATATGAGCTTGCCTTACCTCCCATCCTAGCCGGAGTCCATCCAGTATTTCATGTTTCTATGCTCCGGAGATACCATGGTGACCCGTCACACGTGTTGGATTTCAGTTCAGTCCAGCTGGACAAGGATCTATCTTATGTTGAGGAGCCAGTGGCCATTTTGGACAGGCAAATCAGAAACCTGGGGTCAAAGAACATCACTTCGGTGAAGGTCTAGTGGCGGGGTCAGCCGGCTGAGGAGGTGACTTGGGAAACCGACTAGGATATGCGCAGCCAGTACCCTCATCTCTTTGCTACTTCAGGTATGGTTTCTATACTCGTTTGATGATGAACGAATGTTGAAGTGTGGGAAAATGTAATGACCCTGCCGGTCATTTTTGAAATTTACGCCCTGATCCCCAATTAACTGCTTTTCCTAAGTTCATTTCTGCTATTTTGGTTTGTCGGGATGTTCGGTTCTAGAATTTGAAGTGTTTTAGGACACTTAGTCCCTATATGAGAGCTTAATAGTTGAAAAATGGTCAGTGTTTGGAATAGTGTAAAGACGGCCTCGAAATAGCAATATGATGGTTCTGTTAGCTCCGTTACATGATTTCGGGGTTGGGAGCATGTTCGGAATGTATTTTGGAGGTCCGTAGCTCATTTAGGCTTGAAATAACGAAGTTTGAAATGTTTGAAAATCCGGTCGTTAGGTGAGATTTTGATCCGGGAGTTGGAATTGAATTCCTACAGTTGCAGTAGCTTTGTTAGGTGATTTTGGATATGTTTGCAAATTTTTAGGTCATTCGGACATCGTTTGGTCGGGGTTTTGATAGAATGAAGGTTTCGGAAGTTTTGGTTGAATCTTAGGCTTGAATCTGCCATGATTTGATGATTTTTGTGCTTAATGATATGTTTTTATGATTGGAACAAGTTCGTAACGTGATTTGGATTAGGTTGGTGGTTTTGGTTGTGGTCCCGAGGGCCTCGAGGGTGTTTCCGGGGGTTAAACGGACCATTTTGAATTGATGAAACAGGTCAGATTTCAGCTATTGATGTTGCAGACTTTTTGTTCTCTGCGATCGCATCCTCACTCATGCGATCTCTTAGTGTAATTCTGGAGGTGGCCTTTTTCCTTCAATGTGATTGCATAGTTCTCTCTTGCGATTGCATAGTTGATATCTTTCCTTCTCCGCGATCGCACTGCCCCTGATGCGATCGCATAGCATTGTTATCTAACCTCACGTGATTGCAGGCCTCCCATTGCGTTCGCATAGAGTATTCTTCCAGGCCTTCAAAACTTCTTCTGCGCGATCGCATATCTGTTCATGCGATCTCATAGACCAATTTTAGGCCCCAAAATATTTCTTCTTCGTGATCGCATCTCACTTCATGCGATCGCAATGAACAAAGACCTGGGCAAACAGAATCAGTTATAAGAAATTTCATCCGCGAGGGTTTCACCATTTTTACAAAAACTCAAGCTTGGGAGCTCGGTTTTGCGTGATTTTTCGAGTGCTTTTCAGAGGCAATTGTTGGGTAACTATTTCTTACTCCCTTATGATTATTATTCACCAATCAAAACTCAAATTCTTCCTTTAATTTCGGATTTTGAGTGTAATTTGGGGTAAGTTTCTTAGAACAAACATTGATGATTTGGAGGGGCAAACGAACTCCAATTTCGATAAATTTTATGTGGTTAGACTCGTGAGAGTACGAGGGTTCTGAAAACGTAAAAATATTTTGATTCCGAGCTGATGGCTGGAGGGGTATTTTGGTCATTTTACCAATTTTCTCGCCATAGCTTTAATTTTATCAGTGTAATTAGTTACTTGCGATGTTATTTACAATATGTAATTGGTTTGAATAGATTTGGGCCACTCGGAGTCGGATACTCGTGACTAGGGAGTTATTTCTTAGCTGTTTTATACCGGGATTTAGGTAAGTGACTTGTCTAACCTTGTGTGGCGGACCTTTCCCCTGTGATATATTATGTGTTGATTTAAATGCCTTTTGCACGAGGTGACGAGCATGTACTTTCACAAATTGCTGAAAATCCACTTTACTTGAATTATTCAATCGGTGCTACCTCTGTTATTTGGCTGGTTAATTGCAAGACTTATATTGTGTTAGCTAGAAACGCATGATTAGATAGGATTAATTGTCTAAATGCCTATTTGTCTTAATTGAATTTAGTGGAACCTGTTGAGATTGAATTTAATTGTTAAATCGTAACAGTATATTTCATTTTTTCTCTGCGTATTATTCTCTTTGTTTGATTGTGTTTGTTCTGTTGACTGTGGGTTTAATTCCCCGAGCTCCAAAAGGACTACGGGTTCAAGTCCTGGAGATCCTGGTTACTGATAAAAAGACTGCGGGTTCAAGTCTCAGAGATCCTGGTTACTGATAAAAGGACTGCGGGTTCGGAGATCCTGGTTACTGATAAAAGGACTGCGGGTTCAAGTCCTAGGAGATCCTGGTTACTGGCAAAAGGACTGCTGGGTTCAAGTCCCAGAGATCCGGTTACCGAGTTACATGGACTACGAGTTCAAGTCTTGGAGATCCTGTGCTATTGATTATGTACTTGTTGTGTTAAATTTTTCTTTGTTAGTTTAATTGTAGATGATTTGTAGTTTTTACCTTCTTTTGATGTTATTTCAGATTTATTCCTATTTTTTTTACTGTTCGATATTTTATTATCATTATTCTCGGTAGAGCCCTGACCTTCCTCGTCACTACTCCATCGAGGTTAGGCTTGGCACTTACTGAGTACCGCCATGGTGTACTCATGCTACTCTTCTCCACACTTTTTGTTGTGCAAATCCAGGTCCATCTGATCAGGCACATTACCAGTAACCGAGGAGATATATCAGAAGACTCGAGGTATACATCTGTTGTGCTCGCAAATCCGGAGAGTCTTCTTCTGTTCTTCCCTAGTGACACTAGTCATTCCCTTTTTGTTTCGGTTGTATAGATATTCTTGGTGGATAGAGCCACAGCTTTACTCTCTTTAGCCTACGTTTGCCCGAGAGTTTCCGGGTCTTAGTGGTTATATGTTCTAGAATTTTTTGTAAAGTGTATGTGCCGAGTGGCACCTATTAAATTTTCTATGTTATTCCGCCGTTATTTCTTGTTGTTTGTAAAAGTTGTAAATTCCACATTGTGTTAGGCTTAGCTAGTCGCGAAGACTGGGTGCCGTCATGACAGGTTCACGATTGGTGAACTAGGGTCGTGACATAATGTTATCTTAAGCAGTAAACCAAATAAATAGTAGAATCCATGAAAACATAGCAAAACACACTCTTTAAATGAATCAATTAAACAAAAATACACAAGTAAGGTCAACCATTGTTACCTGACCGGTCAGCCATTGTTACCTGACCAAAATATGTTTCAATGTCATTGTTACCACTAGTCAATCATTGTTACCTGACTGGTGAGTCATTGTTAACAGAACGAAACACATATAATAGTGTCATTATTACCACTGTCCATTTCAAAGGGGTACCCCGTGCTCACTGTGGGTTTGCAAACGCTCACACTACACTGAGGCCTGAAAGACTCCTCATATAACACTTGAGGACTAAAAGCCTCCTCACATAACACTCGAGGCCTGAAAGCCTCCTCATATCACTCATCATGCCCTCATATGTGTCCCTCAACCTTAAACAATCAAAAAATAGTCAAAACAAACCTTTGGCATCATTAAAACAATAATACTCAGCTCAAACAATAGTTCAAATATCAGTTAAAACTCCAAGTTTGAGTATAGCTGAGTTCATAAAACAATGTAAATCACACGGACTAGGTTCAAATAATATTTCAAATAGTGACGGAAACAATGATGATAGTTCACAAAGAGTTCAAACAATCGGCAATAAGCCCCAAGTATGGCAATGAGCCCAAGTCATAATGATAACAACAAATCATTTGCAAATATGTGGTAAAAACCAACAACCGGGACAGACCAAGTCACGGTCTCCAATGGTGCTCTACCCCACGCTCAAGTCCAGTGTGCAAGTCACCTCAATACAACACTAAGATGTGCAAATCCGAGGTTTTAAACCCTTAGAATATCATTCACAAGTATTACTTACCTCTAGCCGGCCGATAATCTAGCTCGCCAAGCCTTTCCCTCTCGTATCTACCTCCTCGCGCATATAATCTGATCAAAACCATAAGGGATACATAAAAATATGCTAATGGAACATAACCTAATCGAAAGAACTCGAAAAACACCCAAAAATACGAAGTTGGCAAAACCCGAGCCCTGGACCCACTTCTCGAAAAATTACAAAATTCACATTTTCGGAATCCTCGTCTCGCCACAAGTTCGTACATACAAAATTTATAAAAATCAGAGTCCAATAGCTCCTTGAAACTCCAATTTTACAATACCAAAAACCAAGCCCTAACTTCTCCAATTTTCACCCAATTTTCAGAGATTTAGATGTTGAAACATCAATAATATCACGTAATTAGCTCATAAAACTTACCTCCAAACGAATCCTTGTTGAAATCCTCTTAATACCTCGTCAAAAGCTCCCAAATATGCTCAACAATGGTGAAAAATGACTTTAGCTCACAGAGGAAATGTTATTAAACCTTTCTGTCCGCCCAGTCCATTTCTTCATCGTGTTCGCGACCCTAGTCACGCGAACGCAAAGGACAAAATTTTTAATTTTCAAAAAATGCTCTACACGAACGCGTCCTTAACGCAAACGCGATGATCAACAGCCCTTACACTTCGCGAACGCGAACAGCTCCACGCGATCGCAATACTTCCTAACTTCCACCTATGCGAACGCGAGCCTGATCCCACGCGAACGTGATGGCTAATTCCAGGCGCTCTCCATATTACTATATCCATTTGCATCCTACCACACATGAACGCGTAGAAGGGAATTCTTCCGCAATAACTGTTGCAATTCTGCAGCTTCTAATAACCAAACTTGGTCTATTTGACCACTCGAATTCATCCCGAGGCCCCCAGGGACCTCAACCAAAGACACCAACATACCTCGAAACATCATACAAACTTGTTCCAATCATAAAAACACATACAACAACACAAGAATCATCAAATTACCATGGGTTCAAGCTTAAATGTTTCTTAAAACTTCCGAAACTCACATTCGATCAAAAACCCGACCAAACGACGTTCGAATGACCTGAAAAGTTGTAGACATATCCAAAAATACCTAACGAAGCTACTGCAATTATCGGAATTCCATTCTGACCCTCGAATCAAAATCTCACCTATCAACCGGAATCCGCCAAAATTCGAACTTTGCCAATTCAAGCCTAATTCTACACCAGACCTCCAAATTCGATTCCGATCGCTCTCCTAAGTCACAAATCATCCCCCAAAGCTAGCCGAATAACCAGATTCACATCCGAGCCCTCTAATCACGTAGTCAACTTCTGGTTGACTTTTCTAAAACAAGCTTCCTTCTAAGAGGCTATGTGACTTATTTTCAACCAAAACTAATTCAATTATGCCCGATGAACTCTAATACTGATATTGAGACATGAAGCAAAACAATAAGGTAGAAACGGGGAGGTAACTCACGTGACGACGGGCTAGGTCGTCACAAGTATGTAGACAAATTATGTATAACTGCCATAGCTCACATTTACTAGTTTATCGTATTATGGTATTTATGATGGACATTATAGAAGAGATTTATTTATGCGTAACTAATATTCTTATATTAAATATTAATATTATGTGATACTTGACTAAGAGGGAGAATGTAAGTTATTTCCTACGTTATATGTGGCTCAATAAGATTAGGCCAACAATTTAATATTTAATTAAAGAGTAAATCTCATTCGTTTGATCGGTTACTTGATGAACATACCGAATTAAATAAGAACCTCTATAAAATGGTCCTCTCCCCACCCATTAGGGTTACCATATTATTTTCCTCTCTTCCATCACTAAAGTCGGTCATAACAAAATCTAGGGCAAGGGGCGAGAAATCAATTTCAATTAACGCTTCCCCTTCAAGATAATGGATCCCACTTCAGGTTGTTTTCTATAACAATTATATGTTAGATTATAATGTTTAAGATCCTAGCATGAACTATACTTTACGCTTACAGATTCTTCTTACTTAATTTATTATAGGATCTCATCCCTGTGAGTATCCTCTTGTCTCTTTATAGAGAAGAATCTTAGTAGATTTTTGGTTTCTAGAATTTTTGAGTGAGGGGAACGTGGGTTTGGTAGTGTAGTTGTGGAATTGACACGAGGGAATGGGATGAGAGACGTGAGGAGTGGGGGGGTTTTGGGAGGTTAGAAGGTTTTAAATTATACTTAGAAAAATACTACTATAAATTATATTTAAATTAGAAGAAACCAAGTATATATATATATATATATATATATATATAAATTTCTTCTATTTAAACAGAGTAACAAATTTATTTTCAAAGAATGTAAATATTTTTTGTAGTTTTCTTTTTAATTTTCTTAAATAAAACCTATTAAGAGTAAACTAAAAATTTAAAATATTAAGATTAGACCTAAAAGAAAAAATATTTATACTAAAACAGTATAGAATTTGGGTATGGTCAAACATTAAGTGTTCACAGGCCCGGGTCGAGTTGGTGTTATATTTAATTTTTTTGTATTTTGTATAACTATTGTAAGTAATATTAATATAAAGAATACAATGAAGATGGAAAAAATTTCACTTATAAATTGCAAGTGCTACATTTATTCAAAAGTATAATTGAAGTTTGCATTAACATGTAAATTAACAAAGAAAGGGTAAAATTAAATTTTCATGCATAATAATACTTCAAATTAATCTAACAAACTAAAAAATTTAGCATAAATACATCTAATAATTTAAAAATAACACGAATTGTCTCAAATCAAATTAAATATGAACTGCTGGAGGATGCTCAAGATATCCATTTATATGCCTCCTTAAATAGCCTATGCCCACACACTTTGGACAAACATTTAAGACTTGACCACAGTTCTTCATTTTCTTCCACTACCTCAACGTGTTCCCAAACATATGAACGTACTCTAGAACTACGGAGCATGATATAACTTGACATGAGAATTTGAGTTTGAAAAATGAAAGATGAGTGAAGAAATGAAGAAGGGGGGAGGGGGAGAGGGGAGTGTATTTATAGCTTTTTAAAGGGCTAGATTAGTAATTACAAAAAGTGTTAAATTTTTTTAAAAAACAATAGCCCAAAAAGGGTTGAATGAGTAGAACATCCGGTGGGCCAATCGTCAGAAAGTAGACACATTAAAAAAAATAATGTAACTGGTTCTACAATAAATTGCGTTGATCGGATTTGACCGGTTCGGTCAACCGGCTACACAAAGGTGAACGAACCAACCCCTTACTCCATTAACCCAGCCCCCTTTGTACCGGTCTGGGCTGGTTCCGATTTCAATCGGTCTGGCCGGTATAAAAAACGGTTGACCTGGCCCGTTAGGCATCCTTACTCCAACTTGAAGTTCTTAAATAAAGATATTATTTCCTTCACAAAACATTAATTTACAAGTACAATGTATATGTTAACCAAATTACTTTCAAATATCCTTTTCTAACCTCAATTTCAAATAAAAAGATATTTAAATTTTAACCAAATGTATCTCCAAATTAAAATGCCTAATTGGTTTAGGAAAATAAATTTTAAAGAGAATTATAACAATTAAATATGTTTTACTTTAATGAGAAAAATGTCATTATTAGCTTACTAAAAAAATGCTACGTCTTCCTCGTACTCCCCACTCTACCTGAAAAAGGAATATATGGTAAGAAACAGTAAATATCTTTGTCACTGCTCATTTCTCCATTTTCACTTACCACTCTACAAATATTATATTGGGAAAAATTAAGTTCCTATATAGAATTGATTGAAAAGTGACATGTCATGACACGTGGACTAGTCAAAGGATCATAATTAGTAAAAAATAGTCAAGAGCACGGGTTACAACAGGCACAAGCAGTGATTCAAGAGATTCAATGTTCGGACCTCTTCATGTTTGAAGGTCAGGATAAGAGAATGAACCTAATAGCAAAAAAGGGTACAGATACAGATTGTTAGTAATCAATAGGCATTAATTACAGAAAGCATTAGAGAATCTGTATTGAATTACAATGATTATTAATTATGATGTTGCATTAAATGCCATTAATCGTATATAATGGTTGTATTATAACAGAAACAAAACGTATCACCTAGCAAATAACTATAAAAAGGGGAAGACTAATTATTTATAAAGACACGAAATACTATTGAAATATATTGATTTACTCTGCTTTCTACTCAGCTATTTTTTACATCGTTTATTCCTATTTTTATTTGATTATCAGTAATCCGAGTTCTTAAAATAATCTTTGATTGAAATCCTAATTTTTGGTAAAACAAATTGGCTCCGTTGTCGGGAATCTGATAATCTACTCTTTCTTAATTTAACCTTTTTTGTCACATCAACCATGTCAAATGTTAGTGACAACAACCAAAGAAACCATTAACTCCAAGAGAATCCGCAAGATGATCGTACCACGATCCCTTCCCCACAAAGCTCTCCTCGGCGATCTCGGGAAAGAACTCCTGATGGATCTCAATCAAATGCAAATTCTCAATTAGAAAACGATGAGGCTATTAATGAAGCTTTGCAAAAGTTAATCGCTCAACAGGTCAGCAAAGCTCTTAAGGTTTTCATTAACCAGTTACTAAATAATAACACTTTGGAGAACCCTCATTCCGGTCTTGTTAACTCAGGCAGTGGTGGACTCCCAGCGAGTCACGAGATGGAGAACCAGGTAACCTAGTCAATTCTGATTTACAAAAATTAACATTAACTTTGCAGAAATAGCTCAAGGAGCAAAGTGACCGCATAGAGCAAATACCTTAAGTACCGCATATGATCAAAGGAATAGATATAGACAAATACTCACAACAACCTTGGAAGCTAAGTGTTGCTCTTCTTCCAATTCCAAAGAAATGCAGAATGCCCGAGATTCAAATTTATGATGGAACAACTGATCTACGAGACCACGTGACTGCATTCACAACTTGTGTAAAAGGTAATGAATTGACCAAGCAAGATATTGAATCATTATTGGTCAAAACATTCGGTGAAACACTCACTAAGGGAGCATTAACATGGTATTCTCTTTTACCAAAATATTTTATAACTTCTTTTGTTGAGCTTGCAGATTTGTTAATCAAAGCACATTAGGTAGCTCAAAAAGTTGAAAAAAGAATGGAAGATATTTTCAAAATAAAGTAGGGAGATTCAGAATTGCTCGGAGAATTTGTAGATAGATTCCAGTGTGAAAGGATGAAATTGCCACCCGTACCTGATAACTGGGCAACTATAACATTTACTAGCAATCAAAATGAGAAACTTTTTTAGGCCACGAGATGACTCAAGGAAAGCTTAGAAGAATTTCCAGTAACAACTTGGAATGATGTTTATAATAGATACAGTACGAAACTGCGGATAGAAGAAGATACTATTACTCAACTGTAAAAGAAAGAGAGGGTAAGTTCAAGGTATGCTGAAACTGAAAAAAGGTCCAGGAGAAATAGATACTAGCCTTACATGGGACCAGTAGGAAAAGACTCACGGTCAAAACAAGATAACTGAAGGTACAATTGTAGGTCGAGAGATGGAGAATCAGGATCATCATCAAGGTTAAGAAAAGAACGAACATGCCAGAGATGTACGTGATGATAGAAGCTCTAAGGAAATGATTAGCAGTTATAGTTTCAATGTAAGCACTTCGGAGTTAGTAGCAGTATTAAGAAACATGGGTGATAAGGTGCAGTGGCCAAAGAAAATGAGATCAAATCCCAATAGGCGCAATCCTGATTACTGGTGTGAGTTTCACAACGATCATGGTCATAAAATGATAGTTTGTAGATTGTTACAAGGTGAGGTATACCATTTATTAAAGCAAGGATATCTTACCGAACTATTTAGCAAAAAAAGTAAGCAAGCATACATGAAGAACAGGAAGGAGCCCCCTAAACCTCCTTCTCCAAAAAGGACCGTTAATGTTATAAGAGGAGGCGAAGAAATTAACAGCGTGACATATATGGTGGCCAAGAAAATTTCTAGGGTGACAGTTACACACGGGAAGTAGGTTCGACATGATTTGGAGGAAAAAAGTATTACATTTGATGATGCAGATGCGGATGGTGTACTAACTCCACACAATCCAATTGTACATGATACTAACGTAAAATGAGTTTTGATTGACCCAGGTAGCTCTATGGACATTATTTTGCTAAGTGTATTAAGCGAGATGTAAGTTGAAGATAAGCTAATACCCAAGGTGCATACTTTATCTGGCTTTAATAATTCTAGTGGCGTGACAAAAGGAGAGGTAATACTTACAACATTCGCAAAAGGAGTTATCAAAGATTAAAAAATTCACGTGGTAGAGATGGATATGGCTTACAATATGATTATCGAGAGATCATGGATTCATGAAATGGATGTTGTCCCATCTACCTTACATCATTTCATCAAATTCCCATCATAATGGGGAATCCGTCAAATTCGTGGTGATTAACAAACACCTAGAAGCATCAATTTTTTTGAAGATTCAAGTAGAAAAAATGAAGAAAATAGCAATTACAGAATCCAGTTGAGGATGCTACAATATAAATCTCAACTAGAGATAGGCAAACAGGTGTGGATTCACAATCTGATTTCATCCGAGAACCAAAAGAAAATAAAAATAGCAAAATAATGGTTGAAGAATTGGAAGCTGTAGAACTATTCATATAAAGGCCTCAGAGGAAAGTCTACATTGGGGCCAACTTAAGCCACAAAATGAAAGGTAAGTTGGTTGAATTTTTGAAAACTAACTTGGATTGTTTTTCCTAGCCCCATTCTGATATGACAGGGATACCCCCAGAGGTAATGACTCACAATTTAAATGAAGATCCATCATATACACCTATCAAATAAAAGAACAGAAAGCAAGGATCTTTCAAAAATCAGGTGATTCAAGATAAGGTCCAAAACTTATAAAAATAGGCTCTACGCACGAGGTAAACTATCCTAATTAGTTAGCTAATACTTTAGTGGTACCAAAAAAGAACGGGAAATGACGAGTTTGTGTAGATACCGACCTTAACAAAGCATGCCTTAAAGATTCTTTTCTGTTACCACATATAGCTCAACTAATTGATGGTACTGTGGGACATGAATTGTTAAGTTTTTTAGATGCATATTTAGGGTATAATCAGATCAAAATGGATCCTGTCGATGAGGAAAAACTTAATTTATAACAGACATGGGGACTTATTGTTACAAAGTAATGCCCTTTGGCCTCAAAAATGATGGTGCCTCGTATCAAAGGTTGGTGACCAAGATGTTTGAGGAACGTCTGGGAAAAACTATGGAAGTCTACATAGATGATATGCTTGTGAAATCTCAACAGTCGAGGGACCATATACAGTATTTGTCTGAAACATTTCAGATCTTATGAAAGTTCAATATGAAGCCAAATCTTGAGAAATGTGCATTTGGCATCTCATCAGGTATGTTTTTGGGTTTTCTCATTTCTAACCGTGATATCGAAGTAAATCCTGCGCAGATTAAAGCTGTTGAAGAAATTTCAGACATGCTTACAAGTAAGAAAGAGATGTAGAGACTAACGAGAAGAATTGCAGCCTTGGAAGATATATTTTTAATTCATCAGAAAAATGCTTTAAATTCTTTTCAGCTCTTAAAAATCAAGATCAGTTCCAATGGTTAGAGGATCACCAACAAGCACTCAAAAACTTGAAGGCATATCTGTCCAAACCATCGTTGCTTACAAAACCAAAAGACGGAGAAAGGTTACTTGCCTATCTAGCCATTTTAGAAGTAGCAGTAAGTGTTGTTCTGGTTCATAAAGACCAAGGTAAAGAGTCTCCAATTTATTATGTTAGCAAATCAATATTAGATGCAGAGACACGGTATCCTCAACTAGAAAAACTTGCACTTACATTAATTATGGCATCTAGAATATTAAGGTCTTATTTTCAATGCCACCCTATCTCTGTACTGACTACTTATCCCTTGCGTAATATATTAGACAAACAGGAACTATCAGGTAGGTTATCCAAGTGGGCCATAGAATTAAGTGAATATGACATCACATATCAACCTAGAACTGCAATAAAATCACAGGTGTTAGTAGACGTTTTGGCTGATTTTAGTCAAGAGATGCAACTAGAAGCAGAAAAAGAACTACAAGTGTTCAATGGATGCAATCCAGGAACCTGGACCCTATTTACTGATGACTCATCTAATGTGAAAGGGGCATGTCTAGGAATTATTTTAGTACCACCTATAGGTGAAACCATGCGACAAGCTATAAAATGTCATCATGTAACTAACAATAAGGCAGAGTATGAAGCCATGATTGCAGGTTTAGAATTGGCACGTGAACTTGGCATAGAACAAGTAATAATCCAAAGCAATTCGCAACACGTAATCAACCAGATGATGGGGACTTATACATCCAGGGAGGCAATAATGCATCAATACCCAGAAAAGGCACAAGATCTGGTTAGGCAATTCCAAAACTTGAAGGTTTTGCAGATCCCACGGGAGTAGAATGTTGAGGCAGATTCCTTAACTAATCTTGCATCTGCGGCAGAAGTAACAAATGATGAAAATGCTTCTACCATACACCTATTTCATTTAGTACTCGATCAAGATAGAAATGAGGTAAATTTTAATAATCTAACTTGGGATTATAGAAACGAGATTGTCACTTTTTTGCAGTATGAAATCGTCCCTGAAAATAAGAAAAAAGCTCATGCACTTCGCAAAAATATTGCTCGGTATTGTTTGAAGTAGGACAATCTCTGGTGTAAAATATTTGGTGGTCCTTTAGCAAGATGCCTCAGACCTTCTCAAATAGATTATGTGATGAGGAGAAATATGCGAGGGACATTATGGAAATCATGCGGGGGAAGATTTTTTGTAAAAACCATGATTAGAGGAGGCTATTATTGGCCTAAAATGGAAGAAGAAATGGAACATTTTGTGGCTAAATATGACAAGTGACAAAGATACAGTAAGAATATGCATAGACTCGTAGAACTGTTACATACAGTCATTGCACCTTGTCCCTTTTATGAAGTAGGGAATGGATATTGTGAGACCACTATCACAAGCAAAAGGCAAGGTAAGATTTTTGCTAGTACTCACTAATTACTTTACTAATTAAGTGGGTGGAAGCAAGTGCTTTTAAACAGATACGAGATAAAAAGGTCAGAGATATCATTTGGCAAAATATTATATGTCAGTTCGGTATACAAAATGAAATCGTATGTGATAACATCCCACAATTTATAGGCACGCAAATCACAGAGTTTTTTCAAAGTTGAAAAATCAAAAGGATTACTTCAACGCCTTATTATTCGGTGGGTAATGGATAAGCTGAATCAATGAACAAAGTAATTATCAACAATTTGAAGAAGCGATTATTCAAATCCAAAGGCAATAGGCTAAAGGTGTTACCTGCTATTTTATGGGCATATCACACAATAACAAACATGATGTAATGACCTGATTTATCATTTTGAGCTCTAGTATGCCGTTCAATGATTTGAAGCCACGAGCAGCTTCATTTCAAGCATTATGACTTCTACGCGTGATCGCAATTGAATTTCAAGAAGTCCGTAGTTGATTTGAAAAGAGAATTCTCATTTTGGAAGCTGAAAGTTAGAACAATTGACTAGGATTTGATTTTTGAGTAAACAGCCTTAGAATTGGGATATGAAGGTTCCAGTAGGTTTATATGATGATTTCGGACTTTGGTGTATGCCCGGATTGGGTCTTGGAAGACCCAGGAGTGTTTTGGCGCCTATTGTGGAAGTTAACATTTTGGAGGAAATTTCATAAGTTTGTCTTGAAGTGCATTTCAATATTATCGATGTCTACTTGGGATTCCGAGTATGTGAATAGCTCCGTATGGTGATTCTGGAGTTGGGAGCGTGATCGGAAGTGAAATCGGACGTCCGTAGGTCATTTTGGAGCCATTTGGGAAAAGATAAAAATTTGAAAGTCTTTGAGAGGTTAGACCTGAAGTGGACTTTTTGATATCGGGGTCAGAATCCAATTCCAAAAGTTGGAGTAGGTCCGTAATGTAGAATGTGACTTGTGCGCAAAATGTGAGATCAATCGGACGTGATTTGATATGTTTCGACATCCAATGTAGAAATTTGAAGTTCGAAAGTTCATTAAGCTTGAATTGGGTAGTAATTCATGATTTCAATGTTGCTTGATGTGATTTGAGGTCTCGAGCAGGTCTGTGTTATGTTATAGGACTAGTTTGTGTGATTAGATGGGGGCCCGGGGGCCTCGGGTGTGTTTTGGTGTGGTTTCAGATCATTTCGAGGTGTTTTGAAATAGCTCATGTTGATATCTAGTATTGTTCTTTGCGTTTGCGAGGATCCACTAGCGTTCGCGAAGAAGGATTTGGCTTCAGGGACTCTGTTCTTCGTGTTCGCAAGGAGGTTCTCGCGTTCGCGTAGAAGGAAATCTCTGCTGCACAGGTCTGACTTCGAAGGCTCATATCTCACAATCTATAAGGAATTTGGAGACGATCCAAATATAAAAGTCGTAGTTCTTTGTGTCTAGTTTTCAAAATTTTAAAACATTTGGAATTTGCATTTCTGTACAAAACGTTATGGCTGGTACATTATAGGTTGTCCAGAAGGATAAAGAAGATATTTGTGTTGCACAGGGATGACATTTAGCTTATATCTCAAAATTTATAAGGAATTGGGAACATGAAATCTGTAGATCTTCATTTCTAGTTTCCAAAACATTAAACGTTTGTAATTTGGAGTTATGTACAAGAAGTTATAGCCATTAAACTATAGGCTCTCTGAGAAGAGTATGAAAAATGAGTTTTGGGAATTTTCTTTTTCGCGAACGCAATGATGGTCTCGCGAACGTGAAGAAGACTCGTCTGGCAGTGTATAAGTGTAAAGAAATTGGATTGGCTCATTTCATCACATTTTCTCCATGGGAGCCGACCTAGGAGCAATTTTGGAGCTCCATTTTCATCATCCATGTCAAGGTAAGTGATTCCCACCGTTTGCAAGTTAATTACTTGGATTATTGATAATAGGTAAATTTGACTATAATTATACCCTAAATAATCACACTTTATTATGAGATTAATGTTGTTATGACGACAAAATGCTTTGATTAGTGTCCGATTGTGTTTTACAGGTACATGTGATGCATTGGATGCCATAAAAAGCTATTTTGAAGTCATAGGTTGATGAAAAGGCCAAGAGAAGAGCTAAAGTGAAGAGGTCTGGACGAAGTAGTGAAGAAACAGAAGTACTGTTCATCCGCGGTCCACTCGCGGCCGCGGATGAACCGCGAAAAAGAAGGCCTCTGAAGTTTGACTGTTCGCGGTCCGCTCGCGGCCGCGAACCAACCGTGGAAGTCCCAGCGGCAGTAATCCCAGTTAGACTCTAATTTAGTTTTTAAGCCCTAAAACCTCTATATAAACTCCTAGTTTTCCCCATAGAGGCATGTACTTTATTTCTTCAATACTTTTGCAAGGTTTTAGTAGGAGAGATTCATCTCAAACTCATTCTTTATTTTTATATCAAGTAATTCTTTATGATTTCAATTATTATTCTTGTTTCTTCAAGCATGAGTAGCTAAATTCTTTTCTAAGGTTTTGATGGAACCTATTGATAGATGAACTTATCGTTTATGTGATTACAAATTGTGAATTAGATTTCTATTTGTTCAACTTCATTCTTATTGTAGTTAATTGGTAGAGCTCCCAATTAGCGGTGCATATTTAGGTTTATTGTTGAACAACACCATACCTAGGTTATTAGAGGAATCTATAATTTTAGGCGTAAAGACGGGGTTAGGAATAACGAAGTCTTGGGTGAAATTTAAAGTGAACTATTCAAATTAAAGCTAGCTAGGGTAGCTTGGGAGAGTGCACTAGTTATTATTGTAATTGCTCGGGAGAGGGTTACGATACACATAGCGTTCATGATTGATAGAATATATATTAACAATTTGTAAGAGCATAACGATAAGGGATTCCATCAATAGGGGAAATCAATACCTTAGTCTTTCTCCATATTATTTTTGTTCAACATTCAATTCTTTCTTTTACGCATTCTTAATTCTTGTAAGTAGTAGTTCGAAAATATTACACAAAAATATTCTAAATTTTGGGAACTTGATTCGGAAGTACTCTTGGGTTGTGAAAGTTGTGATTGATAGGATAATTCTCTGTGGGATCGATCTTGGACTTATTAGACCAAGTTATATTGACTACGACCGTTGCTTGGACGTGAATCAATTTTGGCGCCGTTGCTGGGGAATTAACGGAATTATCAATTGCCATTGCCAGAACTTCAAGATTCTTGTGTATTCAGGTTCTTTCTACACTCTACATTGAATATTTTGACGTTTGTTGATTTGGGTATTCAGGTGCATGCCTAGAAAATCTGCAAGGACTGGAGAACTAATTGAAGGACTCTCAGGACCCCGAGCAAACTTTCCGGGCACGTAACAAAGCCATCAAACAAATTCAACAATCTCAATAACCAATCAAACTAGACTTCGACATGGGTGACATAAACGCTCAAAACCAGCAAGCCGAGCTAAATATGCAAGAGGCACAGGAGGCACAAGAAGGTGCATTGTTCGACTGGGCACAACCCACAGCGGATAATTTGGCAACTGCCATCGTTGTGCCAGCAATTCAAGCTGAGTCTTTCCAGATTACTAACAACATGCTTCACTTGTTGCAAAACAAGGGATTATTCTCTGGGTCTCAGGTTGAAGATCCAGAGCAGCACCTCAAGAACTTTCTATCAATATGCAAAACACAAAGGCAACCGAATGTAACTCCGGAAGCTATCAGATTACTACTCTTTCCGTTCTCAGTTACAGGAGCAGCACAGATATGGCTAAACTCACTCCCAATAAACTCCATTGCAACTTGGGATGAGTTAGTCAAACAATTCCATAACAAGTTTCATCCACCCAACAAAACAACTCAACAAATTGATGAGATTGTGAGCTTCAAGCAGAAACCACTGGAAACACTACATGAAACTTGGGGCAGATTCAAAGGCATGCTTGTTATGTGTCCTCACCATGGGATTCCTGAACAGATGTTGGGTCAAAGGTTCTACATGGGACTTTCAGACAGTATGAAGAACATTGTAGATGCTTCAGCAGGTTGGGCTTTTCTGAGCAAGACTTGGAAAGAGGGCCAAACTTTACTAGACAAGATGGCTCAAAATTCCGGGTGGATGTCCAGGAATGCTCCTATCACACCAGTAGTACACTCTGTACCTCTGGATCCATCCAACACTCTGGAGGAGAACGTGGCAACTTTATTGACACAAATGAGCATCCTGACAAAGAAGGTAGAAGAATCAGGGGTTAAGCAGCAAGTTCACATTGTAGACACTACCAATGGTGGTTTATGCACATCTTGCATTAGCCAACCCATAGGTAACCCATGGGCTGCAGACCTAGAACATCATCATTAGCATGAAGATATGAACTATGTGGCTAATTATGGAGGACAGCGACAAGGCAATCAAAACTGGGGCCAACAGGCTCCAATGCAGTATAGACCTCCACAACCACAATTTAATGCAGCAGGTATGAGGCCATCACACAACATGGCTCCATATCCTAGACCTCGGAATTTCGGCAATCAGCAGCAGGGATATCATCCACCTCCATCACAGCATGGGGGTAGACATGACGATGGGTTCGCAGAATTGAAAGCTATGATGCAACAGGTAATCGGGTCAAATGCCAAAACCAATGAGAGAATAGATGCACATGATGCAACAATCAAAAATATGGAAGTGCAGATGGGGCAGATTGCTATGTCACTTAACAATCGGCCTCAAGGGACATTACCTGCAGATACACAAACGAACCCAAAGGACCAAATCCCAAAACAAATAATGGCAGTGACTCTGAGAAGCGGTAGAGATCTTGATGCTGAGAATGAAAGTGAGAAAATTGACAAACAGGCTGAGACACCTACTCCATTGCCCATTGAATTGGATGAATCCCCAGGGTTGACAAAAGTAGCAGTCCTGCCAATTGCTGAAAATAAAGAAGCACAACAGGGAACGGAGAAAGTAGCGGAAAAGGTAGAGCAGCAAATTGATGAGAAAACGATAGACAAAGATAAATCCCAAGTCACCGGGAAGAAGAGGCCTCCACCACCATTCCCCCAAAGGCTGGCCAAACACCAAAAAGAGGAACAATACAAAATGTTCTTCGACATGCTCAAGCAAATTTAGGTAAACATCCCATTAATTGAAGCTTTAAAAGAAATGCCTGGTTATGCTAAGATGATGAAGGATTTAATGTCGCGGAAATTTGATTTCCAAGACTTGGCCACAGTTACACTCACCCAGACTTGTAGTGCAGTGGTCTCTAGACCCATTGCTGAGAAGCTATCTGATCCAGGTAGTTTCACCATCCCATGCACTATAGGGAATTATGCCTTTGCTAAAGCTTTATGTGATTTGGGGGCAAGCATTAATCTCATGCCCTTAGTTGTCTATAAGAGGCTAGGTATTGGGAGAGCCAGACCCACCTCTATGCTTTTACAGCTTGCTGACAGGACGGTTAAGCGTCCATTTGGCATTATAGATGATGTGCTAATCCAGGTTGGGAAGTTCGTGTTTCCTGCCGATTTTGTTATTCTTGATTGCAGGGTCGACGAAGAAATTCCCCTAATCCTGGGAAGACCATTCCTAGCCACTGGGAGAGCCATAATTGATTGTGAAACTGGGGAACTCAAGATGAGGTTGAATGATGAGGAGATCATCTTCAATGTGCAAAAATCCATGAGGCGCCCTAGTGAGTTTGCAAATTGCTCTCTAGTTGATGCGGTTGATGTGAGTGGAAACCGACGATGCAGAATTGACTATCGAAGATCCACTGCAAGCATGCCTGATGAACATGGTAGAGGTAAATGGTGAAAGTCTGGCCGAATGGGTATTATCTTTGGAAGGCATGGGATTCTGGAAGCGAGAGATCGAATTCGAACCCCTACACTTAAAAAAAAGAGAGAGCCCACCAGCAAAGCCATCCATAGAAGAGCCACCAAAGCTTAAACTTAAACCACTACCATCACATCTCAGGTATGAGTATCTAGGACCTAACTCCACGTTACCTGTTATTATCTCATCTAGTTTGTTAGATGTGCAGGCCCAAAAACTTATACAGGTACTCAAGGAATGCAAGACTGCCATCGGGTGGACCATGGCAGACATAAAGGGGATCAGCCCAGCCTATTGCATGCATAAAATACTCCTGGAAGATGGACACAAACCTTCCAGGGAACATCAAAGAAGGCTGAACCCCAACATGAAGGAAGTGGTGAAGAAGGAAGTAATAAAGTGGCTAGATGCGGGAATCATCTTCCCAATCTCATACAGCAGCTGGGTTAGTCCGGTCCAATGTGTGCCCAAGAAAGGGGGCATGACGGTAGTGAAAAATGACAACAATGAACTGATTTCAACAAGAACCGTCACCGGATGGAGAATATGCATGGACTACAGGAAGTTGAATCTAGCTACTCGCAAAGATCACTTCCCACTTCCCTTCATTGATCAAATGCTTGACAGATTGGCAGGGAGGTCTCACTTTTGCTTTCTGGATGGATACTCGGGGTACAATCAAATCTCCATAGCCCCCGAAGATAGAGAGAAGACCTCTTTCACATGCCCTTATGGTGTCTTCGCCTTCAGGAGGATGCCATTCGGACTATGCAATGCACCTGCCACTTTCCAAAGGTGCATGATGGCTATTTTCACCGACATGGTGGAAGACATTATGGAAGTGTTCATGGATGATTTCTCAGTGGTAGGGAATTCATTGGACGAATGCCTTGCCAATCTGACTAGAGTACTGCAAAGGTGCATGGAAACAAACTTAGTGCTAAACTGGGAAAAGTGCCACTTTATGGTACAAGAAGGTATAGTACTTGGGCATAGGGTTTCAAGAAAAGGCATTGAGGTAGACCGTGCTAATGTTGATATCATTGCAAAGTTGCCTCCACCAACATCCGTCAGGGCCATAAGAAGCTTTCTTGGACACACCGGTTTTTACCGGAGGTTCATTAAAGACTTCTCCAAAATATCAAACCCTCTCTGTAAGTTACTTGAGAAAGATCATTCTTTTGTTTTTACTGACGAATGCAGGATTGCTTTTGAGGAACCAAAAAAGAGGCTGGTCACAGCACCCATCATCATTGCCCTAGACTGGGAGCAACCGTTTGAGTTAATGTGCGATGCAAGTGATTATGCAGTGGGGGCAGCGCTGGGCCAGAGGAAAGATAGTTGATGCATCCAATATACTATGCAAGTAGAACTCTGAGTGGAGCACAACTAAACTACACAATGACGGAAAAGGAGATGCTAGCGGTTGTGTTTGCATTCGACAAATTCCGGTCCTATCTCATAGGATCAAAGGTAATCGCATGCACAGACCATGCAGCTTTAAGATATTTAATTGATAAAAAGAACTCTAAGCCACGCCTAATTCGTTGGGTGTTGCTTCTCCAAGAGTTCGACCTCGAAATTAGAGATAGAAAAGGTACTGAAAATCAAGTAGCTGACCATTTGTCAAGACTTGAAGGAGCCGAACTTGTCAAAGAGAGTGGGGAAATTCTGGAAACCTTTCCAAATGAGCAATTTCTCACCACCACTCTCCTGGAAGCTCCATGGTATGCTGACTATGCCAATTATCTAGCCAGTGGCATTGTTCCTTATGAACTATCATCGGTCCAGAGGAAAAGATTTTTTCGTGAAAGTCAGTATTATTATTGGGATGAACCATATTTGTTTAGGATATGTCTTGATAACATGATCCGGAGATGCGTCCCCGAGATAGAACAATCTTCTGTTTTGCAGGCATGTCACGCTTCAGCATATGGCGGTCACTTTGGAGGAATACGTACAGCTGTCAAAATACTCGAGGCCGGTTTCTATTGGCCGACGGTGTTTAAGGATGCACACTTGTGGGTGAAAGGTTGCAACGAATATCAACGCACCGGGATCATCTCCCGGCATCATGAGATGCCAATGAATCCAATCCAGCAAGTGGAAGTGTTCGATGTCCGGGGAATAGATTTCATGGGGCCCTTTATTAGCTCATACGGCAATAAGTACATACTTGTTGCAGTCGACTACGTGTCCAAATGGGTGCAAGCTGTAGTATTACCCACCAATGATGCTAAGGTGGTAGTGGGATTTTTCAAGAAGAATATTTTCACCCGGTTTGGGACTCCAAGGGCTATCATTAGTGACGGGGGCACACACTTTTGCAACCGAGCTTTTGAGAAATTATTGGCCAAGTATGATGTCAAACACAGGGTGGCCACTCCATATCACCCGCAAACTAGCGTACAAGTTGAGGTCTCCAACAGGGAGATAAAAAGTGTACTGACCAAAACAGTGAATGCCACAAGAACCGACTGGTCAAGGAAGCTTGATGATGCTCTATGGGCATATAGAACAGCATTCAAAACACCCATTGGCATGTCTCCTTACAAATTGGTGTTTGGAAAAGCTTGTCACTTACCGGTTGAACTAGAGAATAAAGCGTGGTGGGCACTGAAACAATTGAATCTCAACTTGGATGAAGCAGGTAAAGCAAGGTTGACTAGGTTGCATGAGTTAGAAGAATTTCGGTATCTAGCATTTGAAAATACAAGATTGTATAAAGAGAGGATGAAGCGGATCCATGATCAAAATATCGTTGAGCGTACCTTCAAAAATGGGGACAAGGTTCTACTATACAATTCAAGGTTACGACTGTTCCCAGGTAAATTAAAATCAAGGTGGTCAGGACCCTTCAAGGTAATTGAGGCATTTGAGTCAGGAGCTGTGGAAATTCAAACTATGGATGGATCACGTACATTCAAGGTAAACGGACAGCGGTTGAAACATTACATAGTCCTGGATGACATGGAGGACAAGATAGAATTGCGGTTGGATGAACCTCAAAGGTCTAGCGAGCCGTAAAATGCGCTAAGTTGAGTCGTGCCGCGACGTTAAATCAGGCGCTACGTGGGAGGCAACCTACGAACATGTTGTAAGTAATTTTATCTTAGTAGTAAGTAATAAAGGAATATAAGAAAAACACAAATTTGTGCTGAACAGTCGAAAATTTTTTCAGAGAGGAGCACTGCCCGCGGTCCATCCGCGACCGCGGATGAACCGCGGAAAAATGCCCTCTCTGAACTTTCTCTGTTCGCGGTCCATTCGCGGCCGCGAACCAACCGCGAAAAAATGACCTCTCTGAATCTCGACTGTTCGCGGTCCATCCGCGGCCGCGAACGAACCGCGAACAGTCGCGGTCAGTTCCGCGGTCGGCGAAATTTACAGTTTTTTTATTTTTCTTTTCCCTCCCCCCTTTAAAACCCTAAAATCACTCCCCCTCTCCCTCACAACTCCACAGCCGCCCCCCATTCTCCAAATTCCCTTCTCTCTCTAACTCAAAACTCTCCCCTTTCTCTCTAAATATTCCCACAACCCTCTTCTCCAATTCACCCCATTATTCATCCATCATTTCTTCATTGTATTAATTGTAAGATTCTCTATTATTTTGTGTTTATTCTTAGTTTTTGATATTTTTTAGTTTGTATGAATACTTAGATATTGTTAGATTAGTATAATTTTTTGGAATATGATGTGGGTTTCGTTGCACTATACATGTTTCCATGAATTTTTACTAAGGAACCTTGTCATATAGTTGAAGTTTGGTGAATAATTGGTTTATGGGTTTTTTTCAAATTGGGTTCTCGATGCTAATTTCATGATTGGAAACCTAAAATAGTATGAACACCATGCATGTTGATTAGTAAGCTAAGTTGGGCACATTATAATTGCTCATGGGGTATTGATGAAGTTTAGGAAAAATAATGCCCAACGCATGAATTGATAATGGTGTAGTTTATTGGGGATGGACTAAGTCAATTGGGTATTATTAGAAGTATTCAAAGAACTAAGTGTGGGGTGCTCAAATAGGCATGGGTAATATAGTTAGATAACGAATTTTAATATAGTGGTATGAGGGAATTGTACAAAAAGAATGGTCAATTGTAAGTTTTCTAGGACGGTGAAGTCTGAGTAGCCATCTAATGACTAACGGTTTACAAACTTTTTGGCTATCTTATTTGTGCAGGATCGTGGCCCCAAAGAGAGCACGACATGGTGCTAGTTCATCCAGACAACCGAATTATGACGAGTCTAGGTTTGCTGATGAAGGAGCTGAAAATGCATTTCACATTAAAGCAAACAAGAAGTGGCTCCAAGAGGTAGAAGTCGATAGGATAGCTATCCGCTCGGAGAAGCCGGAAATTTATGATGAGATTCGAAGGCGCGAGATGGACTTCCTCTTTGACTCACCTCTTAAGGTGAACAAGATGCTTGTTCGAGAATTCTACGCCAATGCTCCATATGCTATGGTCAGAGAAGTGTTCGTCAGAGGTAAGAGGGTCAATGCTCATATTCCTACTATTCGGCGGGTACTTCGCCTGCCATTGCACACTAGTGATGTTGATTACTACCATGATAGTCCCGGTGTCACATAGGACATGCTAATAGAGGCCTTATGTGTAGATGGCATTCCAGTATGGATTAGAAATCAAACTCTGCACTCTAACTGTTTTACACACACTGCCAAATGTTGGTTCTCCATAATTTGCAACCGTATTTTGCCCTCAAGTAACACCACGGATGTTAACTTTAATAGGGCTGTTTTGACTTGGTGTTTTGTAACACATCGGGATGTTGATATTGCCCGAGTCATTAGTGACGAGATGGTATTGAGGGGATCCCTCACTGCCAAGGGTTTTTACTACCCTTCTCTTGTCACTACGTTGTGTCTCCTCAACCACACCCCAGTACTGATGCTGAGGGTGAGCTACTACCAAGAGCTCCATTTAGAGCTGCTACTATCCGGGTTGGACGAGACACAACCCCTATTGACTTAGATGATGAGGACGATCCTGTACCGGTTGCCCGGGCCAGGCACTCCACGGATTCAGCTGGACCTTCCAGGTCTGCTCCTCGTGGAGCAAGCATGTCTAGATCCGAGTCCACACGACCTATGTTGAGGTCAATGGAGGAGGAGGTTGCTGCTCTACGCACTTCTGTAGATGGTCTACACACACGGCTAGATGCCATGTCCACTAGGCAATCCCGGTCAGAGAACAGGGTTATGGCATGGTTCAGAGCACTTGGGAGAGCATGCCATGTCGACCCATCCACTGTCTCCGACTCCGAGTGAGTCACAGGTAAGTTTTCTTGCCCCTATTGTGCTTTCATTTTTATTTATGCCATGAGGACATGACATATTTTTAAGTGTGGGGTGGGAAACTTATTTTGTACATAATGTATATATTAGTGTAGCTAGTAATATAAAATAATAAAAATACAAAAAAATCATAAAATATTAAAAATCCAAAAATATGAGTAGAAGACTCTTCCTGATGACGGACTATGTAGGACAAGTACTCTTGAGGGAAGTAGTCCACGTAGGAATTTTTCTTTCTTTTATTTTCTTTTTCTAGGTAGTGTATCATCTCCCCCTTGGTTTTTCTTTTGACCACGGTTCTTTTCCAAGGGTTTTTATTGAACCGGGTTAGGTAGATTTTTTTTCTTTCTTTCTTTCTTTTCTTAGGATTAGAGGTAAAAGGGCAACATGTAACCCCGAATATGCACATTAGCAAAAGCGTAAATTGAACTTGAGAATGTATCTTCTAAGCTTGATTGTAGAATCTTAATATGCCTTAAATTGCACAATAATGCTTGCTTGAACATCGATAAGACTTTGTAGATAAACCGGATTCCAAATGAGTTGCATGCCATGTGTGTGTGAGGTTTTTACTTACATTGTATGTTGTACATGATGCCTAGAACTTGCCCTGTGTGTTTGCAAAGCGAAATAGAAGTTGTTTGGTTGTGAAAGGATAGAGGCATTTCTTTGTGTAACCCCATATACCAATAGACATGAATTCACCCGTACATTATATCTTAAATAACCCCTTTGAGCTTAAAGCCTATATTTTTTTTTGATAACCCATGAACGTTCTTCAAATTATTATATTTTGTTCTACTTTACCTCCTAGAAGCACTTGTATTGTAATGAATATGCAAAAGATTAAGTGTGGGGTGAAGGGAAAGTAAGAAGGGAAAATCAAGAATGAATGGTAGAAAATAGTGAGCTGGCCAAAATAATATAAATGTGTTGCAAAGCAATGAGAAAAGAAAATAGCTATATCAATGTATATATGAAAATTAGAAAGGCTAGTTACACCAACAAAAGAAAAATGGGGATTAAAAGCAGATAAAGGTGAATAAATGTTTATGGGAGACATAAGGAAGAAAACTAAAAGGGAAAGTTGTGAAAGAGAAAAGAAAAGTGCTTAGGGAGGCTAGTCACTATACCCAAAAGTATCCTACCTGTCCCATAGCCTACATTACAACCCTTAAAGACCTCTTGATCTATGATTGAATAACTCGATTAGTGGAGTATTACACTAGGGGCAAGCCTATGGTGTATCTGTACGCATATGAATGTTCTTTATTGAGAGTGAGTGAATTTTTCCGATATTTATAAGTTCCATGTATATGAATTTTTAATGTGTGGGAACTTCTCTCAATAAATGTGGTAAGGGCATGTAATTCAAGAGGAAGAAGGTAAATTTGCAAGTTTTTGATAATAAGTAGAGTAAGTAATAATGTGCTGGCATGAGAGTTTACGGTTAAGTAAAAGATTATGCATATCTTAAGTTGTTCATGTATAATAGCAGATGTGGCATACTTTGGGGGAGACAAATTTTTGTTAATTGGCCTAAAGTGCGATTAAAGATTGCTCGAGGACGAGCAAAGGTTTAAGTGTGGGGTGTTGATAATAGGTAAATTTGACTATAATTATACCCTAAATAATCACACTTTATTATGAGATTAATGTTGTTATGAGGACAAAAAGCTTTGATTAGTGTCCGATTGTGTTTTACAGGTACATGTGATGCATTAGATGCCATAAAAAGCTATTTTGAAGTCATAGGTTGATGAAAAGGCCAAGAGAAGAGCTAAAGTGAAGAGGTTTGGACGAAGCAGTGAAGAAACAGAAGTACTGTTCATCCGCGGTCTACTCGCGGCCGCGGATGAATCGCGAAAAAAGAAGGCCTCTGAAGTTTGACTGTTCGCGGTCCGCTCGCGGCCGCGAACGAACCGTGGAAGTCCCAGCGGCAGTAATCCCAGTTGGACTCTAATTTAGTTTTTAAGCCCTAAAACCTCTATATAAACTCCTAGTTTGCCCCATAGAGGCATGTACTTTATTTCTTCAATACTTTTGCAAGGTTTTAGTAGGAGAGATTCATCTCAAACTCTTTCTTTATTTTTATATCAAGTAATTCTTTATGATTTCAATTATTATTCTTGTTTCTTCAAGCATGAGTAGCTAAATTCTTTTCTAAGGTTTTGATGGAACCTATTGATAGATGAACTTATCGTTTATGTGATTACAAATTGTGAATTAGATTTCTATTTGTTCAACTTCATTCTTATTGTAGTTAATTGGTAGAGCTCCCAATTAGCGGTGCCTATTTAGTGTGCATAACTTGGAAAAGAGTGCATATTTAGGTTTATTGTTGAACAACACCACACCTAGGTTATTAGAGGAATCTATAATTTTAGGCGTAAAGACGGGGTTAGGAATAACGAAGTCTTGGGTGCAATCTAAAGTGAACTATTCAAATTAAAGCTAGCTAGGGTAGCTCGGGAGAGTGCACTAGTTAATTATTGTAATTGCTCGGGAGAGGGTTACGATACACATAGCGTTCATGATTGATAGAATATATATTAAAAATTTGTAAGAGCATAACGATAAGGGATTCCATCAATAGGGGAAATCAATACCTTAGTCTTTCTCCATATTATTTTTATTCAACATTCAATTCTTTCTTTTAAGCATTCTTAATTCTTGTAAGTAGTAGTTCGAAAATATTACACAAAAAAATTCTAAATTTTGGGAACTTGATTCGGAAGTACTCTTGGGTTGTGAAAGTTGTGATTGATAGGTTAATTCTCTGTGGGATCGATCTTGGACTTATTAGACCAAGTTATATTGACTACGACCGTTGCTTGGACGTGAATCAATTATATCCAGATTTTAATATGGAAAATCATGTAAATTAGTAGAAATTTTGGTATTTTGAAGAAAACCAAGAAAATTAATTTTCTTGGATTTTGATCATAATGGGTATGGAATTAGGAGAAAATCAGATATTTGAGTTCGTGAGTTCATGGATAAACTTTATCTTTGGAAAATTTTGGATTTTCAGGCATATGGGACTGAGGGCATTTTTGTCAACTTTTCGATTGGGGTTAGAAACTGTTATAAGTTGGATTATAATGAGTACATTATCATATATTAATGGATTTACATAATTATTGGCTAGTTTTGAAGTGTTGTGCATCGATTCGTGTCTTCGGAAGGGCGTGGAATGCTAGTTATGGATCTTCGGAGCGAGGTAAGTCTCATTTCTAACCTTTTAATAGGGAATTGTCCCCATAGGTGAGTTAATTGGTTAGGTTCTCCTATTTGTGGGAGCTACATACGCATGAGGTGGCGAGAGTCCGTGCCTAGCTACTATTATGCTATTGTCCGGGTAGTCTAGGACCCAAAAGCATGCAATACTTGGATTAATTGTAAACTTATCGACATTTGAATTGCTTAAATAACCTCAATTTAGTAAATGAATTTCCACAAAAGATTCAACTTCATTTTCAAAAATCTTTAAAAGAGAACTGGCCTTTTTATGGATAATTGTTCCTTGTTGACTACTTGATTGATCGTTTATGTGTGTTTGATTTTGAAATGGGCCAAATGCCTCGGCAGATTTAAATAGATGCATCTATAGGTGCGCCATCGACTTTTGGCAAGTGCACAATTTATTTCTGTTGGATTGGGCCTTCGCCTCGGCATAATATGTGCAAGCTTGCATTGCTTATCCTGAAACTTATTGAAGTTGATATTGCCGTTTTATGGTTGCTATAAACTATAAAGATAACAAAAATTGTATCTTGGAATTTCATTATTATTTGAGAAGTTGTTACCTATTTTCTTGCTTTATGAGTTATAATTGCTAGATAAATCCATGTTATCCTCACATCTTCAGCTATTATTATTGGACCAGTAGTAAGTGTCGAAATTGACCATCTCGTCTCTACTTCTTCGAGATTAGACGGGATACTCATTGAGTACACGTTGTTTTCATACTCAAACTACACTTCTGTGCATTTTTTTTGCATAAGTATATGTAACTCTAGCAGCCTACTCGGTATAACAGCATGGATAATTCTAGGACTAGGTGAGTGGCATTATTCAAGGCGGCTAGTATAGTCCATTCCAGTATATTGTAAGATGGATGTTGTATCTTATTCCCTTATCAGTAGATGCCCATGCACTTGTGACATCGGGTTCTGGGATGATTTTGAAATATTTTCTACTAATTGTTTATTATTTAATTTGAATCAAAGCAGTTATCTTTGCATTTTATGAAAAATTGAAGGAAAATCTTAGTTTTCAAGATTGTTAAAAATGAGAACCTCATCAAATAATTTGGGTTGGCTTGCTTGACAGCAGTGCCTGATGCCATCACGACCATTAGTGGATTTTGGGTCGTGATGACATAGTATCACAACACTAGGCTCCTAGGGTCTCACGAGTCATGAGCAAGTCTAGTAGAGTCTCGCGGATCGGTACGAAGACGTATCTACTTATACTCGGGAAGCTGCATGGATATTAGGATTACTTCCCTTCTTGATTCCCCATCATACAATTTGATTCCTATGAGGTTTATGCCTCTGTTTCCTTCCTACTCAATCTAACTCGACGCAAAGTGCTTGCTATTCATCAAGAATTGAAGAAATATAATGATATTATGAAATTGGTGCGGGATTCTTCTCCTGGTATAGTCGTTTGAGCTATTATTGTTTCCTTATGGAAGGATATTTTATTGTTTCAGCCTAGTAACAGTACTTCTGAGGGCTCTGAGGCTAGGCACAAGTTGGCATGATACTTATGAACGATTGTTTTGTAGTAGTGATATGATGGTAGGATGTTGCCCACATGTTAGGGCAGTGAATAACTTGAAGGGAGGTTTACTCAGTGCATGTATAAGGATTCGGTATTTTATTCTCGGAAAGGGAAGGGCAATCGGACTAAGAGCGTGCAGATTTGCGATGATGAGGTAACGAGGCTTTGTATTTGTAAGCGTGGAGGAATTCTCATATGTGATGAGGTGTCATTGTCCTTGATGAATGTACTAAGCTCGCCAGTGTTATGACTTTCTACAATTCTCCTTTGAGGCAAGCTTTTAGGAGATAGTATCAAAATTGTAGCTGTTAGATATAGCAAGGTAAGGTGGTTCAGGATTGAATCGACAATTCTAAGATAGATTTTATTTAAGGCAATAATTGAGCAGCAAAGTATACGGAAAGACATGAGGGAAGTTTCAGGGCGAGTATAAGAGGCCAAGGGTCGAGTGATAGATTAAGGGGATGAGTTCCGCCAAAGTGGGAGAGTAACGAAGTTGCATATAGGCTTTTCAGTGGGATGACCATAACCTTAAGGAGAGTTTGGAGTGATTTGAGAATGTTAGTGACTGATGATTGGGGTCTACGGATTTAATTTGAAGTATGGGCTATTATGCGGCAGGAGTTTTGATATAACGAAAAGGAGCTACCTAAAAGAAAGAAGGATATACCATAACATCGAATTGGAAGGTTGTTTCCACATATTTAAGTGATGTCCAGGATGGATGAATGGACTTATGCAGCTATACAGTGAGCTCGGACTCAGATGGGTCATTGATGTCATAGTGATTGTATCCCGTGCAGTACCATTGGAAGATATCGAGAAGTGATTTCCACAGGTGGGTTATATCTTGTGAGGAGGTTAGCGGTCGCGAGGTTGATGAAGTTTTGTGAATAATTTTATTGGTAACGCACAAAAAAGATCGGTCATGCGAATACGGTGGATGATTCAGAGTATAAAAAATAGGATTTTACGAAAAGATTCAGAGAATTTAGGTGGATGATTGTGCAAGGTTATGTCAATGAGAGCTAAGGAATCTTGGTGAATTCCTGATTTTTGAAATAATGGCTTCAAGCTAAATGGGAGAGTCCCATCGCCTATGATTGAGTTTCATGGTTAACTACTTGCGAAGTTTCTGGTGATTAGCATATTGATGGGTTATTTTAGCTACGAGAAGAGAACATAAGTGGTAATTTAAGCAAAGTAATTAGTAAAGGTGTGCTATTGTTGGCCTTATTGGCCCATGTTCAGACTTGAGAGTGATTCTGTCGGGTGCTCCGTCGAGAGGGTATGCTTGTTCTAGAAGAATCATGGAGTTGATTATATTCAGACAAAGTCAGAGAGGGTGGCTCTCAGTAACGGCCCTGTGGATTTAAAGAGGTAAAGTGTCGTGCCTAATGGTTTTGAGCCTATAGGTATGATTAAGAACCAAGCTTGGTAGCAGCCTATAAGAAGAGGCACAAAATGTTCTATGATGTTTTGACTTGCGATGTGGCGACTGGGAGGTACGAAATTGTTCATAGGATTTGATAAAGCATGGTCTCGTGACTCAGGGTAACTCCACGTGAGTGCAGATGGACTGTGTTGAGTGTTGAATGGGGTTATCATTGTTTCTATGGCAATCAAGGACAAATAGGAAGAAAAGAGATTGGTTAGCTATAGTCGAATTGGCATGTTGCTAGTAATGATTAATTCTTTCAGCATGATCAAGGTATGCAAGTGAATTGTGATGGTGTGTGTGAGGCTTGTCGGCCGCCGTAATAAATGTTGTTCAGAAGCATTCTTCTGTTATGGCCTGTTATGTATAGGTAGATCCTTGGAAGGCTATGCTGGCTGAGACCACTGCTTAGATGATTGCCTATACTATGTTTATGAGAATTTACCTATGTGCGTCTATGGTTCTCCTGAAGTGAGTCTAGAAGAAGGTTTTTATATGATGAAGTGTTAACCTATTAGTGGTTCTAGAGTTATGATGAAAATAGTATTCTATTGCATGTTGGCATGATAGGTGCAGTAAGTGGTATAGAATTTGAAGTGAAGATGAAGGTAACAGCTCGGTGTGGACAGGGATGTCACAATCTTAGATGAGCAGGAAAGGAGTTTTGGTGTTTAAGGTAAGTTGGTATTGTCTCAGTGCCACCTGAGATCGATGTTTTGGTAAAATAGGCTTTGCATCTTGGTTAATGATTCTTGATCGCGTTTCAGCGTTAGTGCGGCTAGTGATTCGGATGTGCGAACCCCTTATTCATTTCAGAAGGTTGTGGGAGCGTGTCCCACAAAAAGATTGTATAAGTATGATATGTAGTCACTTGATTGATTAAAGATTTAAACCAAGTATGAGGATTGTGGTAATATCATTAATTCGAGAATTTATGCCTGGAGGGCACTTTGTTTATTGGGTTATGGACTGTAGAGGTTCGCTCCAGTTATGATGGTTGTTTTTATGCGTTGTCCTTAGAATGGTTATTAGCCTAGTCAGTGCGACCCGAATAAGCTTGAGGTTGGTGGATAGACTCAAATGTGAATATGGGCTCTATATCAGGCCAAACGTGTTCATTTTAGTAATGCGCTCTTATGGGGGAATAGTCAGGGTGAAATTTCATTGTCGGATATATCAAGTAGTGATACATTGCACCGTCTGAGTTGTGAGACGGCTTGAGAAATTGCTTATGTGTTGAGGATCAGCGTGGAAATGCAGTTATATGAGCCAAATGGCTCTTGAGATTCATATTGTATATTACACCTCAGTTGTGCTTGGGTTTTGTAGCTTATAGTGCTATATGTCCCCTCAGGGATGGTATTATGCACTTAGAATACTTGTGACTGAAAATCGATATTTTATTAGAATGAGCAAATTTAGATCGATCTACATATCCATATGTGAGATCTATGTATGGATCGGGTGGCACGCCGCCATGGGTACGTTATTTGATTCAGGTTGCGCGCTGCAATAGTGTGATGTTGCATATAGTTTTCCATATGCTATTATTGTATGCCTTGGTTCATATTTTCTAAGGAAAGTCTGTACTAGTGTGTGAGTTAGGTAATTCCTTCCAGAGTTCATTTTCCTTTTGTACCGCACTCGAATTGGTAGCCGATTGGCACATTGTAGCATCATATGGGACTTTTGCTCATGTCAGGTGTAACGACCCGACCGGTCGTTTTGAGCTTCGGCGCGTCATTCAGCAGATTGATGCCATGAACAGCTTCATCTCAGGTATATTGACTAGTGTGTATGGTCAGAATTAAAATTCAGGAAGTTTGGAGTCAAATCTAAATGGAAATTTGCATTTTGAAAGCTTAAAGTTGAAGATTTTAATGACCTCGAAATTGGGATCTGAAAGTTCCAGCATGCTCGTATGATGATTTTAAACTTGGACGTATGTCCGGATTTGGTTTTTGATAACCCGTGAGCATTTCGGCGTATATGGTGGAAGTTAGTATTTCAGAAGGATTTCATAAATTTGGGTTGGAAGGCATTTTAGAGTTATAAATGTCCGTTTGGGATTCCGGGTCTAGGAATAGATCCATATGGTGATTTTGGAGTTGGGAACGCGATTGGAAGTAAATTCGGATGTCCGGAGGTCATTTTGAAGTCATTTGGCTAAATATAGGAATTTGAAGGTTTATGAGAAAATTCTACCGGAAGTGAAAATTTTGATATCGGGGTCAGAATGCGATTTCGAAAGTTGGTGCAAGTCCGTAATGTCGAGTGTGACTTGTGTGCAAACTTTGAGTTAATTCGGGTCGATTTTAGTAGGAAATGAGACAATTAATCTCTTTAAGGAAAGCTTAAGTTGGAAAAGTCAACTCAATGTTGACTTATGAGTTAGAGGGATCGGAACTGAATTCCGATAATTCAGTTAGTTTCGGGGGATGATTTAAGACTTAGGAGCGCAATCGGAAGTAATTTTGGAGGTCCGGTGAAGAAGTTAGCCTATTTTGGCGAAGTTGAAATTTTGGCGGAATCCGATCGATAGGTGAGATTTTTATCCGGGAGTCGGAATGGAATTCCGACAGTTTCAGTAGCTCCATTGATTTTGGATGTGCCTGCAAAATTTCAAGTCATTCGGAGGTCGTTTGGTCGGGTTTTTGATCGAAGTTGGATGCGGAAGTTTAAATAAAAATTTAGGCTTGAATTTGCTTGGATTCGATGTTTTCCGTGTTCAAGGGTGTATATTTAGGATTGGAACAAGTTGGTATCGTGTTATGGAGTATGTTGGTGGTTTTCGTTGGCGTCACGGGGACCTCGGGATGAATTCGGGGGTCCAAACAGACCATTTAGAGCCAAAGTGAGCAGCTGATTGCTGCACTAAATTGCAGCAGATTTTCAGTAGTTTTTGGTTATTTGTGAGATAATATCTTGTAATCTATAAGGAATCACAAAACGTGCAAAACACAAAAGTTGTAGACCTTCGTTTCTAGTTTTCATAAAGCTAAAGAACAAGTAATTTGGACATTTGTGCTAGACGTTATGATCGACGGAAAATGACTGCTGGAGCAATAGGATGTACAACTTGTATAGCGCAGGTGCAGGGTACAACCCGACGAAGCACAGGCAGATTCTTTATTACACAAAATTGGGTTATTTCTTTCATTGAATTCATTTCGTTTGGATGATTTTGGAGACCTTCAAGAGGGGATTTCACCGGGTAAACATTGGAGGTAAGTTCTATGGTCTAAATACGCGATTTTATCTTAGAATCTTCAATTATTTCATTGTAAATTGGACGATTAATGGGGGATTTTTGCCCTAGGCATGGGTTATAGTAAAATGTTGATTTGAATGGGAAAACGGAGTCCAATTTTGGCAAACTTTATATGTATGGACTCGTGTCGAGATAAGAATTCCGAAAATGTAACTTTCGTAATTTTTCGAGAAGTGTACCAAAAGTCGGATTTTGACAACTTTGTGGGTTTTGGTGCAAATTGAGTTATTTCGAATGGGTTGTGTCTAATTAGCCTATATTGATGTATTCTCATTGATTTTGAGCAGATTCGGCATCCAAGGTGATTGAATTGCGAGGCGGGCGCAATGCGGACTAAGGCTTCTACCGGATCGAGGTGAGTGGTGGTAGTAAATAATGTACTGAGGGTTTGAAACCCCGTACTTGCACTTTACAGTGCTATGTTGAGATGAGACAAGCATCATGGGATGGGCGTGGTGACATTGTGGTTGGGGGATTGGACTTGGTCCTTCCCGGCTGATAGTTTATTGTGTATTATGACTGTGAATGAGCTTATAACTGTGTAGTTGGGCTGGTAGCCATGTTTGGGGCCTTGTGCTGATCTGTAGAAGTATTAGGGAAACCTGTAGAGCTAGGTGACCCTTATAACATGCTGGATACATACACTCAGCCGTAGTATATCATGCTGGATACATACACTCAGCCGTAGTTATAGCAGTATAGCGTATCATGAGCCAGTACTAGATGTGTACTTTGAGAGAGACTACCTAGGGTGGGGTTCCCTGTGCTAGCTGAGTGGGCCTGAGAGGCCAAGTCTATACTGTATGAGATAGGGTCGAGGACCCACTATGAGATGTTATATTGGGCCTGAGAGGCCAAGTCTATGATGACTGAGATAGGGTCGAGGACCCACTATGAGATATTATATATATATATATATTATTGGATCGGGTTGCACGCCGCAGCACTTTATATGTTGGATCGGACTGCACGTCGCAGTAATGTATAGGTGGATCGGACTGCACGCCGCAGTAATATACAAGTGGGACGGACTGCACGCCGCAATATCATTGCGCTTGGTTTGTAGGAGCCCCTTCGGAGTTTGAGTCTACACACATTCTCAGTGGGCGCTGGAGTATATTATGGGATCGGGCTGCACGCCGCAGCAGTATATTTATATATACATATCTATCGGATCGGAATGCACACGCAGTAATATATATATGGATCGGGCTGCATGACACAACATCATAGTGCTTGGGCCGAGGGAGCCCCTCCAAAATCTGTATACATCCCCAGTGAGCACCGTCGATGTTAAATAGAGCGGGTTGCACGCCGCAGCCGTCATATGTATTGGAGCGGGCTACACGCCGCAGCATTAAACTTATACATATATATATATATATATATATATATATATATATATATATTGGAGCGGGCTACGCGCCTCTGCATTATAGATATATGTATATACATATATAAATATTGGATCGTATGTACGTCGTAGCTGTATGAATGAGGACTAGGTAAGTGTGGGACCATGGCGACATATATGTGGACTGGAGATGGGGGTATTCACTGTAGAGATGGCTTACCTGTGAGGTTACCCTTGGAATTGTTTAGTGATAGTACATTTATTCTTATTTTCAGTTATTATTTATTATTATCACTCACTGAGTTGATATATACTCACCCCACTCCCCTACACTTTTTGTGCAGATATACAGGTTCAGGAGGGCAGTTGAGCTATCGCAACTGTTTTATTATCCCCATTCCGTGGAGACTTCGAGGTAGCTGCCGACGTCCGCAGTACCTAACCTCTTCCTTTTTATCATTTTGTTGTCTCCATTCTGCTTAGACTTGATTGTGTAGTAGATATCATTTGTAGAGGCTCAGACTTGCGACACCACGATTTGGTTGGGACTGTATTCGTGTATTTCATTTCTACATTTCTTGATTTGTTATAAAGACAAGCTAATTATGCCGATTAATCAGTATTAATTTATATTTGTCTGGTTTAAATGGATAAGATGGTCGGGCTTGCCTAGCAATGTCTTGGGCGCCATCACGACCGGGGTTTGGGTCGTGACAAGTTGGTATCAGAGCCTAGGTTAACAGGTCTCGCGAGTCATGAGCCGGTTTAGTAGATTTTCGTGGATCGGTATGGGGACGCATGTACTTATCCTCGGGAGGCTACAAACCTTTTAGGAAAGCTTCAAATTCTTGAAATTCTTATCGTACGTACTTGATTCAGCTTGAGATGTAATTCTTGAAATTCCTTCTACACGTCTGTAAGTGCACTCGAGTGCTTAGTGATAAGTTTGCCTTGATGGCTTATGATTCCCCAATCGAGGGACAAGATATAATCTCTATGACTTTAGGGTGGGCCAGTCTGGAGGACTTGAGGCCGGATCCTTGTCTATGGCTTGATCACCAAGGTGCTAATTTCGCGAGCCGGTATTACGAAATTCATACGATCAATATTGATCTTAATTGTGAAAATGGCAGTTTGATAATGGGTGAGTTGTAAGGTATTCGATTTTTATTGTGATCTGTCAGGTAGCCCTAGCTTTGGGCGTGGTGAGTATGTTCATGTTCCTTAATGAAAAGGTAATGTGCACTACGTGTGGTAGTATGAGTTCAGATGCGGAAAGACCGGGTTGGATGTGCTATGAGTATTGTAGTGAAAGGCACTTAACATGTGTTATGATTCGAGAAGGTGCAGCGCATGTTCATGTACTAATTTTGAAAATATAATTCGTTTAGTATTGAGATTTATGTTGTTGATATCCATTGTGATGTCTTGTCGAGTTGCGGGTGTATTGTCAGGATGGTTTTGGTGATTCTCTGGCAGGTGGATAGGCCAACTTACAAAGGAAACTCTGTCAAAAATTTTGGAAAATTTGGGACTTAGAAAAGATTTCATCACCTAAAGAGTAGGCTTAACTGTTGAGTGTGTATAAATGCAAGAACTATAGAAGAGCTAAGGTTTCTAAGGATTCGAGTCTCTATCAAAGCTTGTATATGACTTGAGTTCAATCTCACTATAATATTGTGGCGTCGTTTGAATAAGAATGCTATGAGTGGTTAAAAAGTGCTTTGATATATGGCTTCGAGCTAAGTTGGGGAGGTTGCTATTGACTAGCTGATTGCACGGTTGTGTGCTATGTTGATCCTGTCTCTAAGTACGTCGGAAATTTTGGTAAAGGTTATGGTGCTTTGTAGATCTGAAGAAATACTAGGGTGTTTTGAATTGTTGTTGGTAAAGAATGTTCAGCGTATAGAAAAGAAAGATAGCTAATTGTATTTGTATGTAATCATGTTCTGCGATGTCAGACTTCTAATAAGGCACGAGTGGTTCTGTTCAATAAGACAGTTGAATTATAACGGAATAAGGGTGAATGACGCCCAAGAATAGTCTTGTGGTGCTCAAGATTGTGCTGGTAACGGCCAGGTGTCTTAAGGTGGTGTGTGTGGTTAGAGACTGTGGTCTCATTAGAAGGGATCAAGACTTGTGTTATGTTATGTGAATGATGAGATTCTGTGTAACTATATTGGAGAGTAATGATAATGAATTCAAAATTGCAGGAAGTTCTTCAAGGTAAATTGTTGTAGATTGTGCTACTTCTGGGAAACATCTGAGGGAGTATTCAGCGGCCTGTGAGCCTTAGACCGCGTGGTCTTGTGTATGAGTCTTGTATGGTAACATGAGTTGAGGTATTGTGATCCTCCAGTAAAGGAGAATATTAAATTAAAGATGATAATAAATCGGAACAGTATGAAAAGGACACGAGTAACTCCTGGTATGCATTCGAAGTAATGAGTCTTGCAGATATGGTGCAACAAAGCTCTTGAGTGCTAGCAGTTGCGTAGCTCGATGTGGGTAAAAGGACTCGGTCCTGTCAGTTAAACTTATGCAATGAATGGGAAGAAAGAGTTATGATGTGTTTTATCATGGTTTGAAAATGAGTATATTCCAGTCGGTATGCGAAGCGTGGAATGTGTAATGATTTTTCTTCTATATGGGATCATGAAGGTCCTTGACTAGTTGAGTGCGTCAATGTTTGCGGTGTAGGAGAGGGATAGAAATTTTCCATGTATCTTGGTAAAGTATGGTATATGCGATGTGTTATGGAAAGATGATAACGGCATGTTCAAGGTTTTGAGATAAGTTCATATTATATAGGGAGTCATTAGAATTCCCAAGCAGCGTGGGCAGTTGCAGATAATCTGAGAATCAATCTTTCTGGTGATAAGGAAAATGGTACTGTTATTCTAGTGATTTGGCAGAGTATATGGTCAAAAAGGGCAAGGTAATGTAAACTGATAATGTCCAGTGGTATTGTGGTATCCTCTTGTTGGATTGACAGTGATGATTGAGTTGTTGATGGCATAGGGAAATTTATGAATGGCTTATGTGGTATGAATGGAGGCTTGATATGATGAATTGGAATAATGATATATGATTGCAGACCGGTTGTCATAAGTCAGGTTGTCTAGACTAATGTGATATGGACTATATCAGAAAACTATCACAACTGCGTGGCAGAGCGCATCAGATCATACTCCAGCAGGGTAAATGTACCCTAGGGCCAGCGGACGGCTGGTAGGTATTGCTTTGTCAGTTGGGCCTTCGTGGCGGATGTCAATGTAGAGGTATCTACCATTGATTCAGTTCCAGCATTGAGGAACTTTGTCGGATGTGTTTCATGTGGCCGAGTTTGAGGCTATGTATATGTTTGTTGCAAAGAGCAACTTGACTTGATGTGCATTCCCTTTGCTAGATTTATGTGTGGTTCGGGTGGCACACCGCCACAGGTATAGTATCTGGATCGGCACGCCGCCACAGGTATGGTATCTGGATCGGGTGGCACGCCGCCACAGGTATGGTATCTGGATCGGGTGGCACGCCGCCACAGGTATGTTATTTGAACGGGTTGCATGCCGCAACAGTATGATGTGGAAAATATAGCTTCCTATATGTTACCTTGCATACAGTACTTCTTGGCTTCTGAGGAATAGTCTGTATTAGGTACCGCTCGGAGAATAGCACATCGGTTGTGTCTTATCAGGATTTGATAACGTATATCAATTGTATCACCGCAGGTGTGATTGATTGCTTAAGTTCAGACCTAAATATGTGCGTGGATGACCGTTTTGAGTATGGTGACTTGAGGTGCTCCATGAGTAATAGTGTTTGGATAGAAACATGGGCTGTGGCAAGGCCACGTGATGTTATGACCTTTCGAGGAGGATTCAGGTACCCTAATTCTATGATGTAAGATGAGATATCAGTTCTATGTTATGATGGTACGGGTGAATTGAACTATAGCTCTTTTGTTGAGTTAGTTGTCATGATACGAGTGTGTTCGGATCATTTCTTATTGGAGCATGTGTTGTGCTCGTTGTGGCTTAGGCCGATGCTGAGGTGTCGTGTCACCAGTGCGGTGTGTTATAATCGAAATGATCGTTGGAGTCATTAATGAGTACGAGCATATTTAATCTCAGCTCGTTAGAAAGGTAATATCGAGGTTTGGCTCCAAAATCTATTGTAGTATCATTTAAAAATAGAAATGGCTTCATAAATGGTTGATCTGAGGAATTGTTACGGTTTGGCGCGTGTTTTATTTATTATTGGCAGTATATGAAAGTGTTGGAATAAGACTTCAACTAATAAGAGGTTTCCATCGGTATTTGGGTATTGTAGGCAACTACGGTAAATAAAGAATGTTATTGTGGTCATATGAGTAAAGTGATGCAAAGTGTGAATTCAACAAAGTTATGCATTAATGTTTGGGTACAACGTGTGGAGATTGATATGGTGGTCGAATGATGGAAACAGACTTGGCAGGAAATGCAGGATGTTGGAATTTGGCCTAATGGCAATTCGCTTGAATAAAGAATTATATCTACAGAATTATATAGCTAATATGCTCAACTAAGTAGTGGTAGCATAGGAAGGTGCATGATGTGTTAAACAAGTTATTTGAGACTACATCATTGTAGTTCTCAGCACGTTCGAGGGGGAGATTGTAACGACCCGACCGGTCGTTTCGGCGCGTCATTCAGTAGATTGATGCCATGAACAGCTTCATCTCAGGTATATTGACTTGTGTGTATGGTCAGAATTAAAATTCAGGAAGTTTGGAGTCAAATCTAAATGGAAATTCTCATTTTGAAAGCTAAAAGTTGAAGATTTTAATGACCTCGCAATTGGGATCTGAAAGTTCCAGCATGCTCGTATGATGATTTTAAACTTGGACGTATGTCCGGATTTGGTTTTTGATAAACCGTGAACATTTCGCCGTATATGGTGGAAGTTAGTATTTCAGAAGTATTTCATAAATTTGGGTTGGAAGGCATTTTAGAGTTATAGATATCCGTTTGGGATTCCGAGTCTAGGAATAGATCCATATGGTGATTTTGGAGTTGGGAACGCGATCGGAAGTGAATTCGGATGTCCGGAGGTCATTTTGAAGTCATTTGGCTAAATATAGGAATTTGATGGTTTTTGAGAAAATTCGACCGTAAGTGAAAATTTTGATATCGGGGTCAGAATGCGATTCCAAAATTTGGTGCAAGTCTGTAATGTCGAGTGTGAGTTGTGTGCAAACTTTGAGTCAATTCAGATTGATTTTGGTAGAAAATGGGACAATTAATCTCTTTAAGGAAAGATTAAGTTGGAAAAGTCAACTCAATGTTGACTTATGAGTTAGAGGGCTCATAACTGAATTCCAATGATTCGGATAGTTTTGGGGAATGATTTAGACTTAGGAGCGCAACCGTAAGTAATTTTGGAGGTCCGGTGAAGAAGTTAGCCTATTTTGGCGAAGTTGGAATTTTGGCAAAATCCGATCGATAGGTGAGATTTTGATCTGGGAGTCGGAATGGAATTTCAACTGTTGCAGTAGCTCCGTTAGGTGATTTTGGATGTGCCTGCAAAATTTCAGGTCATTCGGAGGTCGTTTGGTCGGGTTTTTGATCGAATGTTGGATGCGGAAGTTTAAATGAAAACTTAGGCTTGAATTTGCTTGGATTCGATGTTTTCCGTGTTCAAGGGCGTATTTTTAGGATTGGAACAAGTTGGTATCGTGTTATGGAGTATGTTGGTGGTTTTCGTTGGGGTCCCGGGGGCCTCGGGATGAATTCGGGGGTCCAAACAGACCATTTAGAGCCAAAGTGAGCAGCTGATTGCTGCACTAAATTGCAGCAGATTTTCAGTAGTTATCGGCTCCTTTGAGAGCTGATATCTTGTAATATATAAGGAATCACAAAACGTGCAAAACATAAAAGTTGTAGACCTTAGATTCTAGTTTTCATAAAGCTAAAGAACAAGTAATTTGGACATTTGTGCTAGAAGTTAGGATCGACGGAAAATGACTGCTGGAGCAATAGGATGTACAACTTGTATAGCGGAGGTGCAGGGTACAACCCGACGAAGCACAGGCAAATTCTTTATTACACAAAATTGGGTTATTTCTTTCATTGAATTCATTTCGTTTGGATGATTTTGGACACCTTCAAGAGGGGATTTCACCGGGTAAACATTGGAGGTAAGTTCTATGGTCTAAATACGCAATTTTATCTTAGAATCTTCAATTATTTCACTGTAAATGGGACGATTAATGGGGGATTTTTGTCCTAGGCCTTGGTTATGGTAAAATGTTGATTTGAATGGGCAAACGGAGTCCGAATTAGGAAACTTTATATGTATGGACTCGTGTCGAGATAAGGATTCCGAAAATGTAACTTTCGTAATTTTTCGAGAAGTGTACCAAAAGTCGGATTTTGACAACTTTGTGGGTTTTGGTGCAAATTGAGTTATTTCGAATGGGTTGTGTCTAATTAGCCTATATTGATGTATTCTCATTGATTTTGAGCAGATTCGGCATCCAAGGTGATTGAATTGCGAGGCGAGCGCAAGATGGACTAAGGCTTCTACCGGATCGAGGTGAGTGGTGGTAGTAAATAATGTACTGAGGGTTTTGAAACCCCGTACTTGCACTTTATAGTGCTATGTTGAGATAAGACAAGCATCATTGGATGGGCGTGGTGACATTGTGGTCGGGGGATTGGACTTGGTCCTTCCCAACTGATAGTTTATTGTGTATTATGACTGTGAATGAGCTTATAACTGTGTAGTTGGGCCGGTAGCCATGTTTGGGGCCTTGTGCCGATCCGTAGAAGTATTAGGGAAACTTGTAGAGCTAGGTGACCCTTATATCATGCTGGATACATACACTCAGCCGTAGTATATCATGCTAGATACATACACTAAGCCGTAGTTGTAGAGGTGTAGCGTATCATGGTCCAGTACTAGATGTGTAATTTGAGAGAGACTACCTAGGGTGGGATTCCCTGTGCTAGCTGAGTGGGCCTGAGAGGCCAAGTCTATACTGTATGAGATAGGGTCGAGGACCCACTATGAGATATTATATATATATATATATATATATATATATATATATATATATATATATATATATATATATATATATATATATATATATATATATATATATATATATATATATATATATATATTATTGGATCGGGATGCACGCCGCAGCACTTTATATGTTGGATCGGACTGCATGCCGCAGTAATGTATAGGTGGATCGGGCTGCACGCCACAGTACTATACAAGTGGGACGGACTGCACGCTGCAATATCATTGTGCTTGGGCTATAGGAGCCCCTTCGGAGTCTGAGTCTACACACATTCCCAGTGGGCGCTGGAGTATATTATGGGATCGGGTTGCACGCCGCAGCAGTATATTTATATATACATATATATCGGATCGGACTGCATGCCGCAGTAATATATGTGTGGATCGGGCTGCACGCCACAGCATCATAGCGTTTGGGCCGAGGGAGCCCCTCCGAAGTCTGTAAACACCCCTAGTGAGCGTCGTCGACGTTAAATGGAGCGGGTTGCACGCCGCAGCGTCATATGTATTGGAGCGGGCTACACGCCGCAGAATTATATATATATATATATTGGAGCGGGCTGCACGCCGCAGCATTATACTTATACATATATATATATATATATATATATATATATATATATATATATATATATATATATATATATATATATATATACTTATTTATATATTTGAGCGGGTTGCACGCCGCAGCATTATACTTATACATATATATATATATACATATACCTATATATATATTGGAGCGGGCTATGCGCCGCCGCATTATAGACATATGTATACACATATATAAACATTGGATCGGTTGTACGCCGTCGCTGTATGAGTGAGGACTAGGTAAGTGTGGGACCATGGCGAGATATATGTGGACTGGAGATGGGGGTATTCACTATAGAGATGGCCTACCTGTGAGGTTACCCTTAGAACTGTTTAGTGATAGTACAGGTGTTCTTACTTTCAGTTATTGTTTATTATTATCACTCACTGAGTTGATATATACTCACCCCACTCCCCTGCACTTTTTGTGCAGATAAACAGGTTCAGGAGGGCAGTTGAGCTATCGCAACTGCTTTATTATCCCCATTCCGTGGAGAATTCGAGGTAACTGCCGACGTCCGCAGTACCTGACCTCTTCCTTTTTATCATTTTGTTATCTCCATTCTGCTTAGACTTTATTGTGTAGTAGATCTCATTTATAGAGGATCAGACTTGTGACACCACGATTTGGTTGGGACTGTATTCGTGTATTTCCTATCTACACTTCTTGATTTGTTATAAAGATAAGCTAAATACGCCGATTAATCAGTATTAATTTATAGTTGTCTGGTTTAAATGGATAAGATGGTCGGGCTTGCCTAGCAATGTGTTGGGTGCCATTACGATCGGGGTTTGGGTCGTGACATCATGGTGGCTTATTGCCTGGATAGTTCGTACTGGGTGAGACGAGATCATTGGATTCAGGATCAATACAATCTGACTGTATGGAATATATTAAGGAGCAAAGATCATTATTTGGTTCAGAATGTAGTAACGTTTGTTGTCAGAACTATAGACTCAATGATTGGTTGACTCGGTGGTTGATTATGAATTTTTACACATCTCTTCTATTGTGTCGGCATCATAAGAGTTAGAGTAAGACCTGCGTATGTCATGGGGTGCAATGGGAGCATCAGATTCGTGGAATTTTGACTAAGTTTGTCAGAAAATGTTATTGTGGTCCGGTGAGTAAAGTGATGCCAGGTGTAAAAATAGCAAAGTTATGCAGCCATGTTTGGGTACAACATGTAGTGATTGATACAGTGATTGTATGTTGGAAACAGGTCGGGCATAGAATTTCGGATGTTAGAATTGAGCTCTAAAGCTTATTTTCTTGAATAAAAGGGAATATCTTGAAAATTTATCGAGCTAATGTGCTCAACGGAGTTGTGGTAGCACGGGAAGGTGCATGAGGTATTAAACAGTGATTTCAGGATACTTCTGTGTGATTCTCATCACATTCGAGGATGAATGTATGTTTAAGTAGGAGAGTATGTAACGACCCAACCGGTCGTTCTGAGATCTAGCATGTCATTCAATGTTTTGAGGCGATGAGTAGCTTCGTTTCAGGCATTATGACTTCGGGAAGTCCGAAGTTGATTTGGAAAGAGAATTCTCATTTCGGAAGCTAAAAGTTTGAAGAATTGACCAGGATTGGATTTTTGAGTAAACAACCTCAGAATTAGGATATGAAGGTTCCAGTAGGTTCGTATGATGATTTTGAATTTGGGCGTATGCCCGGATCGAGTCTTGGATGACCCGAGAGCATTTTGGCACTTATTATAGAAGTAAGCATTTTGGAGGAAATTTCTAAGTTTGGCTTGAAGTGCATTTTAGTGTTATCGATGTCCGTTTGGAATTCTGAGTCTGTGAAAAGCTCCATATGGTGATTCAGGAGTTGGGAGCGCGATCGGAAGTGAAATCGGAGGTCCATAAGTCATTTTGGAGCCATTTGGCTAAATTTAGAAATTTGAAGGTTTTTGAGAAGTTTGACCGAAAGTGGACTTTTTGATATCGGGATCATAATCAAATTCCAAAAGTTGGAGTAGGTTCATAATGTCAAATGTGACTTGTGTGCAAAATACGAGATCAATCAGACGTGATATGATAGGTTTTGACATCCAATGTAGAAATTTGAAGTTCTAAAGTTCAATAAGCTTGAATTGGGGTGAAATTCATGATTTCAATGTTTTTTGATGTGATTGGAGGCCTCGAGCAGGTCCTTCTTGTTATAGGACTGGTTTGTGTGATTGGACGGGGCCTGGGGGCCTCGGGTGTATTTTGGGGTGGTTTCGGATCATTTCGGGATGTTTTGAAATAGTTGATGCTGGTATCTGGTATTGTTTTTCGCATTCGCGAAAAACGATTTGGCCTCAGGGAATCTGTTCTTCGCGTTCGCAGGGAGGTTCTCGCATTCGCGTAGAAGGAAATCTATACTGCACAGGTCTGTCTTCGAAGGCTCATATCTCACAATCAATGAGGAATTTGGGGTCGATCCACAAACGAAAATTGTAGCCCTTTGTGTCTAGTTTTCAAATTTGTAAACCATTTGACTACCTGACTGACCATCTGTTGTCTGTTTTATTTTTGAACAGGCCGAACTCCTCAGCAGATTTAAATAGATGCATCTATAGGCACGTCGTTGACCCTCGGCAAGTGCACAGTTTATTTCAGTTGGATCGGGTCATCAACTCGGCATAATAAGCGCATGCTTGCATTGCTTATCCTGAAACTTATTGAAGTTGATATTACCTTTTTATGGATTCTATAAACTATAAAGATAACGAAAAGTAAATCTTAGAATTTCATTATTATTTGAGAAGGTGTTACCTGTTTTCTTGCTTTATGAGTTATAATTGCTAGATAAATCCATGTTATCCTCACATCTTCACCATATTATTATTGGACCACTAGCAAGCGTCAAAATTGACAATCTCGTCTCTACTTCTTCGAGATTAGACGGGATACTCATTGAGTACACGTTGTTATAGTACTCATACTACACTTCTGTGCATTTTTGTTGCACAAGTATATGTAACTCTAGCGGCCTATTAGGCGTAGTAGCACGGATGATTCTAGAACTAGGTGAGAGGCATTATTCGAGGCGGTCCACAACTAGTATAGTCCCTTCCAGTATATTGTATTTATTTCTTATCCACTGTATTCCGGACGGATGTTGTATCTTATTCCCTTATCAGTAGATGCTCATGCATGATGAGTGGTGATTTTACCACTCATTTTAGCCTCTTTTGCTTAGTTTTTTATGCCTTTTAAGTATGAAATGAGGTTGATTATGGTGGTTATTGCTAGATTTTTAGGTAAATGATGCTAGTAGGTGATTTAGGTTGAAGTGACAAGGAATTGAGCTAAAAAGAGAAGAAACATTGCAAAACTGTCAGGCATTTCGCTTCTGCGGATGTTTGATCGCAGAAGCGATGTCGCCTCTGCGGGATTATGATCGCCTTTGCGACTTATCGAAGGATCAGGCAGTTCCGCTTCTACGGAGATGAAGACGCAGAAGCGTGACTGCTTCTGCGATAGCAAGGTCGCCCCTGCGAAAGTATCTGGGGAAGCATTCCGCTTCTGCGGTTCTTGTGGTGCTTCAGCAATATCGCTTCAGCGGCTATTTTTCCGCTTCTGCGATGTTTTAACAGAAGGCACTTTGTCGCTTCTGCGGTTAAATTCCTCTTAAGCGGAGCCGCACCTATGAGGTGTTTTCCGCAGGTGCGAAAATTGTGCATCAAACCTGGACAGAACGGGCATTTCACAAGTTTTTACCCCAAATCAATTATATACTCGTCCAAACAGACACGGGAGGCATCTCTCATATCTCTCATTATCTCTTCACTTTTTGAACATCTTTTTACTCTTTGGCTTAGAGAGAACAAGTTTGGAGGCTAGGGTTTTGCACACACACTTGGGTCTTGAAGATTAAAGCTTGTGGTTAAGGATTTCTTACCCATTTATGGTTATTTCTTCATTTCCTTGCTTGTATTGTATATCTAAGTGTGTAGTATTTATTTCCAACACTTGAATCTTTTTTATGGGAATATTCACATTTAAAGTGTGGATTAAATGCCTTGTTGTGCTTATGTATTGAATGATTTTTATATATTTATGAAGTGAGTTATTGTTACTTTAATTATTCTTGTTCTTTAATGTTTCCAAAAAGATTAGCTAACCCTAGAACTGTGACGACCCGGCCCGTCGTCACGGGAATTACCACCCCGTTATCTTGCATTTATGTGTTTAATGCTTTTACATCAGTGTTAGAGTCTATCGGGTAAATTAGGAGAGATTTGGATTGAAAATGAGGCATATAGCCTTTTTGAAGGAAACTTGAATATGAAAAGTCAACCTGGAGTTGACTATTTAGTTAGAGGGCTCGGAATTGGATTCTGATGATTCGGGTAGTTTCGGGAGGTGATTTATGACTTAGGGGAGCGATCGGAATTGAATTCGGAGGTCCGGTGTAGAAATAGGCTTGAATTGGCTAAGGTTGAATTTGGCGAAATCCAAACGGTAGGTGAGATTTTGATCCGGGGGTCGGAATGGAATTCCGACAATTTCTGTAGCTTCGCCATGTGATTTTGGATATGTCCGCAAATTTTTAGGTCATTTGGACGTCGTTTGGTCGGGTTTTTGATCGAATGTGTAATTCGGAGAGTTTTAAGGAATTAAGGCTTGAATGCGATGTGAATTATGGATTTTGATGTTGTTAGACGTGTTTTGAGGATTGGAACAAGTTAGAATAAGGTATTAGGATGTGTTGGCGTGTTTGGATGAGGTCCCGGGGGCCTCAGGGTATTTTTGGATGGCTAAACGGGAGAAAATGTGGAAAATTACAGGTTTTGACTCTGGTTCTGTTGTTTTCGCTCCTGCGGAAATGGGGGCGTAGGAGCGAGTCCGCAAAAGCGACATGGGAGCGCAGAAGCACTGTTGATCGAGGAAGCGGAGCTTGGTCCGCAGGGGCGGCACCGCTGGTGCGGAAGGTGAGCCGCAGAAGCGGTCCAGGGCCTTGAGGTGAAGGATCGCAGAAGCGGAAGGGTAGCCGCTTAAGCGAGTCCGCAGAAGCGGACTCCTAGTTGCAGAAGCGGGAAATCCTGCAGGAGTGGAAGAATCTCCACAGAAGCGGACCCGCAGGAGCGGTCCGTGGATCGCAGGAGCGGAAATGGACAAATAGGCCTGGGTTCGCAGAAGCGACCAATTGGTCGCAGAGGCGATTCCGCAGGGGCGGAAAATGGTCCGCAGAAGCGAAAATCGCAGAGAGTTAAGTGTATTAGAAGTTAGAAAATTTCAGAAACATTTCACACATTTGGGTCTCGGCTTAAGAGGTGATTTGGGCAATTTTGAAGAGAAATTCAAGGGAAATCATCAGGTAATCAACTATGGACTCATATTATGATTAGTATTGATAATATTATGCAATTATATCATGAAAATGGAGGAATTTGGGGTAATTTATGGAGGATTTAGCCCTAGGCTTGAACTTTAGAAAATCAAGGTTTTGAGTGGGCAAATGGAGTCCGAATTTGGTAAAATTTATATGCTTAGACTCATGTTGAGACGAGGGTTCCGAATATGTGACTTTCGTAATTTTTTTAGAAGCGTACCGAAAGTCGGGTTTTGGAAACTTTGGGAATTTTGATGTAAATTGGGTTGTTTTGGCTGGGTATTGTTCCATTGGTCTAATTTGATGTGTATTTACTGTATTTGATCAGATTCAACACGTGCGGAGCTTGATTCTCGTGGCAAAGGCATCGTAGAGTAGTCGTCGCGCTGTATTGAGGTGAGTAATAGATGTGGGTGATGACCAGCGGGTTCGAAACCCCGGTATACCACTTTGTGACGCTGTATAGTGGCGAGACACGTACTCTCTTGTGAGTGCGGGGTCGATTGTGATTTAGGGACTATGGCTTAGTCCGACCTGTTGATACTGTGATATGATATTGGCTATTCTTGAGTCGTTGAACCTCCTTCTCAGATGGTTGCATATTATATTGTGATATTGGCTACTCTTGAGCCGTTGAACCTCCGTCTTGGATGGTTGAGTATACTTATGGGCCGTGAGCCAGTTATTGGGATCCTGCGAGGATCGTTAGCATTGTGCTGCGATATTGTCACGCTAGTGTTACTACCAGTCTGGAGCTATCACTGTAATTATGATTTTTCCAATCTCTAGAACTTTGACATATTGTTTTCAACTAAAAAATGATAAAAGAGTTTTCAAAACTACTTTTGAGCCTGCGAGGCTGCATTTGCATAGTAGCTGACTGGTAATGGATCGGGCTGTGCGCCGCAGCATATTCATGATATTGTGCTTGGGCTGTAGGAGCCCCTCCGAAGTCTGAACCCCCCATAGTGAGCACGGGTACCCAAATTGGATCGGGCTACGCGTCGTAGCAGTCATTTCATGCATTGCATTACATTTAGCTACATCTGCTAGTTGTTATACTTGTTGTTGATATTGTTGGTTCTCTATTGTTGATATTGAACTGTTACAGGGTATTGGTTACAGCTTTACATAGTGTTTTACTTGTGGATTTCTTATCTACACTGTCTTACCCCTGTTTATTACCACTGAGTCTGGCAGTACTCATTTTACTCCCTACACCTTGTGTGCAGATCCAGGTACCTCTCAGCAGACCTGATCCGGTAGCCGCTTAGAGGCATTGTGCGGGATAGTCGAGGTAGCTGCAGCATCCGCAAGACCTGAATCCCCTTCTAGTTGTCTTTTCATTTCATGTTGTCATTTCTTTCCGCACTGAGTTTTTGTTGTAAACTCTATTTCACTTATGTTCTTTTAGAGGCTCTTGACTCTTGACCCTTCGGTCTATGGGAGTTGGCATGTGTTGGGACTTGGTTCCCTATTTTTTTATATATCTATCACTGTTGAATTACTCTATTACGCTTTAATTGAAATAAGTGAGCTTATAGCTCCGTGATTGTTGATAATTAGTCAGGCTGGCCTAGTAGTATGTGCTGGGCACCATCACGACCGGATTTGGGGACGTGACAAGTTGGTATCAGAGCCTAGGTTTACTAGGCCTCATGATTCTTGAGCCGGTTGGAGAGTCTTGTGGATCGGTACGGAGACGCCTGTGCTTATCCTCGGGAGGATGCAAACCTTTTAGGAAACACTTCACAATCTTGGAATTCTTATTGTGCGTACTTGATTTAGCTTGAAACATAATTCTTGAAATTCTTTCCACATATTTGTATGCGATTGAGCGCTCAGTAATATAATTGTCTTGATGGATTGTGACTCCCTGATTGAGGGGCGAGATATGATCTCTGTGAGTTTATGTTGGGCCAGTCGGGATGACTTGATGCCAAATCTTTATCTATGGCTTGAGCACCAAGGTGCTGATTCTGCGAGCTGGTATTATGAAGATTATATGACCAGTATTGTCCCAAATTGTGGAAATGGCAGCTTGATAATGGATGAGCTGTTAGGTGTTAAACTCTTATTGTGATTCGTTGTGTAGCCCTAGCTATGGGCGTGGTGAATATGTTCAAGTCTCTTAGTGGAAAGGTAAAGTGCGTTACGTGTGGTAGTATGAGTTCAGACTCTGAAAGATCGAATGTGTTGTGCTATGTGCATTGTGATGTATTGTCGAATTGCCGAGGTATTGTTAGGATGGTTTTGGTGATTCTCTGGCAGGTGGATAGGCCAAATTACAAAGGAAACTCTGCCGAAATTTTTGGAAAATTAGGGACTTAGAAAAAATTTCTGTCACCTAAATAGTAGGCTTAACTGTGGTATGTGTATAAATGCAAGAATTGCAAAAGAGTTAAGGTCTTTGATGATTCGAGTCTCCGTCAAGGCTTGTAAATGACTCGAGTTTAATCTCATTATAACATTGTGGCATCATTTGAGTAAGAATGCTATGAGTGGTTAAAGGTGTTTTGATATATAGCTTCTAGCCAAGTTGGGGAGGTTGCTATTAATTAACTAATTGCACTGTTGTATGCTATGTTGGTTCTGTCCTCATGTATGTTGGAAAAAAAATTTGATGAAGGGTATATGGTGCTTCGTTGATAAGAAGAAATACTAGGATGTTTTGAACTGCTGTTGATAGAGAATGTTCGGTGTATAGAAAAGAAAGATAGCTAATTGTATCTGTATGTAATCATGTTCTGCGGTGTCAGAGTTCTAGCAAGGCATGAGTGGTTTTGTTCAATAAGACGGTTGAATTACAGATGAATAAGGGTGAATAACGCCCGAGAATTATTTACGGCGTTCGAGATTTTGCTTGTAACAGTCAGGTGTCTTAAGATTGTGCATGTGGCTAAAGACGGTGGTTTCGTTAGAAGAGATCAAGACTTGTGTTATATTATGTGAATGATGGGATTCTATGTAACCGTATTGGAAGGTAATGATAACGAATTCAACTCGCAGGAAGTTCTCCAAAATAATGTATTGTAGAATGTGGTACTTCTGGGAAACATTGAGAGAGTATTCAGTGGCCTATGTGTCTTAGACCGTGTGGTCTTATGTACGAGTCTTGTGTGGTAACATGAGTTGATGTATTATGGTGCTACAGTAATGGCTAATATTAAATTAAGGATGAATCAGAAAGGAAACTGGGTAAATGGATCAACTTGTTAATAAACCGAAACGGTATGATAAGGAACACGATTAATTACCGGTATATATTTAAAGTAATGAGTCTCGCAGATGTTGTGCAATAAAGCTTTTGAGTGCTGGCAGATGTGTAACTCGGGATGGGTATAAGGGCTCAGTCTTGGCAGTTTAACTTATGCAACGTAATTGGAAGAAAGAGTTGTGATGTGTTTTTATGTGGTTTAAAAAATGAGTGTATTTCCTATTGGTATGCAAAGCTTGGAATGTGTAATGAGTTGTCTCTACATGGGATCATGAAAGTCCTTGACTAGTTGAGTGCGTCGATGTTTGCGTCGTAGGAAAGGGATAAGAATTTCCATGTTATCTTAGTATGGTATTGTATATGCGATGTGTTATGGAAAATTGATAATGACATATTCAAGATTTTGAGATCAATTCATAATATATGGGAAGTCATTAAAATTATTGAGCAGCGCGGGCAACTGCAGGTGTTTTAGGAATCGATCTTTCTGGTGATTAAGGAAAATGGTACAGCTATTCTAGTGAATTGGCAGGGAATATGGTCCAAAAGGACAAGGTAATGTAATAATATCTAGTGGTATGGTGGTATTCTCTTGATGGATCAACTGTAATAATTGAGTCGTTGATGGCATAGTGAAATTTCTGAATGGCTTTCGTGGTATGAATGGACGCTTGATGTGCGTTATGTATTCGTACGGTGGAGTACGGAATCAGGCATGGTGATTCATGTGTTATATATGTGTTGGAGACTTGAAGTTCTCGTTAACCCGCCTACGTAGCGGTGGTATGTCGTGTGTACCGGCACCGTTTCTTGATTATTGGAAATCGGAAGCCCTAGTGGCTCTCTCTTAATTGGATATGATGAATTTGAATAATGATATACGATTGCAGACTGGTTGTTATAAGTCAGGTTGTCTAGACTGTGTGATATGGACTATGTCAGAAGAATGTCACAAACTGCGTGGCAGAGTGCATCAGATATGCTCCAGCAGGGTAGATGTACCCTAGGGCCAGAGGACGGCGGGTAGGTATTGCTTTGTCAGTTGGGCCTTCGTGGCGGATGTCAGTGTAGAGGTATCTACCATTGATTCAGTTCCGGTATTGAGGAACTTTGTTGGATGCATTTCTTGTGGCCGAGCTTGAGGCTATATATGCTTACTGTAATGAGCAATTCGACTCGATGTTTATTTCCTTTTGCGAGGGTTATTTGGATCGGGTGGTACGCAGCCACAGGTATGGTATCTGGATCGGGTGGCACGCCACCACGGGTATGTCATTGGAGTAGGTTGCACGCCGAAACTGGGTAATGGAAAAATAGATTTAGTTATATGTTACCTGGTATACAATACTTCCTAGCTTCTGAGGAAAAGTCCGTAGTGAGTATCGCTCGGCGAATGGTGCATCGGTTGTGCCCTTTCAGGATTTGATAGCATAATGTTAATTGTTTCACGGTGGGTGAGGATGATTGCTTGGGTTCAGACCTAGATCTGTACGTGACTGACCGTTTTGAGCTGGGTAAATTGAGGTGCTTCCTGGGTAATAGTGTTTGGATGGAATCATGAATTGTGGCAAGGCCACGTGATGTTATGACCTTTTGAGAAGGAGTCATGCACTCTATTCTTATGATATGACACGGGATCTCAGTTCTATGTTATGATGGTACAGAGGAATTGTATTACAACTCTTTTGTTTCAGTCAGTTGTCATGATTTGAGTATGTTCAGACGTTTTTATTGGAGCCAGTGTTGTGCTCGTCGTGGCTTAGGCCGGTGTTGAGGTGTCATATCACCAGTGCGGTGTGTTATAATCGAAATGACCGTTGGAGCCAATAATGAGTGTGAGTATATGTGATTTCAGTTGTTTAGAAAGGTAATATCGAGGTTTGGCTCCGAAATCTATTGTGGTATCAGTTAAAAGGGAAATGGATTCATGAATGGTTGACTTGAGAGATGGATTCGATATATCGCGTGTTCGGTTGCCGTTGGCAGTATATGAAGGTGTTGGACTAAGACTTTAGCTAATGAGAAAGGTTTTTCAGTTAGTATTTGGTTATCGTGGGAAATTGTTGTGATTAGAGACTATCGTCTCGAGTGATTGGGTTGTTTGAGACATCATATGATCTCACCCGGAGTGGTGAGTATGGGTTATTGCAGTGGATTCTAGTGTATCCTGAGTATAGGCATGGGATTAGCATTTGGTATATGATTTCGGAGAGTGCAATGTGGTTTATGATTCAGATGGTCTGTGAGGTTTCAGTTATATGGTGTTTTCGGACTTATGAGAGATAGGGTGACGTGTGATCGCCCGAATATATGCTTGGTAAGGTCATTCGGCTATTGGGTTGCTTCTAGTACAACTTTGGGTCCGCTCGAGGACGAGCGTTTGCTTAAGTTGGGGAGAATGTGACGACCCGGCCCGTCGTCATGGGAATTACCACCCCGTTATCTTGCATTTATGTGTTTATTGCTTTTACATCAGTGTTAGAGTCTATCGGGTAAATTAGGAGAGATTTGGATTGAAAATGAGGCATATAGCCTTTTTGAAGGAAACTTGAATATGGAAAGTCAACCTGGAGTTGACTATTTAGTTAGAGGGCTCGGAATCGAATTCTGATGATTCGGGTAGTTCCGGGAGGTGATTTGTGACTTAGGGGAGCAATCGGAATTGAATTCGGAGGTCCGGTGTAGAAATAGGTTTGAATTGGCTAAGGTTGAATTTTGGCGAAATCCGAACGGTAGGTGAGATTTTGATCCGGGGGTCGAATGGAATTCCGACAATTTCTGTAGCTTCGCCATGTTATTTTGGATATGTCTGCAAATTTTCAGGTCATTCGAACGTTGTTTGGTCGGGTTTTCGATCGAATGTGTAATTCGGAAAGTTTTAAGGAATTTAGGCTTGAATTCGATGTGAATTATGGATTTTGATGTTGTTAGACGTGTTTTGAGGATTGGAACAAGTTCGAATAAGGTATTAGGATGTGTTGCCGTGTTTGGATGAGGTCCCGGGGGCCTCGGGGTGTTTTCAGATGGCTAAACGGGAGAAAATGTGGAAAATTGCAGGTTTTGACTCTGGTTCTGTTGTTTTCGCTCCTGTGGAAATGGGGGCGCATGAGCTAGTCCGCAGAAGCGGACATGGGAGCGCAGAAGCGCTGTTGATCGCGGAAGCGGAGCTTGGTCCGCAGGGGCAGCACCGTTGGTACGGAAGGTGAGCCGCAGAAGCGGTCCAGGGTCATGAGGTGAAGGATCGCAGAAGCGGAAGGGTAGCTGCTTAAGCGAGTCCGCAGAAGCGCACTCCTAGTCGCAGAAGCGGGAAATCCCGCAGGAGCGGAAGAATCTCCGCAGAAGCGGACCCGCAGGAGCGGTCCGTGGATCGCAGGAGCGGAAATGGCCAAATAGGCCTGGGTTCGCAGAAGCGACCAAATGGTCGCAGAGGCGGTTCTGCAGGGGCGGAAAATGGTCCGCATAAGCGTAAATCGCAGAGAGTTAAGTGTATCAGAAGTTAGAAAATTTCAGAAACATTTCACACATTTGGGTCTCGGCTTAAGAGGCGATTTGGGCGATTTTGAAGAGAAATTCAAGGGAAATCATCAGGTAATCAACTATGGACTCATATTATGATTAGTATTGATAATATTATGCAATTATATCATGAAAATGGAGGAATTTGGGGTTTATGGAGGATTTAGCCCTAGACTTGAACTTTAGAAAATCAAGGTTTTGAGTGGGCAAATGGAGTCCGAATTTGGTAAAATTTATATGCCTAGACTCGTGTTGGGATTACGGTTCCGAATATGTGACTTTCGTAATTTTTTCGAGAAGAGTACCGAAAGTCGGGTTTTGGCAACTTTGGGAATTTTGAAGTAAAATTGAGTTGTTTTGACTGGGTATCATTCCATTGGTCTAATTTGATGTGTATTTACTGTACTTGATCAGATTCTACGCGTGCGGAGCTTGATTCTCGTGGCAAAGGCATCGCAGAGTAGTCGTCGCGCTGTATTGAGGTAAGTAATAGATGTGGGTGATGACCAGCGGGTTCGCAACCCCGGTATACCACTTTGTGACGCTGTATAGCGGCGAGACACGTACTCTCTTGTGAGTGCGGGGTCGATTGTGATTTGGGGACTATGGCTTAGTCCGACCTGTTGATACTATGATATGATATTGGCTATTCTTGAGCCGTTGAACCTCCTTCTCGGATGGTTGCATATTATATTGTGAGATTGGCTACTCTTGAGCCGTTGAACCTCCTTCTTGGATGGTTGAGTATACTTATGGCCTGTGAGCCAGTTATTGGGATCCTGCGAGGATCGTTAGCATTGTGCTGCGATATTAACATGCTAGTTTTACTTCCAGTCCGAAGATATTATTGTTGTTATGATTTTCCAAACTATGGAACTTTGACATGCTGTTTTCAACTAAAAAATGATAAAAGAGTTTTCAAAACTACTTTTGAGCCTACGAGGCTGTATTTGCATATTAACTGACTGGAAGTGGCTCGGGCTGCACGCCGCAGCGTATATTCATGATATTGTGCTTGGGCTGTAGGAGCCCCTCCGGAGTCTGAAACCCCACAGTGAGCACGGGTACCCAAATTGGATCGGGATACGCGCCGTAGCGGTCATATCATGCATTGCATTGCATTTAGCTACATCTGCTAGCTGTTATACTTGTTGTTGATATTGTTGGTTCTCTACTGTTGATATTGAACTGTTACAGGGTATTGGTTACAGCTTTACATAGTGTTATATTGTGGATTTCTTATCTACGCTGTCTTACCCCTGTTTATTACCACTGAGTCTGGCAGTACTCATTTTACTCCCTGCACCTTGTGTGCAGATCCAGGTACCTCTCAGCAGACCTGATCCAGTAGCCGCTCAAAGGCATTGTGCAGGATAGTCGAGGTAGCTGCAGCGTCCGCAGGACTTGAATCCCCTTCTAGCTGTCTTTTCATTTCATGTTGTCATTTCTTTTCGCACTGAGTTTTTGTTGTAAACTCTATTTAACTTATGTTCTTTTAGAGGCTCTTGACTCTTGACCCTTCGGTCTATGGGAGTTGGCATGTGTTGGTACTTGGTTCCCTATTTTTTTATATATCTATCACTGTTGAATTACTCTGTTACGCCATCACGACCGGATTTGGGGTCGTGACAAGGACTCGCCCATTAACTCCGAATTAATTTTGGGAAAGGTAATTTGGGGTTGGGAAAGATTAATTAACAAGAATGTGAGGCGCTAACCCTCATTTTATAGATTCTACCTAGGGATGGGTTTGAACTACTTGTAGCCTATTGGGTGTGCTTAATCTTCTAATTGTAATTAGGGATAATTCAATTATAAAGTCTTGTTTGTCTTCGGAAGAAGCTAATTAAGAATTATTATCCGTGGCTAATTAACATAAACTCGCTCATATTTGTAAAATCGTGAAATACATTGGATCGTTACTTGAGTGTAATTCCCGATGCATTCATACTTGTAGCCATTGATCATTTTATTTGCTTTCTAGGTTAGTTTACATTTTTGCATTTGGATATAAACATTTTCCAAAACCCAAAATCTTAAGTGTTTGTCTTAGCGCGACTAGCGATAATTTTCTTGCATTCCTAATCGCCTACACATTTTCTCTGTGGGATTCGACCCCGACTCATAGTTGGGTTAATATATTGCGTACAATCATGTCTATTGCTTTTTAGCGGTAGAATTGGACGTTACAAAAAAAATGATGCCATTGCCGGGGAACAATTTGGCGTAATTTAGGTTGTTTGAGAAGTAAGCGAAAGTACTTTGGTCCAAACTTGTGAATATTTGTGTAATTATATTTCTTACCTTGGGTCTATTTTTAGTGTTTGTTTCTTGTTTATTTTCTTAATTTTGAAAAATGGCATCATATAATGAAAATTGGTCGGATGGTAGTTGTTCATATTTTGATGATCCTTGTCCTTATTGTGGAGGACCACACTCGTGGCAAAATTGTTTAAATTCTCCCGGGGGTGGATTGCGCGCACAATTCCAAACCCATGAGTGGAGTATTTGTGATAAGTGTGGTTTTCAAAATGGTCATTGGGATGATTGTGCTTATTTGTTATTCCCCTCCCCAAGCCCCCACTATGATAGTTCTACTTGTTTTGGTAAGAATTATAGGGCTATGGAATTGGAAGAAGTGGATCATGGCCAAAGTGGAGAGTTCAAGCTCATGTTTGAGTGTCTACTTGAAGAAGGAAACAAGGAGCAAAGTGCCTTGGAACATCTCTTGGAGAGTAGTCTTCAAAATGATTTTGCACTCCAAGGATTACACTCACAAATGGATGAACATCCGCCAACCAACTCAATGAGTGTTGTTGATGCCGGCAAAAATATGAAATTGGAGTCAACCGGTGTAAATGCTAATGTGGTTGAGGTTGACTCTAATCCGGGGGAAAAAAAGGATGTCAACTTAGAAGAATTGCAAAGTGAAGGCTTAAAGTTACATTCCAAGCATTTTTCAACGTTGGAATTGTGTGGTGACACGGAAGTTGAACCACATGAATCAATGAAGGAGTGCGAGGAGGAACAACTTTGGCCATACATTTTACAGTTTGAGGAGGCAAGAAATCAAAACGACATTCCTCACTTGAAAGCCAAGAAGTGTAAAATGAAAATTTTAAGCATTGGCTCGAACATCCAATTACCACCCCCCATCGCTCGTGGTCACAAGCTTGATTCCAAGCTAGGGGCCCAATTCATATCATCCAAGTGGCGAGAAAAGTGGTAATGTTGTTTGCGTCGTGCCACGACGTTAAATGCGGCGCTTGGTGGGAGGCAACCCATCGTTTTACAAAATTTTTGTCATTTTAGAAATTTTCTTTTTTAGAATAGCTTAGAATACTATGTTGAACTAATCTGCCAAGTTTGAGAATTTTTGGAGTTGATTTGAGCAGGTCGGGATGACCCGGAGAGGCCAAACCAGTAGCTGAAGAAAACTGGCAAAAACGTTCTGCTAAAATCGCTTCTGCGAGAAAAAGAACGCATCTGCGGTCACGCAGAAGCGACTTGTGCACCGCAGAAGCGGACAAATCGCAAAAGCGGCCACATTTTCGCATCCGCGATATCGCAGAAGCGGTCTGAGCAACCGCAAAAGCGGCCCAAGATGCAAAAGCGGCCCATATGTCGCCTAAGCGGTCTCGCAGAGGCGCCGAATTTTTGCAGAAGCGAAAACTGTCCAGGTTTTTAATTGTTAAACAGAGTGAAGTGGGTCTTCATTTCAAAACATTTGCCTAAACTGTTCCCCCTGCCCCAACTCCCCAAATACCAAATCTCTTAGCAAAGGATTAAAGAACATCTCGTGTAGTCTCCTATTCTTGTGCAAAACTCAGGTAATCTCTTCTACAATCTCTTCCCACTCCTCATATCCCCCATGTGATTTCCATATCCAACATTTTTTGTAGGTAATATTTCTTGATTTTTCTTTTTCCTTCTTTTGGTTTTTGAATTCTTGTTGTTTTAGGAAGTGAGGAATTGGTTGAGTGTAGGTAGTGTGTGTTGGTAATGTGGAACAAATTTTGGGAAGTCTGAGTACCAAAATTTTGTTCAAAGAGAGGTCGAATTAAATTGCCCGCAAGATGTTTGTCACAATGTTTCAAAGAAATGTTGTGGCTTTACATCACAAAATGGGACTTAATTGAATCATAAACCATTTGCTGCACTAATACAAGCCAAAAATTGGTTTGGAAATTGAAAAGAAAGCAAAAATTTTGATAAAATGCTGGGCAGTGAAGAAGATGACGACAACCGTAGAAGCGGACTTTCTTCGCAGGAGAGAAATCGCTTCTGTGGTAGATGTCACGCAGAAGCGAGTCCCACCGCAGAAGCGAAAAGTTTTTCGCAGAAACGGCTCCACCTCTGCGGCTCTTTTTTCGCAGAAGCAAAAATTGGAAATTTCTGCAAATTCCAGTAGCTCTACAACTGTTGCTTCCCAGGCCCGTTCGATCCAAATTTTTGGCTAAATTGTAGTGTTTTGAAGTTCTTAATACGGTTCAATTGCCCAATTGACATTGTGTGAATTTTTGTAGGCGATTTATTTGAAAATGGACGCAAACACAAGCGGACAACGGAGAGAAATCGAAGAAGAGATCGATGAGCCATATGATGATACACGTTTCATGTCCGCTGAGTGTGAGCGGCGATATTTGGACGACCTTGTCCACAAGAAGATTATCCTTGAAAAAGGAATTCATGAAGAGAAATTGGCAAAAAAGCTTCCAGACTTCTATGCTCGACTCGACTCATCGGGATGGTCCTGCTTCATCACCACTCCTTGCAAAGCCAATGAGGAGTGGGTCCGTGAATTCTATGCTAACCTCAGGCGGGCAAATTTTGATAGCCCACAAATAGTTATCCGAGGGAAGTTAGTAAGGTTTGGAATTGAACAAATCAATGATACTCTTGGAATTCCCAACTTTTCGGTGGACCAAGTACGGGCAAAGGATACTTGTGAAAATGGAGCATGGCTTGTCTCCAAGCTCTTTCCACCACAGCTCAGAGAAAAATGGGGAACCAGAAGAAAAGGGTTCAAATCTACCGACTTCACAGCCGAGGCTAAAATGTGGCTATACATCCTCAACAACAGAGTTTCTCCTTGTGGCAACATGACTGATGTTTCCTACACCCGGGCATTGATCATAGCATGCATTCTAGATGGCACACCGGTGAATGTAGGATACTACATTCTACAGGAGATGAGGCAGTACTTGAGAGAGTACTCAAGCAACAAGGATGCAGGTCTGCTATTCCCTTCTCTCATCACATAGCTGTGCACCAGGGCATAGGTTGATGCCCGTAGCACCGATCGGTGGCTACCAGCGGACAAACCTTTTCATCCATTGAGAGTGACAGGAGAGGGGAGTGTGATTAAAAGCAAGAAGCAGAAAATGACATTCACAGCCGCCGGTTCAGAGTCTTTTTCACAAACAGCTGCTCAGTGGCCATTCATGATTCTTAACTCCGAGCTTCAGACAATTAAGTAGTTAGTATCACAGCTTCTGAGTGGGCCATCCTCCTCACAGCCTGGGCCCTCTTACTTCTTCAGGGAAGACATGCAGAGTTACTTGGATGCTCAGACAATCCAAAATGATAACATGAAGAAGATGGCAGCATCAGTGACTAAATTGGAGGGAGCCTACAGTACTCTGGCTAAGGCCCATGCCACCCTTCAGTCTGACTTTGAGGCAGAGAAGAAAAAGAAAAAGAAGAAGGGCAAGCTGATGATCAAGATGTGGAGAGGCATTAAGGCAATCTTCAAATGGGGTAACCCAGATAAGAAGATCCCAGTGGCGACCAAGGATGACAGTGAGGAGTACTTTTTCATGTCAGAGTCTGCTGGAGATGATGGCGATGATGATGATGATGAGGAGGAGACCGGTGATGAGAGAGCCATGAGCTCAGCTCAGTAGTGATCAGCCTTCCTCCCGCAATCTGCTAGTCTGATGCAGACCTCAGGGAGACCCTCAAACTTTTTATGCTTTACATTTGATATTGTGCAGTGAGGACACTGTAATATTCTAGTTAGGGGTGGCTTTTGTAGCTTGTGACTATGCTGTGTAGCTTTTGATTATGCTGTTCTATACACTGTGTGCCTTTGCCGGGCTTGGTTTGATTAGTCATATTTGTGTTAGTATTGTGCTTTTCTTATTTATTTTTCTTCTTATTCGCCTATATTTTTTTTTATTATATAGTATTTACTCTTTTTATTTTAGTATCTTGTATAGTAGTTTCTTTTCTTTTATTACTCCTTGGGTTTTCTTCATGCTACGGTTCTTTCCGAAGGAACACTTTAGTGAACCGGGTGACTTTTCCATATGAGAGATAGTGTGACAACCTTCTTTAGGGAATTAGTCTTGTTTTGCTAGGATGAGACTTTTGGATTATTTTATACTAATAAAAATTAGCCTCTTGTATGTAAATTATGAATTAAGAATATCCCTCCAAAAATTTAATTTAAACTAAAAACAAGTAAGTTGCATGGTGTAAAATAATTTTCGTGATAAATTTTTGCCTCTTTTAGTGACTCTTAGCTCACTAGTTTGATAGAATTGATCCGTCTTCATTAATTCATGTGCCATGTATGTTAGCAATTATTGAAATAAATCTTGTGTTTAGTTCCATCATCTAGAACTTGCCCGGTTGGTTTTTCAATGCTAATGATAGTATATTTGTTTGGAGGAATGATCTTAGGCATTCTTTGTTTTAATTTTAAACACCTCTTTAGCCTTTCAAGCCTACCACTGTATAAATAATATCACTAGTACCCCTTTTTGAGCCTTTAAACCTTTCTTTGGCCAACTCATTACAAGCCTTTCCCTTTTTGCAAAATAATTCCTTCTTTTGAACCCGTCCCTCCTTGAACATTGAGAATGAGGCTAAAAGCCTAAGTTGGGGGTGGTGTCAAAGTAGAGATTGGCAAGGTTATGCATTGAGTTTAAGACCACATGCCTCAAAGTGTTTATTGAAGTATTTAAGCTCCAAAAGAAAAATGAAATCAAAAGTTAGTCTATATATATGTTTGTAAATATATACATTGTGGAGCCTTGAATAAAATTGGGAGAGGTATGTAAGGTGGTTCTATATTGGGAACTAGATGCCAATGAGGCTATGTGAGTAAAAGAGAATCAAAATGCAAAAGAATGAAACTTGTGAGTAGTGTTCAAGGAGGATGAAGTCACATGTACCCTAATGCTTATCCAACCTTCCCTAAACCTACATTACAAGCTTAAAAAGTCCTGATGGGACCTCTAACTAAGCATTCTTGAATAAGCGATGAATTAAAATAAGGGCAAGCTTACGGTATGAGGTGTTGTAACACTTGAAGTTTCTTTGTGAGAGCGAGTGTTTTCGAAAAATTTGTCCCTTTGTGTTGTGTCGTAAATATATTGTTCTTTGTTGGGACTTTCTTCTTTGTGAGGGCACATGAATTAGAAAAGACCGGTGAAATTGAGTAAAGTGAGCAATTATAGTGAACTAGTGTCTTTGAGTCACTCATTGAGGCTTATTTTTGTCACTTGATTGTTTTGAAACTCCCTTGCACATTGTTGAAGTTGATTTTCTTTAGGAGGGAGTTATTCGGAAAAGATATACATACTTAAGCCTAATTGTTAGTATCAACCAAATCCATAAGTATGGTGTTTGAATGGGATAAGTTGGGGATAATGTGATATGTTCATAATCGCAATGCCACTTGTATTTTAAATGGTGAATCCTCATTAAAGTTGTGGTTTTGATTTGCTTGAGGACAAGCAAAAGCTTTAAGTTGGGGGTGTTGATGAGTGGTGATTTTACCATTGATTTTAGCCTCTTTTGCTTAGCTTTTTATGCCTTTTAAGTATGAAATGAGGTTGCTTATGGTGGTTATTGCTAAATTTTCAGGTAAATGATGCTAGTAGGTGATTTGGGTTGAAGTGACAAGGAATTGAGCTAAAAAGAGATGAAACATTGCAAAACTGTCAGGCATTTCGCTTCTGCATATGTTTGATCGCAGAAGCGATGTCACCTCTGCGGTATTATGATCGCCTTTGCGACTTATCGAAGGATCAGGCAGTTCCGCTTCTGCGGAGATGAAGACGCAGAAGCGTGACCACTTCTGAGATAGCAAGGTCTCCCCTGCGAAGGTATCTAGGGAAGCATTCCGCTTCTGCGGTTCTTGTGGCGCTTCAGCGATATCGCTTCAGCAGCTATTTTTCCGTTTCTGCGATGTTTTGACAGAAGGCACTTTGTCGCTTCTGCGGTTAAATTCCTCTTAAGCGTAGCCGCACCTGCGAGGTATTTTCCGCATGTGCGAAAATTGTGCATCAGACCTGGACAGAACGGGCATTTCACAAGTTTTTACCCCAAATCAATTATATACTCGTCCAACAGACACGGGAGGCATCTCTCATATCTCTCATTATCTCTTCACTTTTTGAACACCTTTTTTACTCTTTGGCTTAGAGAGAACAAGTTTGGAGGCTAGGGTTTTGCACACACACTTGGGTCATGAAGATTAAAGCTTGTGGTTAAGGATTTCTTACCCATTTATGTTTATTTCTTCATTTCCTTGCTTTGTATTGTATATCTAAGTGTGTAGTATTTATTTCCAACACTTGAATCTTGTTTATGGGAATATTCACATTTATAGTGTGGATTAAATACCTTGTTGTGCTTATGTATTGAATGAGTTTTATATATTTATGAAGTGAGTTATTGTTACTTTAATTAGTCTTGTTCTTTAATGTTTCCAAAGGTATTAGCTAACCCTAGGACTCGCCCATTAACTCCGAATTAATCTTGGGAAAGGTAATTTGGGGTTGGGAAAGATTAATTAACAAGAACTTGAGGCGTTAACCCTCATTTTATAGATTCTACCTAGGGATAGGATTGAACTACTTGTAGCCTATCGGGTGTGCTTAATCTTCTAATTGTAATTAGGGATAATTCAATTAGAAAGTCTTGTTAGTCTTCGGAAGAAGCTAATTAAGAATTATTATCCGTGGCTAATTAACATAAACTCGCTCATACTTGTAAAATCGTGAAATACATTGGATCGTTACTTGAGTGTAATTCCCGATGCATTCATACTTGTAGCCATTGATCATTTTATTTGCTTTCTAGGTTAGTTTACATTTTTGCATTTAGGTATAAACATTTTCCAAAACCCAAAATCTTAAGTGTTTGGCTTAGCGCGAGTAGCGATAATTTTCTTGCATTCCTAATCGCCTACACATTGTTCTCTGTGGGATTCGACCCCGACTCATAGTTGGGTTAATATATTGCGTACGATCGTGTCTATTGCTTTTTAGCGGTAGAATTGGACGTTACCAATGCACGTGTGACACCGGGTTCTGGGATGGTTTTCAAATATATTGTACTAATTTCTTATTATTTAATTTGAATCGAAGTAGTTATCTTTTCATTTTATGAAAAATTGAACGAAAATCTTAGTTTTCAAGATTGTAAAATATGAGAACTTCATCAAATAATTTGGGTTGGCTTGCCTGACAGCAGTGTCCGGCACCATCACGACCCTTAGTGAATTTTGGGTTGTGACAAATGAGTACGGGGGAAACACCATTTTCACTGGTATACGGAGTTGAGGTCTTGATCCCAGTCGCGATAGGAGAGCCAAACACGAGATATGCATAAGCTACTGCTGAATCTAATGAAGAAGAGATGCGAATAAACTTAGATTTACTTGAAGAGCGAAGGGAAGCTGTGTTAATAAGAATGGCAGCACAAAACAATTTTATAATCGGGAAGCTCACTTAAGATACTTCAAGATTGAGGACTTCGCTCAAAATGGTTTTCCAATCTACTAAAGCGGCTAATGCGGGAAAGTTAAGTCCAACCTGGGAAGGACCTTATAAGATGGCTGGAAATAATGGATGGCTACCTTTACATTGGAATGTCGTTCATATGAAGAGACACAACTCCTAAGAAAAAGGAGTGGTCACGGGCAGGTACCCTAATTTTCGAATTTTATTTTTGAATTGTTAAAATTTTACTAACAATTTTAGATGATAGGAAAAAGGCTAACCCGTACTAAACGATAAGTCATGACCTGCAAGACATGTGGAAGAACATAAGTTCTCGATCTAGGGTTACAATTTATTCGGATAGAACTTCAAACGGGTTAAGCAACCTTCATTTATAATCATACCTCCGAGTCCCCTGTATTTTTTCTTTTCAGGAAAAAGACCGAATGAGAGGAGTAATCAAGTGCTTGAGATATCATACTTCAAAGCTCAAACACGTGGGGGACTATATAATAAACATGGGAATAAGGAAAAGAAGGCTGAGAAGAAATAATGAAAGCTTAAAGTCAAAGCCGAAAGAATCTACTCATTGAACGAATCAAGTACAGAACAAAGATACAAGCTAATAACATAAATCCAGGATAGAAAACCATATCATATTTAGGTTAAAGGAAATGTAAAGAAATGGGTTCTAAATGAAACCTTGTGTTTTATTTCTTTATTGAAAATCTGTTGTAAAGGAAACAATACGAAAATGTTATAGAGGTTATTTAAACGCATGTAAAGATGTTATTTAAACTTGAAAAGGTTCAAATAAAAACTTTATCGCAGTTATTTCAAGAAATATATGTGTTCCTATTTCTTATATCATATATTTACACCATTATAAAGTTGAGACGTCTTCTTTATTAAGTGTCGAAAATAAAAGAGCCCTCTTTTATAAAAATCGTGTGTGATTTAAATATCCACAAACTATATAAAGCATTTTAAAATGCAAAAACGGTAAAACATAAACCCACGAATTAATTAACAAGTCCTTAAGTACAAAGGCAAAGTCGAGCAAAACAAAAGATCAAAATAACTAAGTTAAAACAGAAATAACTTCTTAAATATTAAAAGAGGTAGACTAAGTATGGACTTAGTCATTTTATCATTTATACAAAAAATGCCCCAAAAAGGGTCTTTGGACTTATCGTTTCCAAAAATCTAAACCCCCAAATGGGACCGAGAGTTGCAACCACATTCCACAAAAAAGGAGCAAAAGAAGTAACACATCATAAATTTTTCATTGAGGGGTCAAAGTAAGGACCGAAACAGGGTTAGCAGTAGCAGAAGGTTCGAGATAACTTGAATGAGTTGGAGCATACACCATAGCCATATCATCTTCAGTATGCTTGGGAATACTAGCCATGGGAGAGGGAAAATCTTGGCCTTGCTAGTTTTTCGATAGTCTCTTTTATTTTGGCTAACTTAGCATCCAAATTAAAGCCCTCCCTGGCTAACTTCCATCAGGTTATCATGGCGCATGTTTAAATTGCCCAACTCACTTCAATTGCACTCTTGTCCTCAAGAATCTCATAATTTTTCTCCAATTGATCAATCTCGTCTTTAATCTTTTCATTTTCAGTCAGGGAAAAATAATAAGAAGCTTGCAAAGGAGCTAGTGAACTCTCTAAAAAGTTGACCTTGGCAGAAGACTCACGAAGATCTTCCTGGGTCTAAGAAAGTGTTTGCACGAGTTCACCATCATAAGCTTCTTTCTTACTTAACATAGCCTTCAGTTCTCTGATTTCTTCACTGGATTTTTGGAAAGCTGCTCGGAGAATGATATTTCAAGGAGATTCTTATCCTTATCAGGTTGACTTGAGCATGCCTTCTCGACTTCTAACTCTAAGCTTAAAACCTTCAGTTGCTGTTGTACGCTTACTCTCTTCTAATACTTCCATGTCAATTTGTGAACTTTCATATTGTTCCCTCCAGTTGTCCACTTCAACTTGATAGTCGTGCATTAACTGCTCTATATGGGAAACCCTCTTCATCATCTTCTTGCCAAGTAGATTGATCTAAAAGAAAAAAAGAAAAAGGTAAGAACCTTAAATAAAAATAAAATAATTAGGTAAAGTTCAAAAAAGAATACCTTTAAAGAAGATTGCACTATGTCATTCATCCAAGTCAAAGAGTTATGAGTCTCAATCTTGGCTCTCAACTCGACCAATCAAAGGTTTCACCCACACATCATCCCTACCTGATTTCCTCAAAAGGTTACCATCGGTAGGAGCTTCGGTGGTAACTTGCCTCATAGCTTCACCTCTACTTGAGGAACCAACCTCAGTATAATGGATAGTTGTAAGAGGAACTGTAGAAAGAGTCAAAGTAGCTTGGGGAGGAACAGAAATGGCAACAGTCACGACTGGCAAAGAAGGTGTCACAGGAGCAGACATGAAAAATGAGGCAAGGGGCACTTCATCAGAAATTGTGCCAAAATATTCAATATCAAAGCAACAAGCAAAAAGCTGAGCGATATCATCATGAGCAGCCGCGGCAGTATCGGTAAAAGAAGACGCGAGAGTATCATCATCAAAAATCACTAAGGCTGCTTCAACAGGCTTGGCTAGAGGAACAGAACGAGGGGGGATTATTCATCATCTGAAATAATGCGTCTTCTAGATTGTGGCCTTCTTATCAAAGAGCCCTCGTCTTGCTATTCATCTTCTTTAGAGTCTTTTTCAGTGGTAGGTTTCCTTTTTGATGAAGAACTCGAGATTATCTCTTGGGCTCTTTCCAAAGAAATTCTGGAAGCTATGGTTGCCTCAACACTTATACCTCGAATGGGAAATCCTGACAAAAAAAAGGATCAAAATAATATCTGAAGAAAGAAGTGAATAAATTTACAAAGGATATTAAAAAAAAACTCTTACCGTGAGTTTTCACCTTCCATCTAAACCGATGAGAAAGATTTTTCTAAGATCTACCTTCCGTCGGAGCAGCATTTAACAACTTCCCTACCCAACCACGGAAATTGCAAATGTCATCAACAATTTCCATGGTTTCTAAAAAGGAAAAAGGACAAAAGTTAAAATGACAACCATCAAAATTAAGAAAAAGGGCACGGAAAAGTTACAAAAGAAAACTCACATGCAAAATTTCATTTCTCGGGGAATGGAACATTTTTTTCACCCACTAAACCAACAGTGGGGAAAGCAACAAATTCGGCATACCAGCTACGGTCATTATCGTCCTCTAGGCTAACCATAACTCTTTTGTTTCTCACTGCTAAAGTAAAAACTCCTTGACGGAAGAGTTTGGGAGAATAGAGATGAAGTAAATGAGAGAAGTAAAAGGCACACCAGCCATGTTAGCCAAATGCCTCAAACAAGCAACAACCCTTCACACGATAGGGCCAATTTGTCCTAAGCAAGCATAAAAATAGCAACAGAATTCAATGATAACAGGATCAATAGGAGGCTTGAAATTAATGTGAAATAATATGTATATACAAAAGAAAACCCAGTCAAATAAGAAGTGATTCTTTGTTTTGCGTTAGGAATTATAATGGGGAAATCATGACTCCAATGACATTCTTTATGGACTACAGAAATTAAACCTTCAGTGATCTGAGTCGGATAAATGTCAACACGTTCTAATGAAGACATAGAAGAAACTTGGTTTCTAATGGATTCTCTATCATTGTAAAAAGATAGTTCAACGGGAACAATCTCATCTACCAAGGGTTCACGAAGAGGTTCAGTGGGTTATTTACCTCTAAGACCTTTAAGAAAGAGAACCTCTGTATCTAGAAGGTGGAGTGGAACTTGTAGATGGAAGAGAAGGGCCTCGTGAAGGTGAAGACCCTAAACTACAAAGTGTCACGACCCTAGTCGACCAATTGTGAACACGTCATAACGGCACCTAGTCTTCACGACCAGGTAAGCCTAACACATTGCGGAAGTAACAACATTTGCGAAATTTATAATTAAAAACTGAATAACAGGAATAATGTATACAGTTATCGCCTGCACATACACTTTAACACTTTAAAATTTGAAACTATCCCAAAGACCCGAAAACCCACGGGCAACACAGACTAAGAATGATACATAATACTGCTCTAATCATCCGTAAAGTTTATATCAAGGAAGAACAGAATAGCATCTAGCTAACTAAAGGAGTGAGAGGGAGACTCTCCGATCTACGGATGCGACAGATATACCTCAAGCTTCGAAATACTCCCTGCGACTACTAATAATGCGCCTGCATAGAGGTACCTGGATCTGCACATGAAAAACATGCACAGAAGAGGTATGAGTATACCACAGCGGTACTCAGTAAGTGTCAAGCCTAACCTCGGTTGGGTAGTGACGAGGAAAGGTCAGGGCCCTACTGAGACAGAAATAATACAGTAGCAAAAATATTAACGTGTTGAAATCTGACTAAAACTAATGAACACAGCAGTGTGATAAGGCAGGTCAATGAAATAATAATACTACAAGATAGAACAGAAATATTGAGTAAATACAACTAAATTGAAAGAATGCCAACGAGGGTCTCCCAGGATACCGTTTGTAGCCTTTCCTCAACTGTCCAATGGATATCTCGGGATACCGTCTTGTAGTCCAACTCTCATATCAATATCAAGGATCTCCCGGGATACCATCCCGTAGTCTAATCATCAATGTGCAGGGGATCTCCTGGGATACCGTCCCATAGTCCCAAAAATAAAAATGCAGTGGAATGTACCAAAATATCGTCACGTAGTCCCAAAATAAAAAAGCAGGGGGATCTCCCGAGATACCGTCCCGTAGTCCCAAAATAAAAGTGGAGGGGGAACTCCAGGGAATCAAACCCGTAGTCCCAAAGTAAACAAACAAGTGGGGGGAGCTCCCATAATCCCACATCCGTAGTCCCAATATAAATACGTAACCAGAATCAGAGAAATATTCAGAAATTGAAGTACAACAATACAAGGCAACAACTAATACTGGCCTAACATGCTCCACGTAATCACCGTTAAGGAAATTTAAACAACTAGGCAACTTGGATCAATTAAACATGCTCTTCTACACTAGCACATGCTATCATAGCAAGTAGAAAGAAGCAAATATGAAAGAAAATCCAATACAAGTATTTAAGTAAAAATTCGGGTTTCAACAATTAGCTCAAGTACGCGCTCGTCACCTCACGTAAAAGGCATCCATTTACAAATTATCACATCCTAAGTGACGAAGTCGCCCACACAAGGTTAGGCAAGCCACTTACCTCGAACCGGTGCGAAATCAACTAGGGAATGATGCCCTTGCCACGGGTATCCGACTCCAAATGGCCCAAATCTATTGAATTCAATTACATATCGTAAATAATATGGTAAACAACTGATTCCACTATTAAAATTAAAGCTATGGCACGAAAGTTGGTAAATTAACCAAAATGCCCCTCCAGCCAACATCTCGGAATCGAATAATTTTCACATTTTTCAGAACCCTCGTACTCTCAGAGTCTAACCATATAAAAATCTCCCAAATCAGAGGTTAATTTCCCCCCTCAAAACACAATAATTAAGTCTAAGAAATTTCACCCATTTTTTCCTATTTTAGACATTGAATTTGAATTCTAATGGCTAATTTAACTAGGAGATGATGGAATATAACTACAAAGGATCAAAGTAACGTTACTATTCAAAATCCACTCAAAATCGCCTTCTCCCAAGCTCTCAATTAATTTTTCCGACTATGAAATAAACCCTCGGATTTCCCTTATCAGAACAGTCATTTCTGCTTTTGCGGCCCCAGGGACCGCTTCTGCGGTCCCGCTTTTGCGGAAGAAACAACCACTTTTGTGGTTCAACTAATGAGACCAAAGTCCGCTTCTGCGGACAAGGGACTGCTTTTGCGGTCTTGCACATTCGGATCACGAGCCGCTTTTGCGACCCCTTACCACGAGTTCCACTTTTGCGGTCACAAGAACCGCATCTACAATTCCGCCTTTGCGGTAACTGGACCACTTTTGCGGTCTGTGAAGACCAAGCCCAAACAACTTCTGTGGATAGCTAGGCCACTTTTGAGGCTCTGCTTCTGCAGTTCCCAAGCCGCAGAAGCGGAAATACCAGAAGAATAAATATATCAGTTGCAACCAAACTTAAAATTCACCCTGTCAACCACCCGAAACCATCCAGAGGCCCCGGAACCTCAACCAAAAGCACCAATACCACCTAATGCCTTATTCGAACTTGTACCAATCCTCAAAACACCTCAAACAACATTAGAAACCCGATTAAATCAAGGATTCAAGCCTAAGAACTTCAAATTTTATCAAAATATGCTTTCGATCAAAAACCCAACCAAACCTCGTGCGAATGACCTAAAATTTTACACACACATCCCAAATGACATGACGGAACTATAACAACTTTTGTAATTCCAATCCAACCCTCGGATCAAAAATTTACTATTAAACCGAAAACCTCAAAATTTTAAACTTCAACAATTCAAGACTAAATGAGCTACGGACCTCCAAATTATATTCCGAACACGCTCCCAACCCCGAAATCACCTAACGGAGCTAACGAAACCATCAGATTTCCATTCCGAAGTCATCTTCACACTGTTCTGGATACGGACCATTTTTTAACTCTTAAGCTCTCATTTAGGGACTAAGTGTCCCAAAACACTCCAAATCCTAACACCGAACGTCCAGGCAAATCAAAATAGCATAAATAAACTTAGGGAAAGCATGTTATGGGGGATTGGGGCATAAATTCCAAAAATTACCGGTTGGGTTGTTACATCCTTCTATACTTAAACATGCGTTCGTCCTCGAACGAGCATAGAGAACATACCCAAAGTAGCAAAAAGATGAGGGTACTGTGCATATCCTGTTCGGTCTCCTATGTCGCCTCCTCGGCCGGCTGACCCCGCCATTGTACCTTCACTGAAGCAATGTTCATTGACCTCAACTTTCTGATCTGCTTGTTCGAAAATGGCCACTGGCTCCTCAACTTAGGATAGATCATTGTCCCACCAGACTGAACTGAAATCCAACATGTGCAATAGGTCACCATGATACCTCCGGAGCATCGAAATACAAAATATCGGATGAACTCCGGCTAGTCTAGGACGTAATGCAAGCTCATAAGCAACCTTCCCAACTCGCCTCAAGATCTCGAAAGGCCCAATAAATCTCGAACTCAGCTTCCCTTTCTTTCCAAACCTCATGACACCCTTCATAGACGAGACCCAAAGCAGAACCCATTCGCCAACCATATGTGCCGCATCACAAATCTTCTTGTTCGTGTAACTCTTTTGTCTGAACTGGGCTGCACAGAATCTGTCCTGAATCACTTTAACCTTCTCCATTGCATAATGAAACATTTTTATACTTAATATCCTAGCCTCACCTGACTCGAACAAACCCACCAGAGATTTGTACCTGCTACCATATAAGGCCTCATACGGCGCCATCTGAATGCTGGACTGATAGATGTTTGATCGTTGCAAACTCAACCCTTACAATGCGTAGGCTCTAATAACTTTTACCCGATAGTGATTTTTTGGGGTCAATTCCTCAGAGAGCTTGATATTGGAGTCATGTATTTGTGGAGACTAATTAAGCGTTGTAGCTCCTAATTTGGCTTCTAACATTTTTGGGTTTTCTTTAATTAACAACTAATGATTTTAACTACAATTATAACTAGATTTGCTAAATGATAACAGCAAGTTGTATGCAATAAGGAAAGAACACTAGGGTCGTAGCACTTGCCTAGGTGACTAATTAATAGGTAATGAATCTCAAAGTAAGGATGATAATATGGGATACATGGCTAACCGTTGCACTTAACTCTCACACTCACACCTCTCGGTAGAGAGGGTGATTTTGCCAAATTGACTCTCTCCAGACCAATCGAGTAGGCTAATTAGCCCAAGTAACTAATGGCTCAGGTAGGGTGATTACTCTCTCGAGGTTTAACCCGTTACTTGGGACTACCATTCTCATAGGTCCATCCCAAATCCCTGTTGGGTTGATTGAGAGGAATTAGACTCTCTTTCTCAAACAAAATCTCAACCCACTAAGCTAGACTTAGTGTTTGCAACCACCAAATCTTAGTTAAAACATACAAACAACCCAAATACCATACACCCAATACTATCCAAACATTAATCAACAACACCCATTAATTACCCACACTGGGGTTGAGCCACAACCCTAGATAATGGGTTTAGCTACTCATAGAATCGATAGAAAAAGAATAATGGTAGAGAATGACATAATATTGAATTATAAATCAACTACAATTAATTCCACGTTCAAAACCAGTTAAAATAGCCTAAAATAGGCACAAATATGTTGCCTCGTGCTCAACCGCTCGTACAGTGTATCAAAACTTAACCTAAAAAAGTAAAATATTCTATTTATACTACCCCTGAGGGTATGTCGCGGACCACATGAAAATGACATGCGGCCGTGTAGGATAAAAGGACTACCAAAGTTGGGCTTCTGAACCATGAATACGGACCACCTGAAAATTTCACGCGGCCGCGTGGGTTAAGTCACGTGGACCGCACAAAGATGTTATGCGGCTGCACTATCGAATGATGCGGACCGCGTGGAAATGTTGCGCTGCCGCACTGCTATTTGCCATTCCATGTTGGTTCTATGATCCTGTTTCCACGCGAACCGCACTGTTTTGGAGTGCGGCCGCGTGGGAATTCTGCCTTAGAATATTTTTCATTGTCTTCAGCATTGCGGACCGCATAGAAATGGATGCGGTCCGCATGAGTTTTTCTCCCATTTTCAGTTTCTCTGATTCTCACCTGTGCGTCCGCATGGCTAATCAGTGTGGACCGCACAGGGTTCTTGACTTGGGTAATTTTCATGATCTTCGTGTGTGGTCGCATGACAAAATGTTGCGATCCGCAATGGTCTTCTAGCTCACATTTTAGTTCCTCTCTTGATGCTTGCCAGATTTCACTCCTTTCTGAGCCGATTTGTGATCTTTGAGATCTAATTGCTCAAACCTGCAATCAAGCGCAATTTGTAAGCAATTGAGGACTGATTTATGTTAATTTATTCACAAAGCTTAGGCAAAGAGGGGTATAAATCATGTAAAAATCACAGTTATCAATGTTGTTATAAGCAAACTCAGACAGTGGCAGGAAATGTTCCCATAACCCTCTAAACTCAATCACACACGCACGGAGCATACCTCCATAATATGAATAGTACGCTCGGACTGTCCGTCCGTTTGGGGGTGGAATGTCGTGCTCAACTCCACTCAACTGCCTAACTCCTGCTGCACAGCTCTCCAGAACTTCGATGTAAACTGAGTGCCTTTATCTGAGATGATAGAAACTAGAATACCATGCAATCGGACAATCTCCCTAATATAAATCCTCGCCAACCACTACGACGAATAAGTGGTACATACATGTATGAAATGAGCGGACTTGGTCAGCCGATCCACAATGACCCAAATAGAATGAAACTTCCTCACGGTCTGTGGGAGTCCAGATACAAAGTCCATGCTGATACGCTCCCACTTCCACTCTGGGATCTCAATCTGCTGTAGCAACCCACCCGAACGCTGGTGCTCATACTTCACCTGTTGGCAGTTGAGGCATCTAGACACGTGGTCAACTGTATTCTTCTTCATCCGCCTCCACCAGCAGTGCTGCCTCAGGTTATGATACATCTTCACGACACCCAGATGGATAGAATACCACGAGCTATGGGCCTCTTCTAGAATCAATTCTCGAAGATCATTGACATTGGGCACACAAATCTAGCCCTGCATCCTTAATACTTCATCATCCCCGATAGTGACATCTCTGGCATTACCACACCGAACTCTGTCCTGAAGGACAAGCAAATGAGGGTCATCAAACTTCCGCTATGCGATCGAATAGGGAAGACTGAGAAACCACATAGGCCAGAACCCGACTGGGCTCTGAAAGGTCCAATCTCATGAGCTGTCTGGCTAAAGCCTAAACATCCATTGCCATAGGTCTCTCTGAGGCTAGCACATATACCAAACTCCCGGCGACTTAAGGCATCGGCAACTACATTGGCCTTGCCTGGGTGATAAAGAATGGTAATATCATAATCCTTCAACAACTCTAACCATATCCTCTGACGCATATCCAGGTTCTTCTACTTAAGCAAGTGCTGCAAACTCCAATGGTCAGTGTAGATCTCACAAGGCACCCCGTACAAATAATGGCACTAGATTTTTAAGACGTGAACAATGGCAGCTAACTCAAGATCGTGCACACGGTGGTTCTTTTCATGCACCTTCAACTGTCGGGACATGTAGGAAATCACCCTACTGTCCTGCATCAATGCCGCTCCAAGTCCAACTCGTGAGGCATCACAATAAACTGTATATGACCCCGAACCGGTAGGCAACATCAAGATTAGGGCTGAAGTCAAAGCTATATTGAGCTTTTGGAAGCTTTCCTCACTCTTCTCTGTCCACTGAAATGAGGCACCCTTCTGGTTCAATCTAGTCATAGGGGTCGCGATCGATGGAACCCCTCCACAAAGCGACGGTAATAGCCTACAAAGCCAAGGAAACTACATATCTCAGTAGCTGAGGAGGGCCTGGGCCAACTCTGAATGGCCTCCACCTTCCTCAGATCCATTTGAATGCCCTCACTCGACACCACGTGGTCTAGGAATGCCATAAACCTCAGCCAGAACTCACATTTGGAGAAATTTGCATATAACCTCTTCTCCCTCAAAGTCTGAAGCATTACCCTCAGGTACTGCTCATGATCTTCCCGTCTCGGGGAATATACCATAATATCATCAATAAAAACAATCACGAATGAATCAAGATATGGTCTGAATACTCTGTGCATCAAATTCATAAAAGCTATCGGGGAATTGGGTAATTTCTATTTGTATGTGAAGATAAGTACTATTATATTATGATTTAGTCACAGAAAAAAGTTTCTTTTGCGTAAAATGAAATTCACAATCTGGCAGCAAATGCGAGTTAATTTTATTCATGGTCATTGAATTTTTGTGTTTGTTACCCAAAAGTCACTAAATACCACCCTAAAACTAAACAAGCAAACTCTTGGCAAGTGATAAAGTACACGCGCTGCCACATATATTTTTAGTTACTTTTTTATTCTTACTTCTTTGTCTATCTTTTTTCATTATTTCTTATTATTCTTATTTTTTTTTGGTTATTTCATTCTCTTTCTTTTTGTTTTGGTCACCAGCGGATAAAATGGTGATCGTCGGAATTTCAAGAACACCATTTTCTTTGGAGAATATTTTTCCGACAACAGATTTTTATCCCGGTCTGGAGATATTTTGCTTTGCTTATGAATAGATCTTTTTGAGAGTTTAATTTGTGTGTGAAAATGATAGAAAGAGGAAAAACAAAAATAGAATAAATGAAAGACAAAAGATAAGATAAAGTCGCCAATGAATGAATATCTGCCGAAATTAGAGAAGAAACGAAAAAAGATCGACTACTACAAAAAGGACATTTAGTGGCAATAAAAAATAGCATTGGCGGCAATAACAATAGCCGCTATATCATTTACCGGCAATTGATCTTTAGCCGGTGATGCTGGGGTCGATAAAAGATTTAGCGGGATTTCTGCCAAAAGCAGGTAAAAGGTATGACTTATTGCCACTAAAACTCATGTACTTTAACGGCAATTGTTTGCATCAATTATTATGGCTGCTAAACCCATTCTAAAAATGACTAATAATGCTCCTTTAATGTCCATTTTTATAGCCGCTAAATTTAAAATATTTGTTGCCAAAAGTTCATGCCTTTAGCGGTAATTATTTTGTGGCAATTAAACTGGCAACAATATCTCTTCTAAAAACGTATTAATTTGCCGCTTTAGTGTCCATTTTAATGAATAATAAAGTCAATTAAATTGCCGCTAAAATATATTTTTAATATCAATATAATTATTAGAATATCCTATATAAACGTCTTAATCTTGTTAAATTGGCACTAAAATTCACAAGCTATAACGGTAAATTTAGCCAACATTAATAATAGCTACCACATTCGACCAAAAAATAATGCAAATAACAAAACATATTGATATTAATTCATAACACTACAGTATATCTCGTTAAATCTTAACAAAAAAAGGAAGTACTAATCCAAAATATTAATACCACAAAACCTTAAAAAATAACTCGATAGTACTTGAAGTAAATAGCTAATGTCATTATATAACTAATCTTAACGAATGACAATCTTCCAATAATATTGGAAAATCTTCGTCATATTGAAATTTTCCACTCACTAAATTATCGAACATTAGACTGTGTGACTTGGAATTATAAAATAACTATGTCAGTAGGAAGTAAATGTTGCCAAATAATAAAGCTGATAATAGTTTGCAAAGTTATGAAACTAAAAGTCCATAACCAAAAAGGGACACAAGCAAAATTGACTTTTTTCCAAAATTTTCCCATGTTGCGTATCTATCTATAAGAGGGAGAAAAAGATAAATGAGTTGATTATAATTTTATACTAATTTTGTTTCACTTATATAAGTTCAACTTGGAGAATATGTATTGCTGCTACTTCTTTTCATTTAATTTTTATTGATCTATATATAGAATTTCAACTATAGTCTCCTTACATTCTCACTTTGTCCTAAGGCAGTCATCTTAATTTTATATTTTCTTTTTTTATTTCCTTAAAAGGATCTTAACCGGGTGATTCCAGATCTTCAGAAAAGGCATAAAAGCTCTCAAATGTAAATTCTGCAGCAGATTTGTCTAATTAATTTCTTATTTTCTAACAATCTTTCTTTATAAATATTTTCTCTAAACTATTGCATTTTACTCACCAGTATGTAGTGTTATTTTGGAACTCCAATATTAATAGAGATGGCAATGGGGCGGTGCGGGGCGGTTGCGGGGCGGGTTTATCCTTAACCCGCATAATGTTTAACCCGCCCCGCCCCGCCCCGCATAGGAATATTTTCTGTTTTCAAACCACCCCGCCCCGCCCCGCATAAACCCGCCCCGCCCCGCACCGCAAAGTAAAAAAAATTCATTTTTCATTTTTTACAAGTAGTTTCTCTTTTAAAAAAAAACCTAAAAAAATTAATGATAACCTATTACCTTCTTTTCTAGGTAGTTTCACCTATGTCCATAATGTTTTCAATATTTTATGAAATTTCAATTGAATTTTTTAATATTTTATAAAATTTCAATTGTATTATTTTATGGATCTATTAACATTATCAATAATGATCAGGTCTAGTACATGTATCATGTATGATATATTTAAGTTAATTATTAGTACATACAAGAAAAAATCAAATTCTTGAGAAATATGAATCAATCCTTAAAATAATTCATCTTTTACAAGGTGATATACACATACGTCATACGCTGACTGAGATGGTTAGGGAAGATCTACGATTACAAATATTTTTTAAGTTATATACTTATATGTTCATTTTCATATTAAACCGTTAAAAAGACATAAGAAATCTTTGGATTATGTTTATTCAAATTGTAATTAATTATTAAACATCAATTACGGTATGTCTTCTATTAATCCTGTTAGAAAATATTTTTTAGCATAGTAATTTGATTAGTAAGTTAATTATAATAATCAATTTTAAATATATCTTCTTAAAACTAGTATGCAATATTTCTACCGGATAGGCGAACCAATATTTTAATGCTCCAAAAATTGATAATATCCTAATATGTTGATAATGTATAACTAGGGTATATGATATTACCCACACATCTAAGCTTAAAAGAAAAGAGCAAGAAAATAGGAGATTAATGAATACAAAATTTAAAATTAAAATAAAGATATAAAGATAAGCAAAGGAAAGTTTATAAAACAGATTCTAATTAAGAAAAAAGATTGCAAAATGCATGAAAAGATTTAATCTTCTTTGACGAAAAGCAACAAATATGCGATGCAAGTATTACACAAATGCGTAACCCGCAACCGCCCCGCAACCGCAATTAAATTTAAAAAATAATTCTTGAACCCGCCCCGCCCCGCCCCGCCCCGCATAAACTGAAAACCGCCCCGCCCCGCATAAGCTGAAAACCGCCCCGCCCCGCACCCGCCCCGCCCCGTTTGCCATTCCTAAATATTAATATAAAGCTGCATGTTTATTAAGAAAAATGAGCTAGACCAGTGAGATAAGAATTGATTCACAGTTCTCCTAGGCCCCAAGAAGTAAACAAGGGATGCTTTTATTTCACAGTATGATACTCAAGCTGCTGGCTTAAGCATTATATAAAGCAGTCATGGCAATTGTTAAAAATACCAAATTACTGATAAAATGAGAGATGCACAAGCTTTAACATAACCAAAAAAAACACACATAAGGGACTCAAGATATTACCACATTTCTTCATGTAACATCATTTGACCTTGTGGGAATATACTGGGTTGTTGTTGTTGTTCTTCATGTAACATCATTCTATGACAGAACATTACCTGAAGAACTATAGCCTTTAAAACATCAAAGCAACATATACAACGACTAACAAAAGAAAAGCAAGCAAATGCCTTTAGTAGACAACTAATAAACTTGCCAGATATATAGAGGATACACACTTAATTTAATTCTGCAAACTCTAAAATTAATATAATTTACTCACCCTTAAGAGTAATTACTCCGAATGCTAAATGTGTGGCTTCCTATCGTGAACTCCCCTTGAAGAATTGTACAGAAATGCTTGATTATTTTCGCCAAGCTTGGTTGGGATTTAAAGTACTCAAGTACGTACATTTTTAGTAGGTATAAATTACACAATGAAAGTACCTAATCAAATCATTCCTAATTGATGTAAATTTATAATATTTTAACAAACTGAAGCAAAAGTAAATTTATTTTAGAAGAGTAAATGTTAAGTACAATTAATAGCTAGAGTGTCCAATTCAAAGTTCACAGCAAAAAAAATTATCATGATAATAGAGAAGTTATAGACGTAGGTATAGAATTTACTCATGACATAAATTTTGTAGGCTCCAAGCTCCCCAAGGTTGATATAATGCCTTATACTTCGGTACCATCTCCTGTAAATACTGTACATATTGAACTACCTCCACACAGACTTATTACTCCAAAAGGGATTCAACAAATCTGTCAAATTCAAGCTTATCGCAATATTGAAATCAAATAAAAGAGACTACTGATAATTCAATAGCTTAAAATCCTAAAATCCTTAAGCTTACAACAAATTTTCAATATAAATCCAAAAGTTCAATAGTTTTTTATTTTAAAAATTGTCTTTTTCTGTTGTTACCTTGAGTTGGTGTGGCTGTGTCGCCGTTGCAATTGCCATATCCCCCACCTTTATATACGTCAGAGAGAGGACGGGATAGAGAGGATCAAGAAAGTCTTAGACGAAGATACAGGACAGCGGAGGTAAGATGAAGATGACTCCACAGACAATAGCGCATTTTTCTAATTTTTCAAAGCCCTCTCTGAAGCATCTGAGAGTCTTAGGGTTTTGCGGTTTTGTGGTAGTAATATGTTTTTCTATTATTTTCTAATTGGAGGGAATGTAATTTTTATTCCATAAAAGTTGGAGGGAAATATTTTTTTTGGTAGGGAGGGAAAGTTAAAATGATAAAAAAAAGTTGATTTCAATTAGTAATTTTTAGTGGCAATTTTATTTGTTGTCGGTAAAAGGAAATCTTTTACTCACTAATGGTCTTATGCCGCTAATATTTCAGCTTAAATAATTTATTTGCGGCAATTGCATTATTGTTGCTAAATAATTTCCACCAAAAGTCTTTTTTGTAATAGAACTAAAAGAAAAAGACAAAGGAAAAGGAAAAAGGAAAAAAAACTAAGAAGAATGGTTAAAAAGCAAAAAAGAAAAATGAGAAAATCTTTTTTTCTTGCTTCTCACTATTCCAAATGAGAGTGAAATATAAGGGTGCAATAATTCTACTTTATAATAGTTTGAGGGATAATAAAAATCCTGCAAAGGTAGAGTGTGTAGGAAATTCGGGTATAGGTTAGGGGGTACTTATGTATTTTTCCTTAAAAATATATTATATATGTCACACCCCAAATCAAGGGACATGACCGACGCCCGACCAGGTAGCCCCAGTCAAGCGGACCTGGGTGTCTTTCCTAACCCACGTGTTACCCATGTATTGTTCATTACTTATAAACCAAAGAATTAACCAGTTTATATTGAAATCACACTTTTACAAATATGAACAACACACTTAATTACTTAACAAGTTTACAATTTACAACGCCCGACATACATTTACATAAGACCATACTCCCACATTTACCGTCTACAGAGCCTCTAAGGTATGACAGGATGATACAATACTTGCCGGTAACAAAGCTCCGGCTGTACCTTACACAAAATCAAAATAAGACTCCAAAATAGAAGTGGCATGAGCCATGCAGGGCCCCGAGAGGAAAGGGGCTCACCAAAACGACCGGTGGAAGGTGAAAGAGTGCTACCGCCGATGAACTGAAGTACCTGCTGCGGATCCACCTACAATCATGACACGGATGTAGCGTCCCCAGCAAAAGGGACGTCAGTACACTGGAATTGTACTGGTATGTATGAACAAGATTTGTCCCAAGTAAACTCAAGCCATAGACAAGTAGGTCACGGTAATAAAAACAACCAACAAATACATATAGAAATAACGAGGCAAGCCAAACATGTTTCCAACACTTACTTTGTTTCAAGTAGTCCTCAACCCATATACAAATAGAAATCAATAATGAAAGCAACAACCAAACACACATGGAAGCACAATCAAGCCAAACAAATGGACAATTAGTGCCTCACAGGTTATAAACTCTCCTTTCATAATGCCTCATCAATGATTTCACAATTGTATTCATATCGATTTCAATGGCGATTTCGATCGCTTTCCACCCTTATTACCTCGTCCACCCTTATTACCTCGGCCACCCTTATCATCCCAACCCACACCTTATTACTTCGTATTGTGGTGCGCAATCCAATCCCACCGTACAGTTTCAAATCACAACAATCACAACAACAACCAAAACACTTCACAAAGATCAAAAACAAGGACAATAAGCAACTTACAATTATTTCATGTTTCCACAATACTTTCAAAGCCACTACCACAACAATGTTACAAGTATTTCTATATCCGATAATACCAATCCCATTATGTTCAACAGTTCATAAGTAATTCAAGTTGTTTCATTAATTTCCCACAACAAGACAAGTATGCCATTACTACCAATATCCCCAATTTTACGATTTACGATTTTCTTTTTCATCATTCGGTTCACATCTCATACCACACAACACATAATCAAACCAATCGAACACCCAAAAACTTAATTACTAGAATTACACATCAATTCACATAGCTATCACATACCAAACAATTTGTACACCAAAAGGCGATTTCACAAGGATTAAAGTTTGCCATACATACCTGGAGCCGAATTTCCTACCCTTTCTTTTATCTCCTACTTTCAATTCACTAAATTTGTCTATGTTGTAAATTCCGCTTTTTGTGAACCCTTACTTCTATCCAACTCACTTTTACTAAATTTCAAGTATAAGAACATGCATAAGTGTTTAACTTCCATTTTTAAAGGCTAATGCATGAAAATCTTTCTTTCCTTTAAAATCTAAAAATTAAGGCAAAATGGCTAGGGTTTTTATCTTTAGAATTTGGGGAAGAAGACACTTGCCCTAGGATTCTCCGGACCAAGTCATTAGAAGATCAACCTTTAAAGATGATAGGTTTCTCTCTCAAGAATCTCTCCTCCCTCTCTCTTATTTTGCTAAGAAAATATGTGAAAATAAGGTGTTGGGGTGTTTTATTAAAGAAGAGATCGGGTTAAAAAAATTAAAAAATCTGGGCCGAGTCGAATCTGCGGTCGCATTTGCGATCGCAGAATTAACATGCGGTCCGCATAATGTACCGCAGAATTGCTCCCAAATATTACATGTTCTCACACAATCTGTGACAAGAATGCGGTCTGCATTCGTGTTCTGCGGTCGCATAATGCGCCGCAGAATTGACCCCCAAAATCCTTAAGGAATTTATGCGATGGTTTTGCGGTCCGCACTTTCACTATGCAATCGCATTTTGGACCGCATTTTCAACACCAATTTTGACAACCTTCTGATACACTCTGCGGTAGGAATGCGGTCCGCATAGCTGATTTGCGCCGCATTCTTCACCGCAGAAATGACAATTTCTAGAAAAATTTATTCTTTTGATTTTTAAAGCTTAGATCACCATCGAGGGTCCGAACCGCGGCTCGCTATTCTACACATTCCTAACACAATACTCGGACCTTGACACCATGAGCTACTAGGCTTTAAGCACGAAATTTTGCGGGGCCTTACAATATAGTAGTATATAATATAGAATGTATTACATAAATATGAATGTTTATATAATATTAAGGGCATAATAGACTTTTCAAGTAAAAATGTGAGTCTTGATATAACTAGAGGAAAGTAAAATATTTTTTGTGTAACAAAAGAAAGAAAAGTGGTTTTTGTGTAATGAACACAAAGTTGAAGAAAGTGATTTTTGGATAATAAACACAAAAGTTTAATAACCATGAATAAACTTATCTCTAGCAAATGCCTTGCTATTACTTGATGTAATGTGTTTGTTTAATAACCATGAATAAACTTATCTCTAGCAAATGCCTTGCTATTACTTGATGTAATGTGCTTTTACCCCAAGTTGTTTAGCATTTAAGAGATTTATACATTATTAGAGAATATAAAGAAGTTGTGGTGCTTTTTTACTTTTATTTTGTATAAATATTGGCTTGAGAAAGAGTTTATATATATAGAATATTGTCAAGGTGGTATTACCATTTAGTCTGCCAAATTCTGTCAGTTTTCCGAGCTCAGCATCTAAAGGATCATTTTGTGAAAGAAGAGGCAGTAATAATTCATCCTTTGAGGCAAGTTTTTAGTGTATAGATAAACTTAAATATATTGGTCCATGCACATCCATACGGTACCTGCATGCAGTATGGATTAATTTTTGAAATTTGAACTTGGACAAGTCATCATATGCTTTTGATTTCTTGTGGTGAATAGATGTTCTATAGCGCAGTTCTGTGATTCTGTCTTTATGTAGGATATATATGCGTCTAGGAACAAGTTGGGACAAAGATCTATCTGATGGTGGTACACAAGAGCAAATTAAAGCAGTTAAAAGATTTGTTTCTAGAGTTCATAACAAGTTCTCTGTGGAAGAGATAATGATTTTTCAGACACAGCAACAGTTCAACCAATCTTTTAATTATTCATAGAGTAGAGGTGTTAGCACTAGCTAGTATATATGTAGTGGTATATTGCTCGTCTATATCTTGACTGTAGAGAAGTTGATTTCTATAAGATTTGAAATATTAAGACTCACATTTTTACTTGAAATAACATTACACATCAAATCTTTCAAAAGTGTGTCAATTACACACTACTTTAACTATGTGGCACCCACGTGTTCTTCACATCAAACAGGCGGCGCGTAAATATAAAATTTCATTTCAGAAGTTCTATAAAGAATCCACGTGTCGAATTTCTAATTTTCCTCCCCTTTTTACACCAATTAACAAATAAAAAAAGAAAGAATAAATAACCCCTCCTATTGTCTTCTGCCCCACACCAACCCCCCAATCCCCCACCCCGTGTGTCTTCTTCCCAATTTCAAACCTCCCCTGCATTATATTATTTATATGTCCTTCCCTCTTCGTCACTCACCGCCCTCCAAACAACCAGTTTGTTGCTGCCCTTCTATTTTCCATTTTCGTCTTCTTCCCCACCCATTTTTCTCATCTTCCATGTCTACCATTTTAAGAATAACAATAATATACAATAGCTTTGGAAGAAATTGGTAAAGAAAGTTAAAAGAAATCTATATCAAGAGAATTTTATAAATCTGGGTTTGAATCTATACCACGAATCGAGCAACCATGGATTTGATCATAACCAACTTTAATGGAGTTTTAAGTTTTGCATTATATTTCTTGTGTTAGATTTGAATCTAGACTCATAAACTCGCGATTAATGTACTTGAGTTCCTAATTTTGCTTTATAATATGACGTGATTAAATGTGAATTTTTTGTGGTGTTGGCGTCAATCTCCCATAGAGAAGAGAAAGATATGAAATGGAGAAGATGGTTAAGGGGTATAAGTATAATTTTAAGTGTTTTATTTTTTAAATAAAAAATAGTGACACGTGTCACTATCTGATTGAAGAGTGAAATCACACATGTTTTGGAAAATTGATCAGAAAAAAAGTAGTGTGTAATTGACACGCTTTTGAAAGGTTTGGTGTGTAATATTATTCCTGTATTCAATATGTGTAAGAGGGATTTGGATACAAATTCAGGTGCTATTTTATGTATTCTGCCTTTAACATTTGATTATCTGACCTTTGCCACAAATTAGTTTTATCATACTTGCAAAATATAATCTCACGACAAATTAAAGTGCTTTAATTGAATCAATTTTAATACATGTACATGTAGCCATCTTTACAATGTCCATGTTATGTAACTATCATCTTGCATTCTTGGGGGTTAAGTGTACCTCTAGCCACTTTTTGGGGTTGTTTTTCAAAACTAAGCCATTTCTCAATAAGTAAAATAAAAAGGGGTTTTGACACAGTTACCCACAAAAACAAAAATATTTATACTTGTCTACCCATTTATTTTTCTACCCAAAACTAATTACATTTCCTAGGGAAATTTTTTCTTTATTCTCCAATTCTTTCTTATTTCTATGTTTCTTTTCTTTTTTCCTTTTTTCTTTTCTATTCTCCTTTTCTTTTTTCTCATTTTCTTCCTTCTTTTTTTCTCTCTTTTATTTATTTATTTTTTCCCAAATCGTATTATTGTTATTTTTGTCATAACTTATTTCACACTCAAATTTGACTCTTTCTTTATTTTTTACTTTTATTTTTTTCTTTATTTCTTGTTCCTTTTTATATTTCATGTTATTGTCATGCAAACCTTGATCTCTTTCCCTACAAATATTAATACATACTATACCATTAACAGTAACACCAACCAGTGATGGAGCAAGACAATATGATCTACGGTCACTAAATCTCCATATATACTAGTTAGAATAGAAATGATAATAAAATATTGGAAAATGCAATAAAAATATAAGTAGCAAAAAAGACTTTCAGTACCACATGATACCAATATGGTATAGATGTATACCAATAGAGTATATGATATTTAAAATATTGCTACAACTATATGTGACTATACTACTGTACCAAAACATTAAAGGATACAATAAAAGTATGAGAAACGTACATGCTCGCATTGCAAGCTAAATATTCGCAAAGCAACTTGCTCATTCCATATACTAGCAGGGTATATAGTTGTATGGGTCGTTCCAACAATTGCCTATAACTATAAAAATTATTACATAATACACATAATCTATATCCACCAGCAAAAAAAAATTTCCAGCATTGCAAATCACGTTCATAGAAATAATTTCAAAATAGAATTCACTTGAAATACAACCAAAATACCAAAAAGAAAAAATGTTCAAACTATCACATGATACCAATATGGCATATAACTATACCAACATGGTATACATTTTTACTGGTTAATTTTCGGCAACTATATGACTATACTACTATTACATAAACAGAAAAATAAAAAAATGGTGTAGCACATATTAATGTAATAAAGTATTTCAAGATATTGAACTATATTATTATTATTAAAAGAAAATAAACTATTGTACTAATAAATCCAGCTAGTACAATCAAAAAATGATTCAACTAGCATAGGATACCAATATAGTATATAGCTATACTAATAGGTTATATAGTTGGAATGAATTGTATTCCAAACTAGTATATTTGTATATTATTTGAGTATACAATACAAATTCGTCGTCTTCTCTTGTTCGACTATATTTCAACCCAAACTTCTAAAATATACTACAAAATCTCCACCAAATTGACTAAAACTTTAGCTACAACCTCCAATCAACTTTCCAAACAAACCCATATCGGATCAGATCAAATAATAAGTTTCAAGCTTCAAGGTCCTTCAATGATGGATTTGAAGTTTTGCACAATAAATCTCCAAAAATTAGTTTGGAATAAGTGAAAGAAGAAGGTATTAGTGAGAAACAAGTGTGAATTGTCATTGATGATGAACCCCCAGAATACTACAGTAAGAGAAAATATTTTAGAATTAAACCCCATAATAGAAATGAAAAAGAATTCCAAGTGTTAACTCTAGAAAACTAATGGGTTTAAAGAAGAAGAAGAAAATAGAGGAAGAATGGAACTCCATTTACAGCTTTAAGTACCAACCCTCTCGTGCTGGCTTTCTTCCCCAATTCATATTCGGTGTTGTTCTGCTTATCATATTTCCCCACCTCTATTTCATTTTAACCAGGTAAATAGTTTGGGCCCTATAGGTAAAATAATAATTAGTTTGGGCATATGCATTAAAGGGTAAATAGTTTAGAATTAATAGGTATAAAGTGAGATTTTCTCAAAATAAAAGTTGGATTAACATTTAGCATTTGAACTTGATTTCCAATTTATTTTGTGAAACTAATATTGGAAAGTAATGATTAGGAAATGGTGAATACAGATTAATTTTTCAAAAGATTTTTTCTGGAAACATTTGTACTATTAGTTTTGTGAAAACCTTATATAGATCTTTTTCTTTTGTTTCGATTTTTTTTTTTTCGAAAACCAAATTTATGCTTTCAGCTAGATCATTTTGAGTGACAAAAACTTCTGCAGAACACAAAATCTAGATAGCTGAAATTAAAGAGATGTAAGTTTGTGTTGTGGATTTCGACTTACAGAAAATACAACATAAACCAAATTAGTATTATGAAAAACTAAAACGCAAATATTAAAAGAAAGATGGATAAACATATGCTCATCTCCTTTATTAGCTCGTTCCAAAAAGAATAACACATTTATATATTTGGAAACAATTTAACTTTAAACTATTCATTTTACTTTATTATGCTTCTACAAAACTTTTGGCCCTTGTTTTTGAACCATATATTTTAAAAGTCTTTTTTTCTTTTTCTTAAATTTTGTGCCAAGTTAAACTACATCAACTAAATTATACGGACGGAATACCATTTTTTGAATTTTAATTATTTGTAAATTATAATTTCAATTTTTGTGATATCTGACTAAGCACACTAATCTTCAATCTATTGAAAATTTTGTCTTTGATCCATTCATGTAAGAATCTACTACCTTTAAAGCATATTTGGCCGACCTAAAAAAATTAGCTTACTTTGAGAAGTGATTTTTCTTAAAAGTATTTTTGGTGAGAATCAATTTGTGTTTGACTAATTAATTTGAAAATCGTTACGATACAAAAATTAGTGTTTGGCCAAGCTTTTAAAAAGTAATTTTAATTGTATTTTTCTCAAAAGTACTTCTCAAAAAAGTTCTTCTAGGAAGAAGCTACTTTTTTCTGTTTCTGCTTCTACTCAAAGTACTTTTTTTTCTTCTAAAAGTTTGGTCAAACACTTCAACTCTGAAAAAAAAAAGAATACTTTTTTTAGAAAAAATAAATTTTTTTTCAACTTGGGGAAGCTTGGCCAAGCAGGCTATTAGAAACAACTATATTCAAATGATATACAATAACAACAACGACCTAATAAAATCTCACAAATGAGTTTTGGGGAGGCTAGTGTGTACGTAGACCTTACCCCTATCCCAAGAAATAGAGAGGTTGTTTTCGAAAGACCCTCGGCTCAAGAAGACGAAAAAATGCGAAAAGAAAGGAAGGGACAATATATTAGTACTATCAAATAGAAACCAAAGAAATAATAACGACACCATAAGAACTACTAGAAAATAGTTAAAATGCAATAACAAAATCAGAAAATAAGCCCCGATGCTATGAACATCAGAAGGATAATGTAATCACACATTAACCACTAGTAGTCTCAAGCCAACTCTATCAAACTAACCTCACACCCGGACTCGATTACGTCCTAACTTACAACCATAATGCTCGACCTCCACACTTTCCTATCAAGAGCCATGTCCTCGAAAATCTGCAGCAACGCCATGTCTTGTCTGACCACCTCTCCCTAATACTTTTTAGGCTGCCCTCTACCTCATCTCGTACCCGCCAAGGCCAAATGCTCGCACCTTCTTACGAGAGCATTAGGGCTCCTCCTCTGCAGGTATCCGAACCACCTGAACTTTGCTTCCCGCGTCTTATAATTCATAAGAGCCACACCACCTTATCCCGAATAATTTCATTCCTAATCTTATCCATCCTAGTATGTGTGAGCACGTGTTTTTTGCCCTACATGAGAATTACTCCCAAAATCCAAAAAAATAAAATAATTTTGTGTTGTGCGTGATTTTTGTGATTTCGTGTTAATTTTCTCTTATTATTTGCATTTTTGTGTGTGCATGTCTATTTGTTTAAAGAAATAAAATACAAAAATATATTGCATTTTTTATATAAAATTCAAGTTTGCAATTAAGAGTAATTAAGTTTGTTTTATGAAAAATGAAAAATCACAAAAATATGCATTTATTTTGTTTTTGTCATTTTTATGTGCCGTTGTGTGATTTTATTTTTTACTCGTGCGTTATTTGTTGTTAAGGGTCAATTAATGTTTTATAGTTTAAATTTTTGTTTTACAACTTGTCACACCTCCTTTTACCGCGCCCGCCGGAGCACGTAGGAGTTTTTCCAATTAAAGGACAATCGAAACGGGATTTGTTTATTTAATTTAGAGTCGCCACTTGGGAAAATAATGGTGCCCCAAGTCACCGGTTTAATCCCGAACCGAGGAAATTCATGACTCTGTATTACAGTCTGTGTACCAGAAATCCGGATAAGGAATTCTGTTAACCCGGGAGAAGGTGTTAGGCATTCCCGAGTTCCGTGGTTCTAACACGGTCGCTCAACTGCAAATTTTGTTTCTATCTGATTCTTTTATATATATAAACCATGTGCTTTTAACGTTCCGCTTTTGATTTTAAGAAAAATTGCGACGTCACGAAAACACATTTCGAGTCGCACCGCAACCAGTACGCCTGTGACTTTAATGTATTTCAGTTTCGCCGAGAGTAAGATTTGGGTCACATAAATGCGCACCCGTATTTAGGGAAGTGATTTATTTACAAATCGTGCCTAAAGAGTCTGTCGTGTTGTTGACTTTGGGAAAGACCGTAAAATTCGCTAAACGGTCCTTCCAAATCTATGTTCTCATGACAGTTATTTGAGGGCCCCGCAATTGTGTGTTCCATGCGGCGAGGCTCATCTCACTTTTATTAAAGGTCATACCTAAGTAGCTAAATTTCTATTTATTTTGTCTCTAACGATTGATTAATTCACGAGTACAAGATTAAATTCCGAATTCGATTTCTAGTTTGAGTAAGAAGAGCAAAACTATTTAGCTTGGACCTTGCTATTTACTTCAAAGTCCGGTATCATATTTACCAATTAAGTTTATATATCGGAGCTTTTATTTTAAATTGTCATTATACTTGATTCTTTATCAGCATGATCTTTTCTTTTTGGGCCTAAATTCGAATCCAATATAAAAGGAATTGTATGAAACTTAACTACACAATCTAACTCTTTATACAAGTTACTAAGGCTTTGTTTACAGTTATACTAATGTATTGCTTAACCATGGTCAAGGATGCAAATGAACTAACTCAAGCTATTTATTAACTTTGCTCTTTTAACAATCTATGCCTCGAGTGATTACTCTAATTATTTGATCTAAGTCGCCAGTACTGTTCTTTGCTCATAATAATGCATTTTTATGTTTTATAGCTATGCCTTGTTTAGTTTCAATTGTAGGGTTCTTTAAATTGTACCCGGAACACGGGCTTATTAAGAAACGGTTAACATAATATATGCCTTTACTACAAACTAGTGTTAATCTAGCTAAACATGGCAGAACTAAACCAATAAAAAGAGATCAAAATCCTAGGCTATCAGAAGGTCGAAACTAGAATGTTCGATTAATTTGACTTTAGCTTTTCGATTTAAGCATACCGCAACAATTTCAAATGAATACAATTATCAATCAATTCAAGTTACATGGCAACAACAGAAACTCGTATATAACTCTCCCAACTGCAGTTCATCATTTGATTTCAGAGCAGTGTTTACACTGTCTCTCTAGTTCAACATGGACAGGAGAAGTACCTGGATGATGACAAAGAAGAAGGAAAGGAGCAATCAGCAGTAGTAATGCAGTAGCAATACAACAACAGCAACACTCAGCAGCAGTGACACAGTAGAAGCCACAGCAGCAGTAGTATACACCCAGCAATAGCACAGAACAGCAATACCAACAGTAGTAAAAGGACCCAACCAAACCACAGCAACAACAAAAGCAGGCAGCAACAGAAGCACAACCAATAGCAACAAAACCCACACCCAAAACAGGAGCAAGAAGACCAGCACAGGTCCAATTAAGACCAACAGAACAGCAACAAAGTCTAATGGCAACTCAAGGGAAAATACTTGAAGCCCCGGCAAGTTTCACCAATCCAAAAACCTAATGCTATGACCAACAATGTCGAAAGAGCAAAGAGTGACCTCAAGACACAACTCCACAGACTCAAGGACTGCCTGAAGCAGTGAGCTAGAATCACTGTGTTTTTCAGAATATCAAAAATTTGCCTCCTATCACTGTATTTTTAGTTCAAAATTGTTTCTCCAGATATCTCTGTGTGTGTAGGAATATTTCTGTCTATGTTTTCGAATATCCTACTGTGTGTCTGTGTATCCCCCTTACTGTTTCAGATTAATGCTATACTTATAGCTAAAAAAAAAAACCCCTCCCCTAATGGTATAACAGACCTTAATTTAAACCCTTTTGCCCATCCCTCTCCCTGCTGAACCCATCCATCTGTTCTTTTACCACTACACTATGTTAGGCATGGGTTTATCAATTAAAAATTAGTAGCAGGGGGACAACTGGTGGGCTGCTCTGCTGTGACAGTAAATTCCACTGATTAGCCTCGTGTGCAGGACACCAAGTACTCTAAATGTTACACCCTGATTTCCTAGTTAGCTAATTTGAATCATAACTTCATCTTCAGATCAATCAAACAGTCCTATTCAATCCAGGGATGCTGATTACTTGTATGGTAATTCAAATAACTCAACCTATGTAATTAGAAGACGACATCTAATCAACTACAACACATAGCAATGATAACAGATTAGTTGGCTAAACAATGATTCTGAAATCTCGGCAAATGCCGGACATATGCAAAGTTAACTATTCGACGACGCTAATCGACGCGAGTTCGTATCCTATAACTAACACATTCAAATAAAAAGAACAATAATTAACCAAATAAAGGTCTTTGGGGGTAGAAGAGCAGGTCAACTGATACGCAAAATTAAAAACATAACAAATAAGAACCGAAACACAAATAAAGCAAACACACATGTTCACACAATCGAATTAAATCGACCAGAGAAGAAACGAATACCTCATAAGAAACTCATAAGGCGGGCCGCTGGACTCATCCGTTTTGGGGTTCAATGGACCTTAATCGGGGTGTTCTCGGTTGAGAACACCTAGACTAAGGTCTATTAGACCCCAATTACCATTGAATTAAACAGAAAACCTAATTTTGGATTTCTAGGGTTCTTGGTGCCGCTTTTGGGGCTCGAGGCTTTTGGGTTGGATTCGAACGAAATCAAGGTTGGTAGGGGTGTGAGGGAGGTGTGAGGAATGGTTGGTGTGAATTTGAGGTGGTTTGGGATAGATGTCCGAGTTCCGGCGAGTTTCAAATGGATATTCGAGCCGTTTGAGTAACATTCGAGACTAACGGCCAACGGATCCATGTAGAGGGGTGTGGGAGATTTTACGGTGTTAATTTGAGGGTGATTGGCCTATCGGAACCGCCGTGGGGCGATTTCCGGCAGGCGGAGGGCGGCGGAGGCACGGCGGAGGTTTTATCGTCTCTGAGAGAGACGAGAAGGGGTTGGGAGAGAATGAAAACGTAAAAGGGGGGTATTGGGGTTCTTTGGTGTATTCAAAATTAAAGTTTTAATCCCGGCCGTCGGATCAAACTTGATCAACGGCCTGGATTATTTTTAAGTATCAAACGACGTCGTTTGATTAAGTTGGGGTCCGGGTATATTTGGGTAATTGATTGATTAATCTGGGCCGTTGGATAATAAAATCCAACGGTCCAGATCTAACGTTACATTAGCTGATGTTTGGGCGAGTATTTTGGGCTGGGTATTGAATTAATATGGGTCTGATATATATATATATATATATATATATATATATATATATATATATATATATATATATATATATATATATATATATATATATATATATATATATATATATATATATATATATATATATATATATATATATATATATATATATATATATATATATATATATATATATATATATATATATATATATATATATATATATATATATATATATATATATATATATATATATATATATATATATATATATATATATATATATATATATATATATATATATATATATATATATATATATATATATATATATATATATATATATTAAATTTTTCACTACAATTATCCTACATAATTACATATCACCTAAAAATGTAAATCACATAATTTCGATATCGAACACTAAAAATGCAAAACCTAATATATATTTTTTGTATTTTACTAATTTAAATAAATAAACACGCACACAAAAATGCAAATTTAAGATAAAAATAACACAAAATCACAAAAATCATGCCCAACACGAAACTATTTTTATTTTGAATTTTCTGGGAGTACTTCTTAGGTAAGGCAAAAATCACGTGCTCACAGCTGCCCCTCTTTGCGCGTAAACATGCAGAGTTTTCGTGCAAAGATAAGTGAGCGGATATAAGCGATTTTTGCCCATTCGAGCACTCCGCATGAAGCATTTTGGAAAAGTTTTGACCGAACCTTGTTTCAAAGGTCTCCTACATATCCCTGGCTAAAAGGGAATCATGTCAATGTAGTTCGGGAAGTTCTGGTAGCTGGGACTACCATGACTGTTGCGATCTCGCTGTTACTGCTGTTACTGCTGTTACTGCTGTTGCCACCGCTTAGCTGATCTCCTTGTTACACCGTACTAAGCAACAAAAACAAGAAGCTAGACTAAGTTACAGTACTACAAGTTCTTATCTATCCTTTTTAACTTGATCTTGTCGCGCTCCTTGCCATCCTGTCTGACTTGGTGTTCCTTCTGACGCTTCTTCTCTTCCGCCAATTGTTATTTCGGCCTATCTTGATTGCCGAACTCCGACCATTGTTTCCTTCTTTATGATCTCTGAGCTATTCTCCTTCGTAATCTAAATCTATCTGTTCTGATCCTTGTTGCCTCTCTCCGCTCACGAACTTGGATTCATGCCGGGGATTTCTGTTACATTCAACCGCTTTCCTCAACCAAATTAAAATAGATCGCCACTCCATTCTCCGGGCGAGCTCCCTGACTTCAACCACTACTTCAAAATAAAATCGCCACTCCATTCTCCAGGCGGGCTCCCTGACTTTAACTACTACTCAAAATAAAATTGCCACTCCATCCTCCAGGCGGGCTCCCTGACTTCAACTACAACTTCAAAATAAAATCGCCACTCCATTCTCCAGGCGGGCTCCCTGACTTCAACTACTACTTCAAAATAAAATCGCCACTCCATTCTCCAGGCGGGCTCCCCGACTTCAACTACTACTTCAAAATAAAATCGCCACTCCATTCTCCAGGCGGGCTCCCTGACTTCAACTACTACTTCAAAATAAAATTGCCACTCCATTCTCCAGGCGGGCTCCCCGACTTCAACTACTACTTCTAAATAAAATCGCCACTCCATTCTCCAGGCGGGCTCCCTGACTTCTGTCACACCTCTTTTTTACCGCACCCGCGAGGATGCAAAGAGTTTTTCCAATTAAAGGACAATCGAGATGGGATTTATTTAATTATTTCAGAGTCGCCACTTGGGAGATTTATGGTGTCCCAAGTCACCATTTAAATCCCGAATCGAGGAAAAGAATGACTCTATTTAACAGTCCGCGAACCAGAAATCCGGATAAATCGCCACTCCATTCTCCGGGCGGGCTCCCCGACTTCAACTACTACTTCAAAATAAAATCGCCACTCCATTCTCCGGGCGGGCTCCCCGACTTCAACTACTACTTCAAAATAAAATCGCCACTCCATTCTCCAGGTGGGCTCCCCGACTTCAATTACTACTTCAAAATAAAATCGCCACTCCATTCTCCGGGCGGGCTCCCTGACTTCAACTACTACTTCAAAATAAAATCGCCACTCCATTCTCCAGGCGGGCTCCCTGACTTCCACTACTACTCACTGATTTCATCCTATCTTGATTTCCTTCCTTTGCCTTTGTACCATTTTCTTCTTCCTGCATTGCCTCTCGGGCCACCTTCTCTTCTGAATTGTCTTGTCTTGGAATTGCCTTCCCCTGGGTCGTATTACTTTGTCTTCTGGCTGCTGGGGATATTTTTGGAACTGTTTACTCGCCTGCTGGGGATGATGCTGCTGAGGAAGTATTCTTTGTTTCCTTCACCCCTCATTCTCTTCCTTCTTCCCATACCTCCTCTGGGACTCACGCTTTTGCCTCCTCGAGCAAATTATGGGATATAATACTGCTGGGGGAATCTCGAAGCCATTGTTTCATTTTTCCATCAACTGCTGGGGATGATACCAGGCTCAAAGATCATCCCATCGTGTTGTCCGGCCTTTCTCAAAACTATTCTGCGCTCGGAGCTGGTATTTCCCGCAATCTTGTGTTGCTTCTACCCTTATCCTCTGAGTCTTTGTTTTCAAGAAAATTTTCGCAACAGGAGAAAATTTTCTGCCCCAGTTTGATAAACTTCTGGACGGTATGCTTTTCTGCCAACGAACCCTTTTTTCCTGCTTTTAAATCAAAGAAAAATTGTTAGTTTCAAAACGCGGTGAGTGGTCGTGCCACTCTTGTTAGGGCCATTTTCTTTTCTCGTTCAGCTGTTTGGCCTCTCTCGAACTTTGAGGGCGACGTTGACGCTTACTGGGGACGATGCTCTTTCTACGAACGACCTCTCATCTTTCCTTTTATTCCAATCTTTGGTTTGATCCGACTCTTTTTAGCCGGTGATCTGTTGCGTGAAATCATCTTTCGGACGTGCCACATGTGTCCATCATACTCCATAATTCCTGCGAACCTTCCAATCGGCCTGTCGTCCCAATCTTACTATCGTAACGACTTCTGCCTTATTGCCTCGTTCCACGCCTATTCATTTTCATTATACTGCTCTGGGAGACTTGGTAGTAAGCTTTGCAAAATCAATTTTCGAAAATGAAAGGAAAGAAAAGAATACTGACCGCAAATGACAAAAGAAGAGAAAAACTTTTCTGAACTCAAAAATAGGAAAACTTATCTGAATGTATGACCGATCCAATGGTTATGCCGCGCCTTTGAGATTAAACTACCCAGTCTATTCATGTCAATCACTTTCTGATGCCGCGTTCTGCTAGAGGTAAACGGATGTCCAAACCTTGTCTCGTGCGGACATCTTGTAACCATCTCGTCCTGTCACCTCACAGTGCCCTTCAAAGGGTTTTCACTAATGAGATTCTCTCATTTCTCTCTATCTCCCGTCGCCTTAAGGTGCCCGCAAGGGTTTTCACCGTAAGACTCTCTCATTTTGTTTCTCTCAACTTTCTTCGCCTTAAGGTGCCCGCGAGGGTTTTCACCGCTAAGACTCTCTCATTTACGCTTTCTTTTCCTGCGGTGGAGTATCACCCATGAGATTCCCTTTAGAGCGTTATCCCCTTTCGGCTTGTGCATCCTGGATTCGATCGAGGGTCGGGATGTCACTTTTGGCTTTCATTCACATGATTTGGCATTTCTCAAATACTGATCGAGAGGTCTTTCTGGTTCTTAATGTGGTTTCTGCGCGTGAGGCTAAAAGGGTTTAACCTCGGCGGTTAGCTTATTACAACTTTCGGAATCCACACTATCTTTCAAACGAAACAAGGACTTCTGCCCCAGTTTTGTTGCTTGGGGATCTTTGATTTTTGCTTTATTATGACCGAGCCGTGTGGCGCCTACGTATCCTTCTTGAGGAATCAGGTCGAACGTAGTTCACTTTTTCTTGTATTTTTTTCTTTGTTTCTTTTTTCTATTTTGTTACACATCTTCCTTGGTGATTCCGAAAGAGGGTATATGAAAGAATAATTAAGGCTCAAAGGGGGAAACAAAGGTTAAAGTGTTTGGGTAGTAGAAAAATTGCCTCTGTCATTTCATTCTCCGAAAAATGCCAAATACACACAAACGAAACCAAACGTTGACAAATGCATTAAAGAATTACACATAATATCTCTTGATTGCATCAGAATTGATAGCCATATCGGTGCATCTTCCCTCAACATCAGTTAGGCATAGAGCGCCGTTGGATAATACTCTAGTCACCACAAATGGTCCCTGCCAATTTGGAGCGAACTTGCCTTTCGCTTCGGCCTGATGTGGTAGAACTCTCCTCAGCACATGCTGTCCCACTTCAAATTTCCTGGGATGTACCTTCTTGTTATATGCTCTCGCCATTCTCTTTTGATACAATTGGCCGTGACATACTGCTGTCAATCTCTTTTCGTCGATCAAGCTCAATTGCTCTAATCGGGTTTTGACCCATTCATCATCGTCAATCTCAGCTTCAGCGACAATTCGGAGGGATGGGATCTCAATTTCTGCGGGTATTACTGCTTCAGTCCCGTATACTAACAAGTAAGGAGTTGCACCTACCGAAGTCCGGACGGTAGTGCGATAATCCAACAGCGCAAATGGTAACTTTTCATGCCACTGCCTAGACCCTTCTACCATCTTCCTCAATATCTTCTTTATGTTCTTGTTTGCTGCCTCGACCGCACCATTTGCTTTTGGGCGATACGGTGTGGAATTTCGGTGTGTAATCTTGAACTGTTGACATACCTCTTTCATCAATCCACTGTTAAGATTTGCACCGTTATCTGTAATGATCATCTTTGGAATTCCAAACCTACAAATGATGTGGGAATGTACGAAGTCCACCACCGCCTTCTTGGTCACTGATTTGAATGTTTTGGCCTCCACCCACTTGGTAAAATAATCAATCGTTACCAGAATGAACCTATGACCATTGGAAGCCGCAGGCTCAATAGGTCCAATAACATCCATACCCCATGCAACAAACGGCCATGGTGCTGACATTGTATGCAATTCAGTTGGTGGAGAATGAATCAAGTCTCCGTGTATCTGACACCGATGGCATCTTCGCACGAAACTTATACAATCACGCTCCATCGTGAGCCAGTAATATCCTGCGCGAAGAATCTTCTTTGCCAATACGTATCCGCTCATGTGTGGTCCGCAAACCCCCGAGTGTATATCTGTCATCACTGTTGTGGCTTGATTTGCATCTATACATCTCAACAATCCCAAGTCTGGGGTTCTTTTGTACAGCACCCCTCCACTAAGGAAAAATCCGTTCGCCAACCGCCGAATAGCTCGCTTTTGATCTCCGGTTGCTTGCTCTGGGTATACTCCTAACCTGAGGTATTCCTTGACATCATGAAACCACGGCTCACCATCCACCTCTTCCTCTATCACATTACAATAAGCATGTTGATTCCGGACACGGATATGTAACGGATCGACACGAACCTTGTCCGGGTGATGTAGCATTGATGCTAAAGTAGCCAACGCGTCGGCAACCTCATTATGCATCCTTGGGATGTGCTTGAATTCTACCGATCGAAAGCGTTTGGTCAAATCATGCAAACACTGACGATATGGGATAAGCTTTAGATCTCTGGTTTCCCATTCTCCCTGAATCTGATGTACCAGAAGGTCCGAGTCCCCCAAGACCAAGACGTCCTGTACATCCATGTCCACCGCTAATCGCAACCCCAAAATACATGCCTCGTACTCAGCCATATTATTGGTACAGTGAAAACGCAGTTGAGCAGTAACAGGATAATGATGTCCTGTTTCAGATATGAGCACAGCCCCTACTCCGACTCCTTTTGCGTTCGCCGCTCCGTCGAAGAAGAGCTTCCATCCTGGATCCTTGGTTAGTTCTAACCCCTCAATTTGCAATACTTCTTCGTCCGGAAAATACGTCCTCAAAGGTTCGTATTCGTCATCAACAGGATTTTCAGCTAAGTGATCGGCCAATGCTTGTGCTTTCATAGCCGTCCTTGTCACGTATATGATGTCGAACTCCGTAAGTAATATTTGCCATTTTGCTAACCTCCCTGTAGGCATAGGTTTCTGGAAAATATACTTCAACGGATCCAAACGCGAAATGAGGTAAGTGGTGTAAGAAGACAAATAATGTTTCAACTTTTGGGCTACCCAAGTCAAAGCGCAACATGTCTTTTCTAAATGAGTGTACTTGACCTCGTGGATTGTGAATTTCTTACTGAGGTAGTAAATGGCCCGTTCCTTCCTGCCAGTAAGATCATGCTGCCCCAGTACGCAGCCGAACGAATTCTCCAAAACCGTTAGATAAAGAATCAGGGGTCTGCCCGGTTCAGGCGGAACTAGTACGGGTGGATTTGACAGATACCCTTTGATTTGGTCAAACGCTTCCTGACATTCTGTCGTCCATTCTATCGCAGCGTCTTTTTTCAATAGACGGAATATGGGTTCACAGGTTGCCGTAAGTTGGGCAATAAACCTACCGATGTAATTCAACCTTCCCAACAGACTCATTACCTCTGTTTTATTCTTTGGCGGGGGTAACTCCTGAATGGACTTGATTTTGGATGGGTCTAATTCAATGCCCCGTCGGCTGACGATGAATCCTAGCAACTTTCCTGACGGAACTCCGAATGCGCATTTGGCCGGATTGAGCTTGATGTCGTACCTTCGAAGTCTTTGAAAGAACTTCCTGAGGTCGGCAACATGGTCTTCTTGACGTCTAGATTTTATGATCACATCATCCACGTACACCTCAATTTCCTTGTGTATCATGTCATGGAATACCGTAGTCATCGCCCTCATATATGTTTCCCCTGCATTCTTCAAACCAAACGGCATCACCCGGTAACAATAGGTCCCCCACGGTGTGATAAAAGCAGTCTTTTCTGCGTCCTCTTCATCCATCAAGATCTGATGATATCCCGCATAACAGTCCACAAAGGATCCGATTTCACGTCCGGCGCAATTATCAATCAGGATATGGATATTGGGAAGCGGGAAATTATCCTTAGGACTCGCCTTGTTGAGATTGCGGTAGTCCACGCATACTCTGATCTTTCCGTCTTTCTTTGGCACCGGTACTACGTTAGCCAACCATTCGGGGTATCGAGTGACACGAATGACTTTCGCCTGCAACTGCTTGGTCACTTCCTCCTTGATCTTTACACTCATCTCCGTTTTGAACTTTCGCAGTTTTTGCTTGACGGGAGGATATGCCGGATCGGTGGGTAATTTATGAACCACTAGATCAGTGTTGAGTCCTGGCATGTCGTCGTACGACCATACGAAAATGTTTTTAAACTCCATGAGTGTTTTGATCAACTCTTCTCTCAGGTTGGGTTCAATATGGACACTTATTCGGGTTTCTTTGACGTCATCCGCATTCCCTAGATTAACGGCCTCAATATCATTTAAATTCGGTTTGGGTTTTTCCTCGAAGTGACTTAATTCTTCACCGATTTCTTCTACGGCTTCATCATCGCCGTACTCGGACTCACTCTCGTCACTTCTTATTTCATGCGTTATTATTTCCAAACCCGATTGACTTTCTAGACTGGGTTGATTAATCTTTAAGCACGCCATATCATTAAGATCAGTTGAAAGAAGGCTGTTCGGAAAAGTAAAAAAGAAGGAAAAAATAAACAAAATTAGACACGAAGGGAACCAAATTTCATTAATGGGAACTGTACAAGGGAAAACAAACTGCAAACTTAAATAAAAAATGAACTAAAAACAACTGGATTTTACTCCGGGGACAAACCCCCAACACAAAATTTCGAAAGAAAAACAATCCAAGACAAACTACCAAGACTCATTCCGGACAGGGAGAGGAGTAGCCTTCCAGTTATTCAGTTTTGCCTTTGGTCCCACAAATTGTATCTCGGCATGACTGGATCCTTCACCATCCTCGAGCATACATACATCTGTGAATAGGTCCTCGAACTTCCTGAAGAACTCTTCGTCTGGCCTGATCGTAGGACCGGGAATCTTTGTCGTTGGATGTCCTCTTGCTTCGGACCTGACAAAAGATTGGGAAAGGCGTGGAACCGGCTTCGGGAGCACCCATGTCTTCTGCTTATTCCTTTTTGCTCGCTGGATGTCCTTTGAGGTTGGCTTGAATCCCAAGCCGAAGGTTCCCAAGTTTTCGACCACTGATACCGGTTGTATGATTCCTTGCAGAGATGCACCTAGACCTTTGCCGGGTATGAAACCATGTCGCAACATTTCATGAGCCACCATGACATCTGCAGTAATTGTTCTGTCATCGGGAATGCATTCTCCTTCTGGAACTCGGTTGGCGGACACCACATCGCAGACCTGGTACACCCACGGCCCAACATCTTCTTCTGTTTCAACAAAGGGGACGATGGTGCCTGGTTGTAGATCATTCTCTCCGTGGACGACGATCTCCTGTTGGTCCCACTCGAACTTGGCGAGTTGGTGTAAGCTGGACGGAACTGCTCTTGCGGCATGGATCCATGGTCGCCCTAGCAGAAGGTTATATGACACCACCATGTCCAGCACCTGGAATTCCATGGTGAACTCCACTGGCCCAATTGTCAAGATTAGCACTATGTCACCAACAGACGCTTTGCCTCCTCCATCAAACCCTCGAACACATATGATGTTCTTGCGTATCCTGCCGATGTCCACTTTCAACTTGTCCAGTGTAGAGAGAGGACAAATGTTAGCACTGGACCCATTATCGACAAGGACTTTGGTAACCACCGCCTCCTCACACTTCACCGTAAGATATAAAGCCTTGTTGTGCTCGGTGCCTTCCTCGGGCAACTCATCATCGGTGAAGGTGATCCGATTTGCTTCGAAGATCCTATTGGTGATCTTCTCCAAATGGCTCACCGAGATTTTATCCGGTACATGTGCCTCATTCAGGACTTTCATCAATGCTTGCCGATGTTCTTCAGAATGTATCAGCAAGGATAGCAATGATATTTGCGCAGGAGTCTTCTTCAATTGCTCTAAGACAGAGTAGTCATGCAGCTTCATCTTTTTAAGGAATTCTTCTGCCTCTTCATCAGTTACCGGCTTTTTCAATGTTGCCGGAGTGATCTTCCTCAATTCCGCAAGGGCAAAACATCTCCCCGAGCGGGTCAACCCTTGCGCTTCGCAAACTTCCTCTTTCACTTCCTTTCCTTTGTAGGTCGTTGTAATCCGAGCATAATTCCATGGAACAGCCCGGCTATCGGTTATTGGCAACTGTGTTGCTGGCTGGATGATGAAAGGATCCATTCGAACGCCTGCTACTGTCAAGACGGGCTTGGTTGCTATCCCTGGTACAACTATTTTTGCTTTCCTCGGGCTCACCGGTACTTCGTTCACACTTCCTTTTTCCGCTTCTAACCCTCCCGGTACGTCCTTCTTGCAAATGGATGGCTCATCAAAGCTCGGCCCCTTTCTCATTCCTACCCCGCCAGATTTGATCATCATTACCATCTGAGAGGCTTTCTCCTTTCCTTCTTCCACCCGAACCAACTCGATCATGTTGGTCTCATGATGAGTTGGAAGCGGGTTCTGGTTGATGTTGGGCTCTGTTGGCGTCTGGACCTCGATCCTGCGAGTGTCGATGAGCTCCTGGATGGCTGTCTTCAACCTCCAACATTTTTCGGTATCGTGTCCCGGACATCCCGAGCAGTAGGCACAATTTACTGAATGGTCCAGGTTCTTCGGAAGAGGGTTTGGTAGCTTAGCTTCAACCGGATTTAGCAACCCTACTTGCTTCAACCGGTGGAACAGAACTGGTGTAAGACTCTCCTAAGGGAGTGAAAGTCTTTGGCCTTGGCGCCCTGTCGCCCCTGAATGCTTGGTTCGGACGGAAACTCGCGCCCGAGGGGTTTCTGTAAGCTCTTGGGGGTGGGTGATTGTTTTGCGGGTTTGGTGCACGCCACGGTGCATGGACGGGAGGTGCAGAATAGGACTGTGCGTGGTGGACAGTAAAATGGGGATCGGGTGCGGGATAGTAATGTTGCGGGTGGTTATATGGATTGTGGGAGTAGTTTTGGTGGTGAGGTTGGGGTGGGCTATATTGGGGTGCGGGGCCTCTATTTCCGAACCATGCCCCGGACTCGACGGCCGCAACTTCCTCTCTCCTCTTTTTCCCCAGTACTCCTCCAGTACCACTTTGGATAGCCTGAGTGGTGGCTTTCAGTGCTGAGTAGCTCATGATCTTGTTGGCCTTCAAACCTTCCTCGATCATACCCCCCATTTTTATCACCTCGGTGAATGATTTGCCTACGGACGTTACCAGATGTCCGAAATAGGTTGGCTCTAATGTCTGCAAGAAGTAATCCACCATCTCGCTCTCTCTCATCGGCGGATCTACCCTGGCCGCCTGTTCCCTCCAACGGAAACCAAATTCCCTGAAGCTTTCAGCGGGCTTCTTCTCTAATTTTAGCAATGATAGGCGGTCGGGGATTATTTCAAGATTGTACTCGAACTGGCCGATAAAAGCTTGAGCCAAATCATCCCACGTAAACCATCTACTGGGGTCCTGTCTAGTGTACCACTCCAGCGCAGATCCTCCCAGACTCTGGCCGAAGTAAGCTATCAGAAGCTCGTCCCGTCCTCCGGCCCCTCTCATTTTACTGCAAAACCCTCGCAGGTGGGCCATCGGGTCACCATGCCCCTCGTATAGGTCGAATTTGGGCATTTTAAACCCTGCTGGCAACTGGACGTCCGGAAATGGACACAGATCCTTGTAGGCGACGCTGACCTGGTTGCCCAAACCGTGCATATTCCTGAAGGACTGCTCCGGGCTTTTAACTTTTCTGATAACTTCCTCGTGTTCCGAACTTTGGAAGTGCTTTTCCGGTTCTGCCGGATTATCCCAGTGAGGTGTATGTGATTGTGGTTCAGGAGCCCTGAAAGTAGGCTCCGGAGGATAGTAAGAGTTGTCATGGATCTGAACATATGGCTCGCTGGCCGGCCTTTGCAGAGGAGCAGGTGGAGGTGCCACAAAAACAGGGGTGGCTGGAGGAGGATTTGGTTTGGTTGGTGGAATGTGGGTGGCGTATGGGTTTTCCCCCTGAAAGTACGGAGAGATCGGGGTGCTTGTCGAAGGATCGATGGGCGGATGTTCCGGGGCTGAGGCGAGAGTAGGGCGGTTTGGTGAAGACTGTTCCCTGGCCCAGGCCAGGTGCATCTCTGTTATCTGTTGTTTTAACCGGTCTACCTCTTCTTTCATGATTTGTAACTCTGATTTTTCTTCCTCGAGGCTCTTACCAGAACTAGACATGCTTATCGTAATCGGTCCTTTGGATCTAGTACGGTAATGATGGCTGGCCAGTATATTCTGTCAAACCAACTGCTAAACTTTTCGGAAATGCAACAAACTTGTTAGTTCACCGAGTTTGACAGATATGTTATAGCACGTTGGATGCAATGCACCTAACCAAATAACCCTTTCTACATGTACTCTTAACATGCGTCATTCCGGCCCTTTTTCTTTTTCTTTTTCTTTTTCTTTTTCTTCTTTTTTTTTCTTTTTCGACTATCTTTGCAAGCCTTATTGTTATTTAACCTTTGGATTCTTTTCCTTTCTTTTTAGTGGTGGTCGAATCTTATGTGGATTGCCTACGTATCACGTTCTCGCGTGAATCAGACCGAGCGTAGTTCTGGTAACAAGATTGTGGTAAAATTCAGTAACTTTTATATCAGATAAAACCTCAAAGTTACAAAACATGGCTTACAATAATCGGCAAAATAGAGGAATGCTTGACTCGAAAAATGAAAAATGCCAACCAACTTGACTCGATATTTCGAAATACATTTTTTAAATCAGAAGTCTAATGCTCTAAGATTCCTAGGAGCCCGCGAGGCATCATTCGGCCTTGCCGCGGGTCTTGGTGTGAGGTCCTTGTGCAATCCCCTTAAATCCCTCATGATCTGATGAACATAGCCCATAACCGAAGCGAAAAGGGCAGGGCGGGGCATCTGTTCGCAAGCTAAACACTTCATAGTGACATAATGCCCTATTTCTCCAATTCTATCCTTGATCATGTCCCTTTCCCTGAATAGCTGCTCTATCTGCTGGTTTTTCGCCCCCAATCTTCGAGCATTGTTGGTGACTTGATCTAGGAGACTATCTACTTGTTCTTGTAGTCGGGCCATCAGATCGTGACAACGATCGAGGTCTGTCCTGGCATCTCGGGCTTGCTTGAAAACCCGCTCCCTAAGGATAACATTTGCTTCCCTTAGACTAGTGATGATCTCAGTGTAATCTTCTTCTATCCGTTGCAGGTGAAGTGCATGTTGATGTGCCTCCTTTCTCCAGCTAGCACGGACCCTCATTGTTTGGGCCTTTGATTCTTCCAATTCTCTTTGGACATCGGCAACTTGGCTTCTCAAACCCTTTATCAATTTTTCGTCTGCTCGACTCCTCAATTGTCTGTCAGCATCCCTTTTCATTTGCTGGATTTGAGCCCTCAAAAGTCATTTTCTTGTGCCAACTTCTTTTTATCTCCTTCGTTGGCGGCGGCTTGCATATCCCTTTCAAATTGAAGATCTTGAACCCGTTGCTCTATCTTGCCAATCCTCGTTCTGTAAACCTCTTCCTTGGCTAACCAGTCCCATTGTTCTTGTGACGCTTCAGCAAATTCCCTGAGGTGAGGTCTTTTGGCTGGTCTTTCACCCGATGTTTCTCCTTTGTACCAAGTAAGATATCTAGGTGCAACCTCTCCTCTAGCTCGATCATGCACACAAGTGTTTGCCTCTAGATATTGGCATTTGCTCCAGATCTGGCGGACCCTCGCTTCCGGGAATTGACCATCGGGACCAATTTCAATAACCTGGGTACTCAGGTCTTCTTCTTTGGGTACTATCTGGCACCTCCCGAGCTGTCTCAACACTCGATGGGGCGCATAAGGTTGAATGCTTTTAAGTCCCATCAAGAGAAAGGGGGACCTAGCCGCTGGCATGTACACGATTCTGTCTATCTGCAACCAACCCAACGTCCATTGTATTTGACTTGCGTTGAGAGCCTGAAAGTATGCCCTCCATGCCAATGTTCCTTCAGGCAGGACGGACCTATCAATCCTTGTATAGAATTCGCTTATGCAAGTTTTCTCAACCAACCCATATCTCAAGAATTGGGTGCGGCGACACAGGTGCTCGATCATCCACATTTGTAGCAGTAAATTACAGCCTTCGAAAAAATCTCCTCCGGCTTTGCAGGTTGTGAGGGCTCGATATATGTCTGATAGTATCATGGGAGCAAGAGTACTTTCGCTTTGGTCAAGCAAAGTACTGACGACTCCGGCTACCTTTATATCAATGTTCCCGTCTTTCCTCGGGAATACCACGAGTCCTAAAAAGGCTATCATGAAAGCAACTCGTCTGTGCTCCTCCCATTTCTGGCGATTACCCTTGCTGTATAATTTGTTTTCTGGCTCGTTGAAACCTCCCGCATGACCGTACCTTTGATAGATGAAGTTTAAAGTACAAAACCCTTGTGCTAGATCTGGGTTACGTACCGTTCTGGCCGTCTTCAGTGAGTCTAAAAACCGGTGTACGGCGACAACCCTGGGGGCGATTAGATATTGATGCCCCAATGGTATATCGGTGTTTCCAATGTATCCGGTCATCTCCTCCACTGTTGGGGTGAGCTCGAAGTCCGAGAAGTGAAAGACATTGTGCGCGGAGTCCCAATATGTGACTAAGGCTCTTATGATGTCCCCACGAGGTTTTATTTCAAGCAGACCTGTGAGACCCTTCAAATACTTTTTAACCTCATCCTGCCCTTCTTGGCCTAGATCATCCCACCATAGCCGTATTTGTACCGGGATTTTAGTCATGAGTGCAAAGGGTTCATTTTGAATCGTGCTCATCCTGCACATTTATTTAAAGAAAACGATCATTTTGGCTGGCAATGATTTTTTCAAAATTTACAGATTTTGGTATATTTTTTTTGAAAAATGGCAAGTTGGACCCGACGGGGGTTGCCTACGTATCTCACATCCGGTGAGAATCAAACTCGCGTAGTTCGGTCCGCCAAGACGAACTGTTTTCTTTTATTGACCGACAAAGAAAACACATTTTGTTTAAGAAACACATTTTCTTTTATTGACCGACAAAGAAAATACATTTTGTTAAGAAACCCATTGTCGGCAAAGTCAACCTTCTGTTGTCCCTTATTAGCAAACTATTGATTTTGTTGGTAAGACACATTTTTTTTTTGTATTTTTCTGAAAATATCTATTTACTCATACTGTTTCCTTTTGTTTTTCATTTCTCCTCAGTATTTAAAAGCCGGTCCGCATGCAAGTTCGAATAAATGCTTGAAACAAACATGGCATAGCAGGATGGTCTTTCTTTTCAGGTTGCCTGTCCTAGATGGACCCAACCCCTGTGTTGAGTCCCCTAAGTCAAATGCAACGTGATGCAAATAAGCGTTTCCTACTAGGGATCCGGTATGCGGTTATGTTATTCTAAGTTAAAAACCTCGGTGCATGATCTAGACTGTGTACCCAAGCGGATAACTCGGGCTGAGGAAGGAGCTCCTTTCCGGGAACCAAAAGGCCAACCGGCTTAGAAACTTTCCGAGCCTCTTCCTTACTTCGGGTATGACACTAACAGAATAAGGAGTCTCAACCAGTGAGCACATCCCCGGGGGTGAGAAGTGAAGGGTTTGCGGCACAGTTTCATATACAGTTCACGTAATATCAAAGCGGTAAACATATAACAGTTTGTATATACAATGCAACTAGTATTAAAGCGGTAGACATGTAGCACGTTAATTAAACATGTAGTAAAATCAGATATAGACAAAACAACAATTTAACTGAGCTCGAATTCTAAAAACATCCCCAGCAGAGTCGCCAGAGCTGTCACACCTCCTTTTTACCGCGCCCGCCGGAGCACGTAGGAGTTTTTCCAATTAAAGGACAATCGAAACGGGATTTGTTTATTTAATTTAGAGTCGCCACTTGGGAAAATAATGGTGCCCCAAGTCACCGGTTTAATCCCGAACCGAGGAAATTCATGACTCTGTATTACAGTCTGTGTACCAAAAATCCGGATAAGGAATTCTGTTAACCCGGGAGAAGGTGTTAGGCATTCCCGAGTTCCGTGGTTCTAACACGGTCGCTCAACTGCAAATTTTGTTTCTATCTGATTCTTTTATATATATAAACCATGTGCTTTTAACGTTCCACTTTTGATTTTAAGAAAAATTGCGACGTCACGAAAACACATTTCGAGTCGCACCGCAACCAGTACGCCTGTGACTTTAATGTATTTCAGTTTCGCCGAGAGTAAGATTTGGGTCACATAAATGCGCACCCGTATTTAGGGAAGTGATTTATTTACAAATCGTGCCTAAAGAGTCTGTCGTGTTGTTGACTTTGGGAAAGACCGTAAACTTCGCTAAACGGTCCTTCCAAATCTATGTTCTTATGACAGTTATTTGAGGGCCCCGCAATTGTGTGTTCCATGCGGCGAGGCTCATCTCACTTTTATTAAAGGTCATACCTAAGTAGCTAAATTTCTATTTATTTTGTCTCTAACGATTGATTAATTCACGAGTACAAGTTTAAATTCCGAATTCGATTTCTAGTTTGAGTAAGAAGAGCAAAACTATTTAGCTTGGACCTTGCTATTTACTTCAAAGTCCGGTATCATATTTACCAATTAAGTTTATATATCGGAGCTTTTATTTTAAATTGTCATTATACTTGATTCTTTATCAGCATGATCTTTTCTTTTTGGGCCTAAATTCGAATCCAATATAAAAGGAATTGTATGAAACTTAACTACACAATCTAACTCTTTATACAAGTTACTAAGGCTTTGTTTACAGTTATACTAATGTATTGCTTAACCATGGTCAAGGATGCAAATGAACTAACTCAAGCTATTTATTAACTTTGCTCTTTTAACAATCTATGCCTCGAGTGATTACTCTAATTATTTGATCTAAGTCGCCAGTACTGTTCTTTGCTCATAATAATGCATTTTTATGTTTTATAGCTATGCCTTGTTTAGTTTCAATTGTAGGGTTCTTTAAATTGTACCCGGAACACGGGCTTATTAAGAAACGGTTAACATAATATATGCCTTTACTACAAACTAGTGTTAATCTAGCTAAACATGGCAGAACTAAACCAATAAAAAGAGATCAAAATCCTAGGCTATCCGAAGGTCGAAACTAGAATGTTCGATTAATTTGACTTTAGCTTTTCGATTTAAGCATACCGCAACAATTTCAAATGAATACAATTATCAATCAATTCAAGTTACATGGCAACAATAGAAACTCGTATATAACTCTCCCAACTGCAGTTCATCATTTGATTTCAGAGCAGTGTTTACACTGTCTCTCTAGTTCAACATGGACAGGAGAAGTACCTGGATGATGACAAAGAAGAAGGAAAGGAGCAATCAGCAGTAGTAATGCAGTAGCAATACAACAACAGCAACACTCAGCAGCAGTGACACAGTAGAAGCCACAGCAGCAGTAGTATACACCCAGCAATAGCACAGAACAGCAATACCAACAGTAGTAAAAGGACCCAACCAAACCACAGCAATAACAAAAGCAGGCAGCAACAGAAGCACAACCAATAGCAACAAAACCCACACCCAAAACAGGAGCAAGAAGACCAGCACAGGTCCAATTAAGACCAATAGAACAACAACAAAGTCTAATGGAAACTCAAGGGAAAATACTTGAAGCCCCGGCAAGTTTCACCAATCCAAAAACCTAATGCTATGACCAACAATGTCGAAAGAGCAAAAAGTGACCTCAAGACACAACTCCACAGACTCAAGGACTGCCTGAAGCAGTGAGCTAGAATCACTGTGTTTTTCAGAATATCAAAAATTTGCCTCCTATCACTGTATTTTTAGTTCAAAATTGTTTCTCCAGATATCTCTGTGTGTGTAGGAATATTTCTGTCTATGTTTTCGAATATCCTACTGTGTCTGTCTAGTGTTTCAGCTTAATGCTATATTTATGCTATACTTATAGCTAAAAAACAAAAACCCCTCCCCTAATGGTATAACAGACCTTAATTTAAACCCTTTTGCCCATCCCTCTCCCTGCTGAACCCATCCATCTGTTCTTTTACCACTACACTATGTTAGGCATGGGTTTATCAATTAAAAATTAGTAGGAGGGGGACAACTGGTGGGCTGCTCTGCTGTGACAGTAAATTCCACTGATTAGCCTCGTGTGCAGGACACCAAGTACTCTAAATGTTACACCCTGATTTCCTAGTTAGCTAATTTGAATCATAACTTCATCTTCAGATCAATCAAACAGTCCTATTCAATCCAGGGATGCTGATTACTGTATGGTAATTCAAATAACTCAACCTATGTAATTAGAAGACGACATCTAATCAACTACAACACATAGCAATGATAATAGATTAGTTGGCTAAACAATGATTCTGAAATCTCGGCAAATGCCGGACATATGCGAAGTTAACTATTCGACGACGCTAATCGACGCGAGTTCGTATCCTATAACTAACACATTCAAATAAACAGAACAATAATTAACCAAATAAAGGTCTTTGGGGGTAGAAGAGTAGGTCAACTGATACGAAAAATTAAAAGCATAACAAATAAGAACTGAAACACAAATAAAGCAAACACACATGTTCACACAATCGAATTAAATCGACCAGAGAAGAAACGAATACCTCATAAGAAACTCATAAGGCGGGCCGCTGGACTCATCCGTTTTGGGGTTCAATGGACCTTAATCGGGGTGTTCTCGGTTGAGAACACCTAGACTAAGGTCTATTAGACCCCAATTACCATTGAATTAAACAGAAAACCTAATTTTGGATTTCTAGGGTTCTTGGTGCCGCTTTTGGGGCTCGAGGCTTTTGGGTTGGATTCGAACGAAATCAAGGTTGGTAGGGGTGTGAGGGAGGTGTGAGGAATGGTTGGTGTGAATTTGAGGTGGTTTGGGATAGATGTCCGAGTTCCAGCTGAGTTTCAAATGGATATTCGAGCCGTTTGAGTAACATTCGAGACTAACGGCCAACGGATCCATGTAGAGGGGGTGTGGGAGATTTTACGGTGTTAATTTGAGGGTGATTGGCCTACCGGAACCGCCGTGGGGCGATTTCCGGCAGGCGGAGGGCGGCGGAGGCACGGCGGAGGTTTTATCGTCTCTGAGAGAGACGAGAAGGGGTTGGGAGAGAATGAAAACGTAAAGGGGGTATTGGGGTTCTTTGGTGTATTCAAAATTAAAGTTTTAATCCCGGCCGTCGGATCAAACTTGATCAACGGCCTGGATTATTTTTAAGTATCAAACGACGTCGTTTGATTAAGTTGGGGTCCGGGTATATTTGGGTAATTGATTGATTAATCTGGGCCGTTGGATAATAAAATCCAACGGTCCAGATCGAACGTTACATTAGCTGATGTTTGGGTGAGTATTTTGGGCTGGGTGTTGAATTAATATGGGCCTGGTGTATGGAATTGGGTTTTGGCCCAATCATATCTCTTAAAACTAGACTCCATGATGTATTACATATATATGTATATATATATATATATATATATATATATATATATATATATATTAACTTGTAACACAACTAAATTTTTCACTACAATTATCCTACATAATTACATATCACCTAAAAATGTAAATCACATAATTTCGATATCGAACACTAAAAATGCAAAACCTAATATATATTTTTTGTATTTTACTAATTTAAATAAATAAACACGCACACAAAAATGCAAATTTAAGATAAAAATAACACAAAATCACAAAAATCATGCCCAACACGAAACTATTTTTATTTTGAATTTTCTGGGAGTACTTCTTAGGTAAGGCAAAAATCACGTGCTCACACAACTTATTTTAGAATTGTTGTTAAATTTGTTTAATTAAAAGAAGAAAAAGAAAAGAGTTGAAAATTAATAATACTCGGATTTGGGCCAGCTAAATTAAAATGTAAAGCCCAAACAAATACCCGGATGATCCAGTCCAATCCCAATTCCGCCCGACCCGGTATGAACCAAACGGTCCCCTTTTTTCCTTTTCATTTCATTTTTCCTAAACCTAAATCAAAAGAAGCTCCCTCTCCTCTCTCATTCTCCCAGCCGCCGCCAGTCACCAACAGCCCACCAGCTCCATCGACGACCACCCTACATCTCCTCCATTGCTACCGTTCAACCACCCAAACAACCATGCCTGCCTCGTCGAATACCATGGCCAAAACGACCCTCAATTAAGTAATGAACTTGTCCGGCGAAGCTTCAACACCCCAGCCCTAGAAACACCAAGCGCCGATGTTCTTCTCTTTCTCTGTTTAAAGTCCGACAACCACGCAACACCACTCTTATCATCGTCTTCGTCTCTATTTCATACCCAAAACCAGTCGAAGAACACACAAGGAAATGAAAAATGGAGGACCCTTGAACTTCAGCCTTGAACCGTGTGATTTCTCGGAGTCGAATACTTTTGTTTAAATAGAAGCGGTTAAGTCGAAGTGTACTCGAATTCGCCAACGATTGGAGGTCATGGTTGTGCCGTGTGTGTTCTAGTTCGCGGTCTCATTTTTTGATATCACGTTGTTGCTGGTGTTTTGATTTAAGAGGTATTTACTTTTTGCAATTCAATTGTTAGAGCTATTTTAGTAATGTTTGAGTGAATTTTGATTGAATTCCTAGTTGTTGCGAACTGAATCTGTGTTCTTGCATTAAATGAAAAAAAAAACCTTGTAACCATTGTTGTTCTGATTCGAAAGTGAAGTATCAATTCTCTGTTCAATTCATTGCACTGATTTAGTCCTCTAATGAGTCGTTGTGTGTTATTTTGGAGACTAGAAGTTGATTTTCTTCATTCCGGTATTCAAAAATATTTAAATAGGTGCAATCTTCTGCTGATTATATCTGTTCAAGATTGTTATGTGAATTTTGTTAGGCATTGGTTATAGCTGATAGGTTTTGGATAGATTAATAGCTTCAGTAGCTTTAGAAGGGTAGTTTAGGGGATTGAAACTTGAAAATTATTCAATGTAAGTGGTCTACCAATGCTGAATATTAATGTACCACTAAGCTATTGAATTGTTTAATCAAAAGGGACAAGTAGTGCAAAAGTAAACCATGGCTAATACCTTTTAAAAAGCTCAAAATCAGAGAATATCATGGGAGAAATCATTTCTTTGATGTTATTAAGTGATCCTAAAGAGCTGGAATATGATGGGGAAATACATTTCTTAATAACCTAAGTGCTAAAACAGGCTGTTAAAGTAGATAATTTGGGGGTAATAATGAGAAGGCTGAATGGGTGCACATGGGAGGGACTATACAAGTTGTAAAGAAATTATTTGTGAATAAAAAAAGGTGTAAGGCTCGCCTTTAAAGAGGGACTGAAACAGACACACAAGAAGAAAAACGGGAGAGCCTGGAGTTTTAAGGAAAAACAGGGGAGTTTTCTTAGAAGAGTTTTCTGAGAATTGGAAATAGAAAAAGGGTCCATAAAATACGAACGGTTGGTTTCAGTTACTGTTTCATTGAGTTTCTTCCTGAAGTCCCTTAAGTTTCTAATTCCTGAAGTAGTTTCTGATCAATTTTTGCTAAAAAGATTTGAGTTTGGAGATTTTAAGAGCTTGGTTTGAGGTTTTGGTTGATTATTGTCCTGTATTCTCGGCTTAAATCTGGGGTTTCTTGGTTGCCACTGCTGCTGATCCCTGTTTCTTGCTACTGCTTGTTGCTGATCTTCTTACCTCTCTTTATTTCTTCTCTCAGGTACATTCTCTTAAGATTCACTTGATGTAAATGCTATAATGATGATGAAAATACAAGTTAAAAGCATGGCAATCAACATGGCGTTACTTTATTTGCATTTTTTTCCATGTTATTATTGTACGTTGGTCATTTGGAACGTCATGATTTCTGGTACTGTTATGTGATAGGATTGATTCATATAATTATAATTAAATTGGGTCTATTGAACTTTTGTTTCGGGAAGATTTAATTGTATTAGGTGTGTCCTCAACTTGTGTGGCTTTAGATGATTTAGAGGGCATCCTATTTGAAGGTGTTGTGAGCTATTTTGTTTAAATAATACGTGCCATTAGATTTGTATGTTAGCATTTAAAGGGATTTTAATATATAAGCTATATAGGTAGTTGATTTCAAAGCAGATTTATATAATGATGTCAATATAGTTGGAATTGAGATTAGTAAAAAAAAAATAATAAATAAATAAATTGGGACGCACCATATTATGGATAATCTTATGCCAAGTAATGAACCGTGATGAAATACTCACATCCGGCATAGTTGATTAATTTTTTACTAGTTTACACTTTATTTTAGGTAATCTTTGCTCCTAAGTCAACAAACCGCAAAATAAGATGTCATTTTATATAGGGTTTAATTGGAAATAACCTTAAGGGATATACTCTTAAATAAATTTTTTTTTTCTGCCTAGTCTAACAATTGTTTTAATTGGCATAGTTTGAAGTAAGTAATTCGGACACACATTTTTATTTGTCAAAAGTCCGCGTCTATGTTGTAATTAGTTTTTCTTTTGGTACAGTCTCAAATTAATAGAGCGGTTTAAAGTTTAATTAAAGCATATAATTTATAAACATGTATAAAATCGGGAATTTTTAGCCATTTATAATAATTGAAGCGACCGTGCTAGAACCACGGGATTCGGGGGTGCCTAACACCTTCCCTCGGGTCAACCGAATTCCTTACTTAGAATTTCTGGTTCGCAGACTTCATTGGAAAGTCGAAATTTCCTCGATTCGGGATTTAAATAAATTGGTGACTTGGGACACCTTAATTTATTCCAAGTGGCGACTCTGAAATAGATAGAATAATTCCGTTTCGAATATTGTCACTTAAATTGGAAAAACTCCCTTACGCATCTACCCCCGATGTAGCGGGCGCGCCAAAAGGAGGTGTGACAGCTCTGGCGACTCTGCTGGGGAGACAAACCCAGAACCACTAGTTCATGGTTTAAGAATTCGAGATTTGAATAATTGTTGTATTTGGCTTATTTATTATCTGATTTTATTATATGTTTGTATTAATGTGCTAAATGTCGCTTTTACCGCTTTGATATTTTGTGAATTGTATATAAATTGTGCCGATACCCATTTTTCCTCTTCTGAGCCTTTTGAAATATAATATCGGGCATTTGCTGTACATAGCCCGTTTTTCTCAAGATAGTTGTGGTGCTTGGCACCCGGTGAAGGATTTGTGGTCACACATGTTTAGGCGGAGAGTTTTGTCAATTAAGCCGGAAAGCCATGCTACCGGTGCACTGACACTCTTCGGCTCGAGTTGTCCGCTCGAGTTAAAGCCAGTCTAGACACCTTTTCCAATAGGATGATGATTTAGAATAACAAAACCTTATGCTGGGTCCCCGATAGGAATGTCTATTTGCATCATGTGCATATTTGACTTAGGAGGCTCAACACAGGGGTTGGGCCTGTCTAGGACAGGTGTTCCTGAAACAAAAAAGACCAACTTGATGCATCTTTTGTCTGTGCATTTATTTCGATCTTACATGCCGACCAGTTTGTTATTAGAAAAGGGGAGAATAAGAAGTGGAAATTATCGGGGTATAAAATCATTTTAATTTTATGAAAATAGTGTGCTTTTCTTAGAAAATATTTTTTTGAAAAAAAAAACAAAAAAAAAACGAAAATTTGAAAAAAAAAATCTCCGATTTAATTTTGTTGGTTTCTAAATAGTTAGTTTCTTAGTTTTACGAAAATTAGATTCTTTTAAATATTGAAAAATGCAAAAAAAAAAAAAAATTCAATAGTTTTTTTTTATGAAAAGTAAGTGTCTCTGAAAATAATTTGTTTTGAAAAATTGCTGTTAAAAATAATTTGTTAAAATAATTTGGTTCTTTCATATTCCGAACTACGCGGGTCTGATTCTCATCGGATGTGAGATACGTAGGAAAACCTCATCGGTTCCGACCCCAATTTTTTTAAAAAAATAATAATAAATAAATAAATAAAAAAAAAGCAAAAATATGAATATATTTTTCTTTTTCTCTTAAAGCATTTCTTTCAAGAATTAGTTGATTTACTCAATTCCCGATTTTCCGAACTACGCCCGGTCTGATTCATGCGGGGACATGATACGTAGGCAATCCACATAAGATTCGACCATCACAAAAAAAAAACGAAAAAAAGAGTGTAAAAGAAAATTGATAAAGAGGGGAAGAAGATGAAAGCAAAGTAAAGTATAAGCTGGAATAACGCATTACAATCGATTACAAGTAGCAACACGATCAACTGTATAAGTGCATCACACCCAACGTGAGATTACTTATCCGTTATGTTGTTTCGGACTAACCGTTTGTTTGCCAAACTCCAGGTTTTAGAAAAGGGTGGTTGATTTTGTGGTACTCTGGCCTCACATTCATACTTCACGAGGTCCAAAGGAAAAGTTTAGCAACCCGTTGCTAAATCAAAAGAAAACACCCATCCTTATTTCACAAGGTCGAAAAGAAGCGCCAACATGTCTTCAGAAATCCCCCTATCAACTGTTCCCATTTTGAAAGAGGGTTCTGTGTCAGCCATTCCGGCTACTGAGTCAGCAGCTGCAGAAGAAAACAGAATTTTGCGATGTCGAATGCTGGAGATGTTAGATGACTGGAATAACGGGAAAGAGCCCCTAAGTCTGATCCCTGGGTTCCCCGAACTACTCCTCAGATCAAGTGGGAATTCTAATACCTCCGTTTGGGTATTCTAATGTCACAACCCTCTCCGAATCACCCTCCACTTCCTATCCTCGGGTGACAACATTGGATACATCTGCAAGAACATCCGTTGGTTTGCCCGTTCCAATCACGGCGCATCCCGGCACGCATACTCCTTTCTTTGATTCCTCTTCTTTTACATTCCCGGCACCACCCCTTCCACGGGATCCTACCCAGTTTGTTGCCAATGTCTATCCTCAGCTCATGCCAAGCCAAAATCCAAAAGCTCCCGAACGGGATGAAATGGCAAAAAGAATGAGCAGCTTGGAACAAAGTTTGAAAAACATGCAAGGTCTAGGCAGACAGAAGAGTGTTTCATACGCAGATTTGTGCATGTTCCCACATGTCCATTTGCCGTCAGGCTTTAAGACGCTGAAGTTCGAAAAGTATGACGGGCATGGCGACCCTATTACTCATCTAAAGAAATACTGCAATCAATTGCGAGGTGCCGGCGGCATGGAAGAATTGCTGATGGCATATTTCGGAGAAAGCTTTATAGGGATAGCCTCAGAATGGTACATGGATCAAGACATATCTCGATGGCACATATGGAATGATTTGGCCAGAGATTTTGTGAAACAGTTCCAGTACAACATTGACATTGCACCAGACAGGAATATCGAACTTAAAGAAGAAACCCTCAGAAAGCTTCAGAGAATATGCTATCAAATGGCGAGAGCAAGCATCCAGGGTGAAACCCCCTATGGACGAAATAGAAATGGTCACTACTTTCCTCCAGGCTCAGGAACCAGACTATTTCCAGAACATGCTGTCGGCAATGGGAAAGCCTTTCGCAGAGGCGATCAAGATTGGGGAAATGGTGGAAAACAGTTTGAAAACGGGAAGAATTTTGAGTCAAGCAGCCATTCGATCGACCTCCCAAGCAATCCAAGGAGGGTCTGGAGGAATAGCAAAGGGTAGGATGAAAGAGGAAACATCCATGGCAACTTCGGGTGATAGAAGACACCACGCTCCTAGACCCTTCTTTTTAGAAAGAACCCCCCAGCATTATTACTCCGCTCAGGAAATGTCCTATATCCCTCAACCATACGCAGTCATGAATGCTCAACCTTTTGCGCAACCACAACAACACGTCAGTAGAAACCAAGCTCTATTTCCAAGAAATCAGCCTCCCCACCAGAACCACTATAATCCTCGACCTCCGCAGAATAACTTCCGTCCTTGGGAACCACCAAAGAAATCAAACTTTACCCCGATTGGTGAATCTTACTCTAGTATATTCCCGAAACTTGTCCAAATGTGTCTACTGCAGCCGGTTCCTCAGAATAGACAAAACCCGGCATCGCCTTCCTACAAAGCTGGTGTCAGATGTGCATATCATTCAGAGGCAGAGGGACACCATATTAATGACTGTTGGACTTTGAAACAAGCGGTGGGGAATTTAATAGAGCAAGGGAAGATTGTGTTGAAGGATGAGGATGTCCCAAAGGTGACCAATAATTCGCTGCCTGCTCACAATAACGGGCCGATAGTTGGGATGATTTGTGAAGACGAAGAATTCGATCCAGCGCTCAAGGCCATAATTGCTATTGCTGACATGGAAAGGAAGCCCAAGGCGGCCCCGAAACAAGAGAAAGGGGAAAAGAAGAGTAAAATCACCGAGTTAGAACCAAAAAGGGAAATTGGTGCACCTAAGCAAGCCTATGTGGCATGGGGGGCAATTAAGACACCACGGCTAAATGAGCCAGTGTTTGTTGGACGCGTACCACAAAAGCTTAAGGACCGTCAAGAGAAAGATAATGAGGATTCCATGACTGAAGAGAGTGAAGGAAAACATGAGGCAAAACTCTGCGATGCCCACATGGTCAAGCCAGGGAAAGGGACTATCACCGTTGAGATGGGATCAGACACTAAACTCCCAAACTGAAAGGCTAGGCCATTCCCAATCAAGCGGAAGCCCAGTAAACTTGTCCTGCCGCACTTTTCTGCATCCAGAATTATTTTAGGGTGTAAATTGGATGTTTCTTTTAGTTTTGTCTTTAAATTTCCGAATGTGAACCCTATTTTTTTTTATCCTTTCGATTCCAAGAAATGAAATTAATATTTCATCGTTCGTTTCCTTTCCTTTTCTTTTGTTATTTTTTATTCTTTCAGATTTGTTTTAGTTTTCTTTTTCTCTTCTCTTTAGTTCAAATCATGCAGCTTTAAATAACTTGACATGCTTGCGGACTTCATGCCTAGATCCCAAAATGCTTTCAGACTTTAAAATAATGAATCGAGAGTTGAAATGCACAAAAGTTTATTTTGAGGAAATGAAACAATGAATTGGAATAACTGAATGAAAATTGGTTCGCATACAAAAAGGGTGTGTTGTACCCAAGGAATACCCGAGTATTTATCCCAGCAAAGAAAGGCCCATGCTTGCAACAAGAAAGTGCGGCCCAGGAATCTCGAAATCGGACAACCGATGTTAAGGTGCATTCCTCCTCATTACCAGGAAACAAAAGGAAAATTTGATCCTAATTGGAAGGATCCATACATCATCCGGAAAATATCACTAAGAGGAACACTGTATCTGGGAGACATTGAAGGAAATAATCTTGAAACGGCAGTCAATACAGATACAGTATAAAGGTACTATGTGAGGACCTCCTGCGACGTTGGTTTTTGTATAATTGAGATGACGAAGGCTTTCTTTCTTGCTACCCCAAAACACTATGAATCCTTTGTAAAACCCTTTGAGCCGGTTACCTTTCTTTGGCTACCCTCTTTGGAATCCAAATAAAAGAAAAAAAAAACAAAGTCATGAACTACGTTCTCACTTGATTCCGAAAGGATACGTAGGCAACCTCTCCTCAGGTTCAGTCACACCAAAACAAAAATCCCAATTTCCCCGAAAATTGAAACTGGGGCAGATGATATGACGGTTCAGTTTAGATCCGTCAATATGGTTCCAGAGTTGTAATTCCATTCAATTTCCTTTTTACCCAAAACCTTGTTCAAGTCCTTCAAATCAATTGGTAAAGGCAAGGAAGTGAAAAATGTCATTGACGGAAATCTGACACAACTTGATTTGAGAGAAACAAAATGAGAGAGTCTTATCGGTGAAAACCTTCGGGCACCATAAGGCGATGGCGGTTGGAGAAGCTAAAAAATGAGAGAGTCTGTTTAGTGAAAACTCGCAAGGATCACTATCAGGCGACAGTGAAAAGAGAAATGAGAGAGGTCGATTGGCGAAAACCCGCAAAGGGCGCCGCCGACCAAAAAGAAGACATCCCTTCACTAAAAGAATTTTGGCAAGGTTCCCTGGTTTTGAAATTGCGAATCAATGGGTTTATAAGAAGTTGGAAAGTTTATGTGGGTCAGGCGTCCAGTCCAAGAAGCATGTCATGTTTATTTGAAGTCAGCATGCATCCCAGATAAGTCCTTCTTTCTCCTCGAAAGGGACGCTTCCCTTTAAACTCATTTCCTTGCTTTTTGTATAGTTATTCTTTGAATCCCTTTCGGTTTAATTTTAATTCTAAAACTATTACAAAGAAAGGCGGCAGGACCGGTTTTACAGGATTCCGTCTGGTGAAAAGGCAAAGAAAGTTACCCAGCCTCAGTGGTGTATTGATCCAATCCCGACCGATCATGATGGTCGATCATTTGCAAAGGAAAGGGCATTAAGAATGAAAAGGAAATCAAAGGCTAAGGTCTTAGAAGAAACGGAATGAGGCAGAAAGATAGAGCCCACACAGGCGAGTCCTCAAAGAATTTCGAGTCTGAATCCGGACAGTTTGAAGGGAAGTCACCCCAAAGACAATTGGTAGCAAAGTTCTCAATGGAAATGGGGAAGGGTCAAGCAATGAAGATAATCAAGGCCACAAAGTCAACCACTTTTTCAACTGATAAAATGTTCTTTGTTGAAAACAGGTCTATTTAATTGTGCAAGAAGAAGGTACAACTCAAAGAAGTGAAGTACGCGAGCATTGAAATGGCTTTGGAACAAGGAAAACACGTAAAAGGGGAAGTTTCTTTTCAAGAGCTTTATCTTATGCATTTGTTGATGGTTAAAAAAAAAAAGAATCAAATCATATCAGTCCCCCGGTCAGAAAAACCGAGGGTCTTTCCGGCCAGAAAGCCGCGAAACTTTTATCCCCGGTCAAAAAACCGAGGATCTCCCCAGTCAGAAAACTGCGGAGCCATTTACTTTAACCCCGTCCAAAAACCGAGGGTCTGACGGCCAAAAAACTATTAGACATTGTTTGAATTCCGGCCAGAAAGCCGTGAAACTTTTATCCCCGGTCAGAAAACCGAGGATCTCCCCAGTCAAAAACTGCGGAGCCATTTACTTTAACCCCGGCCAAAAAACCGAGGGTCTGGCGGCCAAGAAACCGTTAGACATTGTTTGAATTCCGGCCAGAAAGCCGTGAAACTTTTATCCCCGGTCAGAAAACCGAGGATCTCCCAGTCAGAAAATCGCGGAGCCATTTACTTTAACCCCGGCCAAAAAACCGAGGGTCTGACGGCCAAAAAACCGTTAGACATTGTTTGAATTCCGACCAGAAAGCCGTGAAACTTTTATCCCCGGTCAGAAAACCGAGGATCTCCAAGTCAGAAAACTGTGGAGCCATTTATTTTAACCCCGGCCAAAAAACCGAGGGCCTTGCGGCCAAAAAACCGTTAGACATTGTTTGAATTTCGGCCAGAAAGCCGTGAAACTTTTATCCCCGGTCAGAAAACCGAGGATTTCCCAGTCAGAAAACTGCGGAGCCATTTATTTTAACCCCGGCCAAGAACCGAGGATCTTACGGCCAAAAAACCGTTAGACATTATTTGAATTCCGGCCAGAAAGCCGCGAAACTCTTCTTCTAAAATGCAATAATTAGAGTGCAATACTACAGCAAAAACTCGGTGTGAGCACGTGATTTTTGCCCTACGTGAGAATTACTCCCAAATTCAAAAATAAAATAGTTTTTGCATTGCGTGGGATTTTCCGTAAATTTTGTGTCATGTCTTAATTACTTATTTGTATCCTTTGTCTATGCGTGTCATTGTTGAATTAATTAAAAAACACAAAAAATATTAGGACTCAATTTTACAATTAGGAATTAATTAGTTTAGATCTTTTTTGTTTTAATTATTTAGGATTTTAAATGAAGAAAACAAAAGAAATTGAAGCAAAATCGGATTTGGGCCATTTGAGGCCAACCAAACACCAAACCCGCCCAACACCCTTGAGACATTGTTTGAATTCCGGCCGAAAGCCGTGAAACTTTTATCCCCGGTCGAAAACCGAGGATCTCCCCATCCGAAAACTGCAGAGCCATTTACTTTAACCCCGGCCAAAAACCGAGGGTCCGACGGCCAAAAACCGTTAGACATTGTTTGAATTCCGGCCGAAAGCCGTGAAACTTTTATCCCCGGTCAAAAAACCGAGGATCTCCTCAGTCAGAAAACTGCGGAGCCATTTACTTTTACCCCGGCCAAAAAACCGAGGGTCTGACGGCCAAAAACCGTTAGACATTGTTCGAATTCCGGCCAGAAAGCCGTGAAACTTTTACCCTGGTGAAAAACCGAGGGTCTTGCGGCCAAAAAACCGCTCGACATTGTTTGAATTCCGGCCAGAAAGTCGTGAAACTCTTCTACAAAATCCAGGCCAGAAAGCCGTGGAACGTTTATTTGTGAAACCATGATTTTTCTTACCCAATACAAGAGTCTTTTTAATCACTTTCTGTGTCACAACTAACTCACGAAATTTTCCTAGCAAAACTGGGGCAGAAAAATGTCGTTCGTTTGTTTGTTTTGTTGTCTAAATAGGTTTGACCTTGGGACGCAAGGATCGAGATAACCTACCAAATGGAACATCAATCCAGAGTGAAGAAAAGAAGAAAAGAACCAAAAGAAAAGAGTTCAAACGTTGGAGTGAACAAAGGCGCGGATTGCTCAGAAGATGATCAAAGTAACAAGCTCCGCCGACTCCATTTCACTCAATGTTACAGAAATAAATAAGCACGTACAGCTTGTTGAGCATCAAGATTCAGATCGAGGTCTACAGCAAATCAGCTAAGATTCAAGATCAAGTTTTCAAGAGAATCATAGATAGGAATCTTGTAACTCATAGTTTGATAGCATAGCTAGTTCAGCTTTAATTTCTCTTTTGATGTAATAAGGAGGTCGGTAAGCAATAAACAGCAGCAGCAGCAATGAAAGCAACAGTAACAGCAAAGTATCAGTCCACGGTAGTCCCAGCTACCAAAACTTCCCGAACTACATTGACCTGATTCCCTTTTAGCTAGGGATATGTAGGAGACCTTCGGAAGCAAAGGTTCGGTCAAACTTTTCAAAAAAAAATGCTTTATACGGAGTGCTCAGACGGGCAAAAATCACTCGTATCCGCTCACTTATCTTTGCACGAAAACTCTTCATGTTTCCGCGCAAAGAGGGGCAGCTGTGAGCACGTGATTTTTGCCCTACATGAGAATTACTCCCAAAATCCAAAAAAATAAAATAGTTTTGTGTTGTGCGTGATTTTTGTGATTTCGTGTTAATTTTCTCTTATTATTTGCATTTTTGTGTGTGCATGTCTATTTGTTTAAAGAAATAAAATACAAAAATATATTGCATTTTTTATATAAAATTCAAGTTTGCAATTAAGAGTAATTAAGTTTGTTTTATGAAAAATGAAAAATCACAAAAATATGCATTTATTTTTTTTTGTCATTTTTATGTGCCGTTGTGTGATTTTATTTTTTACTCGTGCGTTATTTGTTGTTAAGGGTCAATTAATGTTTTATAGTTTAAATTTTTGTTTTACAACTTATTTTAGAATTGTTGTTAAATTTGTTTAATTAAAAGAAGAAAAAGAAAAGAGTTGAAAATTAATAATACTCGGATTTGGGCCAGCTAAATTAAAATGTAAAGCCCAAACAAATACCCGGATGATCCAGTCCAATCCCAATTCCGCCCGACCCGGTATGAACCAAACGGTCCCCTCTTTTCCTTTTCATTTCATTTTTCCTAAACCTAAATCAAAAGAAGCTCCCTCTCCTCTCTCATTCTCCCAGCCTCCGCCAGTCACCAACAGCCCACCAACTCCATCGACGACCACCCTACATCTCCTCCATTGCTACCGTTCAACCACCCAAACAACCATGCCCGCCTCGTCGAATACCATGGCCAAAACGACCCTCAATTAAGTAATGAACTTGTCCGGCGAAGCTTTAACACCCCAGCCCTAGAAACACCAAGCGCCGCTGTTCTTCTCTTTCTCTGTTTAAAGTCCGACAACCACGCAACACCACTCTTATCATCGTCTTCGTCTCTATTTCATACCCAAAACCAGTCGAAGAACACACAAGGAAATGAGAAATGGAGGACCCTTGAACTTCAGCCTTGAACCGTGTGATTTCTCGGAGTCGAATACTTTTGTTTAAATAGAAGCGGTTAAGTCGAAGTGTACTCCAATTCGCCATCGATTGGAGGTCATGGTTGTGCCGTGTGTGTTCTAGTTCGCGGTCTCATTTTTTGATATCACGTTGTTGCTGGTGTTTTGATTTAAGAGGTATTTACTTTTTGCAATTCAATTGTTAGAGCTATTTCAGTAATGTTTGAGTGAATTTTGATTGAATTCCTAGTTGTTGCGAACTGAATCTGTGTTCTTGCATTAAATGAAAAAAAAACCTTGTAACCGTTGTTGTTCTGATTCGAAAGTGAAGTATCAATTCTCTGTTCAATTCATTGCACTGATTTAGTCCTCTAATGAGTCGTTGTGTGTTATTTTGGAGACTAGAAGTTGATTTTCTTCATTCCGGTATTCAAAAATGTTTAAACAAGTGCAATCTTCTGTTGATTATATCTGTTCAAGATTGTTATGTGAATTTTGTTAGGCATTGGTTATAGCTGATAGGTTTTGGATAGATTAATAGCTTCAGTAGCTTTAGAAGGGTAGTTTAGGGGATTGAAACTTGAAAATTATTCAATGTAAGTGGTCTACCAATGTTGAATATTAATGTACCACTAAGCTATTGAATTGTTTAATCAAAAGGGACAAGTAGTGCAAAAGTAAACCATGGCTAATACCTTTTAAAAAGCTCGAAATCAGAGAATATCATGGGAGAAATCATTTCTTTGATGTTATTAAGTGATCCTAAAGAGCTGGAATATGATGTGGAAATACATTTCTTAATAACCTAAGTGCTAAAACAGGCTGTTAAAGTAGATAATTTGGGGGTAATAATGAGAAGGCTGAATGGGTCACATGGGAGGGACTATACAAGTTGTAAAGAAATTATTTGTGAATAAAAAAGGGTGTAAGGCTAGTCTTTAAAGAGGGACTGAAACAGACACACAAGAAAAAAAAACAGATACACCTACTGGAAAGAACATAGAGAGTTAAAGGATAGAAAGACACTAGAGAACAGGGAGAGCCTGGAGTTTTAAGGAAAAATAGGGGAGTTTTCTTAGAAGAGTTTTCTGAGAATTGGAAATAGAAAAAGGGTCCATAAAATACGAACGGTTGGTTTCAGTTACTGTTTCATTGAGTTTCTTCCTGAAGTCCCTTAAGTTTCTAATTCCTGAAGTAGTTTCTGATCAATTTTTGCTAAAAAGATTTGAGTTTGGAGATTTTAAGAGCTTGGTTTGAGGTTTTGGTTGATTATTGTCCTGTATTCTCGGCTTAAATCTGGGGTTTCTTGGTTGCCACTGCTGCTGATCCCTGTTTCTTGCTACTGCTTGTTGCTGATCTTCTTACCTCTCTTTATTTCTTCTCTCAGGTACATTCTCTTAAGATTCACTTGATGTAAATGCTATAATGATGATGAAAATACAAGTTAAAAGCATGGCAATCAACATGGCGTTACTTTATTTGCATTTTTTTTCCATGTTATTATTGTACGTTGGTCATTTGGAACGTCATGATTTCTGGTACTGTTATGTGATAGGATTGATTCATATAATTATAATTAAATTGGGTCTATTGAACTTTTGTTTCGGGAAGATTTAATTGTATTAGGTGTGTCCTCAACTTGTGTGGCTTTAGATGATTTAGAGGGCATCCTATTTGAAGGTGTTGTGAGCTATTTTGTTTAAATAATACGTGCCATTAGATTTGTATGTTAGCATTTAAAGGGATTTTAATATATAAGCTATATAGGTAGTTGATTTCAAAGCAGATTTATATAATGATGTCAATATAGTTGGAATTGAGATTAGTAAAAAAAAAATAATAAATAAATAAATTGGGACGCACCATATTATGGATAATCTTATGCCAAGTAATGAACCGTGATGAAATACTCATATCCGGCATAGTTGATTAATTTTTTACTAGTTTACACTTTATTTTAGGCAATCTTTGCTCCTAAGTCAACAAACCGCAAAATAAGATGCCATTTTATATAGGGTTTAATTGGAAATAACCTTAAGGGATATACTCTTAAATAATTTTATTTTTCTGCCTAGTCTAACAATTGTTTTAATTGGCATAGTTTGAAGTAAGTAATTCGGACACACATTTTTATTTGTCAAAAGTCCACGTCTATGTTGTAATTAGTTTTTCTTTTGGTACAGTCTCAAATTAATAGAGCGGTTTAAAGTTTAATTAAAGCATATAATTTATAAACATGTATAAAATAAGGAATTTTAGCCATTTATAATAATTGAAGCGACCGTGCTAGAACCACGGGATCCGGGGGTGCCTAACACCTTCCCTCGGGTCAACAGAATTCCTTACTTAGAATTTCTGGTTCGCAGACTTCATTGGAAAGTCGAAATTTCCTCGATTCGGGATTTAAATAAATTGGTGACTTGGGACACCTTAATTTATTCCAAGTGGCGACTCTGAAATAGATAGAATAATCCCGTTTCGAATATTGTCACTTAAATTGGAAAAACTCCCTTACGCATCTATCCTGATATAGTGGGCGCGCCAAAAGGAAGTGTGACAGTATGTTAGCACGTCCACCTCAATATCCTCTACTATTTTCATATTCTGTATAATATGTGAGGTCTTGATCAGAGAACACTCTGCCCCATACTTTCATCTTCAAATGATGTAATGGCAATAATTTTGTGAAGATTTAAAAATAAAAGGATAAAAAATGCACATTAAAATAAATTGAAAGTTAAATTTGCTTAACCAAATATCACAAAGAATCAGAATTACAATCTGTGATATCTTAGGGACTAAAAGTGAAAATTTCAATTCCAAACACAAAAAACGCTCTCCAGAAAAACCAAAACCAGTAATCACAAAAACTAAACAAAATCAAATCTCAAAATTTAAGGTGATCCAGTTCAACTGATTGTCTTGAGAAAACTATTATTGTGAAAAAAAAGGGAACAAACAAAGTGGGTGAAATACATGGGAATCTTCACCACTGTTTAATTATTGAAAATTTGAAATGCAATAGATGCTGAAATGTTGGGTTTAGTAGCGTTATACTGAAGAATAGAAAGTCCAAACCCAGAAAAAGGAAATCAGTGCAGTAATATTCAAATGGGATGGGGAAGAGGAATATACGAGGGAGTAATAGGAGTGGGATCGTTAACTTTACTGGGGTGGACGGGGCTATGGTTTTTGAATCGGCGACTGTATAAAGAGTATGAAGAGAAGAGAGTACTGGTTCAGATCATCTTCAGTGTTGTTTTCGCTTTCTCCTGCAACCTTTTTCAGCTTGTACTTTTCGAGATCATTCCCCTTCTTTCTAAAGAGTATGCTTTTTTATTTTCCCCTTATTCCCACTCTTCATTTCTGCTTTGTATTGAGCTTATTTTAGTTTGATTTGTTTAGTTGCGATCTAGTTTAGGAGAATTATTTTGTTTTATTTTCTGAAAATGATATAGCATTAATGGGATGAGAAAAACACTTCTTTTAATGGCAGAGACTTTGCTTGTGTTTTTGCTTAATTGGAAACCGGTGAGCTGGCTGTGTGTAACTATTGGGGTTCATACTGGAGAAAACTCTGTGGTTGATACAAGATAAATTCCAGTGTTCAGTCTAATTGGGGATTATGTTCTTTCTTAGTTACAGATTGTTTTTGCTGCATAGTTGGATATTCTTCATTGGATCTGTGACATTGGAATAGAAAACTAATGAATCCTGATGGATCAATCAATTGGCTAGGTGTCAATAAGAAGCTAGTTGGATCGCTCATATGAATCATCTATATTTGTTTTCTTCAACTGGGACATTTTCCTTTCATTACTGGTAATAATTTGTACTATGAGGCAAATTTCGGGTACTTTAAAACTATCAGTTCTGTAAATGTCACTGTTTGAACATTGACATGCAAGTCTTTGACCAGATTAAAAGGATTCCTGGTAAATACCAGACTAATGTAAGTATAATAACAACAACCAAGCCTTAAACCAAACTAGTTGATCTTACGTACATTTATGGTTGGTTCTTCTTTTGTGTTCTTTAACTAAATTCACATTGATTATGAGATTAGAGGTCTTTGCAAACAACTTGTTTCATGTAACTTTGGATACACCTTATCTCCTTTAGCACATCAATCATAAGAGTGCCATACCTACAGACGGTGTATTTGGAGGTTTATATAATGAGGCATCTTTGCCAACTGTCACTTATTTTATCCTCTATATGTGCTACATGCAGCTTCTATCTTATGTAATCATTTTAAATCATGTCTAATCTTTTCCATCGAAAAGCTTGTCAACTATTCTGTAGTCCTTTCCTTTTACTTTGTTATGTTCCCTTTTATTGCATAGTATTCTTGTAGCACTGATGCATTTCAACTAGCCTATTGAGTTCTATGTGTTACATCTTTAGCTATATGTTAGAGCATTGAAGCCCAAAAGGTCCTGTAGCGAACTGTTGTGTGTAAAAATCGTGTCTTCCACTCTCTCATTCTGTTTCTTTTCAACTAAAGGGAATATAAAGAGAGTGCGAGATAAGAAGCAAAACATAAGAGTTATGAAAATTCTTGTTTTCAAAGTCCTCTTTTGGTGACAGCTGGCTTATGATTATGTTCATTATAGTTTGTCTCCCTTTATGCATATCTATAATTGTTAACTGCTGCGTCATCCCACAGAACCTTAAAGTAGCACAAACCAAAGATTGATTCATCATGTTGACGTTGTTTTGTGAACATTGTAGTTTTGTGCAAACACTATGTCCTCAATACCAGTTCAATGTATGGCCTATCAAAAAATATAGTTGCATGAATGACTCTAGTAGGTTATATCATACTTCTTTCATTCCCTTAAAGAATACCGATTGTGATGTACTTGCTTTTTAAGAGTGTAATGTTTAACCATATCACTATATTGATATTGGTAAAAGAAAATGTTTGAAATAATAGTTCGTGAAGTAAAATGGCATAATTAGCTGAAAACATGTCATATCATGAGTAATATTTATATAAAGTAGTATTATCTTATATTAGTTTGAATTATTGGAGAGAGAGAGAAGTGTTCTATGAAGATGTCAATAGGTCATTTTTTGGGACAGAGAACAGTATCTTCAGTTTTACTAGATTTGCACTATCTTTTAGATTTTTATATGCTGTTTCTTTGTAAATTGTAGGGCAAGATGGATGAATTGGAAGGTGGACTTGTTTTGTTTGATATTGTTACTAGTCTTCATGTTGCCCTATTATCATTGCTACCTGATGCTTTGCAACAGTGGTGAGTTGCCCTATTGTCATCACTACCTGATGCTAAATATGATCATGCTCAATGAAAACTTCAGTTTCAACCTTTAACATACCTTTGTGAATCTGCTCTATCCTCTTTTTGTTTTATTTTCTATGTTTATTTTTATTTTATTTTTTCCATTCCTGCTATTGATTCATTGGCTGATGCCGTGTCACGACCTCAAAACCCGGTCGTGATGGCGCCCAGCACATTGCTAGGCCAGCCTGACCTATCTCACACAATACCGAGCTATCAGCTCTCAATTTCCTATAGAAACAATATTTAACAATAATAGAAGTACGGTACTTTAGCATAAGTTGCAAAATAACCCAACACAATATAATATCTCCCACAGATCTGGAGTCATAAGCCATGAGCCTCTACCAAGAATACAATAGTGATACTGAATACAATTGTATCTGATAAAAGTGGAAAAATAGTCTAAAAGATAAAGGATAGAAGGGAATGTCAGGTCCTACGGAAGCTAGCAGCTACCTCGACAATCCGTATAAGCTCGCTGAGCAGCTAGGGAGTCAGCCCTGCTGTGATGTACCTGGATTGCACACAAGGTGCAGGGAGTAGTGTGAGTACTTCCAACTCAGTGGTAATAAATACGGATAAAGACAGTGAAGATAAGAATAGCCAATATTGCACTAAGCAAGGCTATATAATATTCTCCTTTTTATCATTTTTAACAGTATAAGTCTCAGAATCAGCAAATACAGCTAAACAGTACAACAAGTATATCTAAATGCAATGCAGATGCATGAACATGACCGCTACAGCGCGTAGCCTGATCCATTTGGGTACCCGATACCATACAGTAAAGCTATACAATATCTCAATTTATCCTCTTTAACAGTATACGTTTCAGGGAAGTTAATAACAGATAAAGTAGTACAACAGTAATGAATAAATGCAATGTAGATGCATGAACATGACCGCTACGACACATAGCCCGGTCCATTTGGGTACCCGCGCTCACTGTGGGAGTTCAGACCCCGGAGGGACTCCTACAACCCAAGTGAAATATCAGTGACATATGCTGCGGCATGCAGCCCGATCCACTATCAGCCCAGCTACATGCAATGCAAGCCTCACAAGCACAGATAATATCATTTGACATCTCTTTTTATCAATAACAGTAGAAAACAGTTGAAAACCATTTTAGACAGTATTTAGCTCAGGACTGATATTCGAATAACATGCTATAATCACAAAAGCTATGATAACGATCCTCACGGGATCCAAATAACTGGCTCACAACCCAAAGATATCCACAACCATTCAAGTAGGAGGTTTACCGACTCAATTATAGCCAACAACATAGTATAATATTACACAGTCGGACTAAGCCATAGTCTCCAATCACAATCGACCCCGCACTCACAGTAGAGTACGTGTCTCGCCTCAATACAGCGTCACATAGTGATATACCGGAGTTTCAAACCCTCAGGTCATCATCCATACCCATTACTCACCTCGACTCGGCTCAAAACTAGCCCGTAATGCCCTTGCCACGAGAATCGGCCTCCACGGGTGCAGAATCTGATCAAAACCAATACGAACACATCAAAATAGGCTAAAGGAACATAACCCAATCGAAATAACTCGAATTACACCCAAAAACACGAAGTTGCAAAAACCCGATCACCGGGCCCGCCTCTCGAAAAATTACAAAAGTCGCATTTTCAGAATCCTTATCTCGCCACGAGTTTATACATATAAAGTTTATCAAAATCGGACTCCGTTTGCCCATTCAAATTATTGATTTTCTATAACCCAGGCTTAGAGCAAAAATCTCCTATTGATACACCTTAAATCCTCCAATTTTCAGTGATATAGATGAAGATTCTAGGATAAAATCACGTAATTAGACCATAAAACTTTCCTCCAATCGAAATATAGGTGAAAATCTCTTAATCCCACGTTCCCTAGCTTCAAAACTTGCCCAACAATGGTGAAATAATGAAAACCCTCGCGGATGAAATGTTACTTATCAGTTCTGTCCGACATTTAATTAACCCTCTGCGATCGCGACCTCTTGCCGCGACCGCGACCTCTTGCCCGCGATCGCGATGCACAAGCAGCTGAAGCCACGCGATCGCATCCTTCAGCCTGCTATTGCATATAACAAATTCCACTGGCCTTCAAAATGACTTGCGCGATCGCGATACCCTGTCTGCGATCGCAGATAACAACCTCGACCAATTACGCGATCGCATACCCATCTCTGCGATCGTAGAGAACAAAAGCCTTCCAAAGATCCTTCTACGCGATCGCAGGAGAACCCTTGCGATTGGAGAGAACAAAAATCGTACAATTTTATGACAGCAATTCCGTTGTGATTTTTAACTCAAAATGGTCCATTTGACTCCCGGAATCACCCCCAAGGCCCCCGGGACCTCAACCAAAACCACCAACCTACTCCAAAACACGATACGAACTTGTTGCAATCATAAAAACACATCATTAAACACAAAAATCGTCAAATCATGGCGGATTCAAGCCTAAGTTTCAACCAAAACTTCCGAAACCTACATTCTATCAAAAACCCGACCAAACGACGTCCGAATGACCTGAAAATTTGCAGACATATCCAAAATCTCCTAACGAAGCTAGTGCAATTGTCGGAATTCCATTCACGACTCCCGGATCAAAATCTCACCTATCGGTCAGATTTCGCCAAAATTCCAACTTAGCCAATTCAAGCCTATTTCTACACCGGACCTCTAAATTCAATTCCGATCGCTCTACTAAGTCACAAATCACCTCCCGAAGCTAACCGACTCACCGGAATTCGATTCTGAGCCCTCTAACCACATAGTCAACTTCAAGTTGACTTTTCAGAAACAAGCTTCACTCTAAAAGGCTATATGCCTTATTTTCAATCAGAATCGATCCAAATTCACCCGATAGACTGTAACACATATATAGAAACATGAAACAACATAATGACGGGATAACGGGGCGGTAACTCTCGTGACGTCGGGCCGGGTCGTCACATGCTGCTTACTGTCCAGTCATTTTGTTCCCCAGAATCTTCATGGCACAAAAAATGTGATATTTTTCTTCCCCTCTTGCATGAAGAAGGGCAAAGATTACCATGAGCCCCCTAGACATGATTTATTTATCGATCTCTCAACATAATGTGTTTTCTCAAATACTGTTAGACTATTTATAACATGTGATGTTGCTCATTTTTTATAATTATTCTCTCAAGAGAAAAGTGATAAGATCCCAAGTTTTGGATACTTTATGTCCTCCGCAACTCAACTCCTTAGCTATCCAGGAAAAGAGAAAAGAGGATAATACCTAGAGAGATGTGCTTTGTGGAAATTCCGAGATGGTGTTTATAGGAATCTTTACACGAGCTTTATTTGCATGATTTCCTTGTCTATGCACTTGGAGGTTTCATGGTAGTTACCTCTAAACTTTAAGTAGATGGCGTCCTTCCTTCTGCATGCTTGCTTCATCACCTTTAAATGTACTTTGTTGAAAGCACTAATTTGGATCATGCTCTTAAAGTGGAAGAGGACTTTTATCATGTGGATTAAATGACAAAATACGAATTCAGAAAGTTGTTTATTTTGGAATTAGTGAAGACTTGATCTGGTTATGGGTTATTAAGGCTAGGTTAGAATTCTAAACATTTAATGCACTTCGATAAAATTTACTATATGTTCCTTGGTTACCTTGTGAGCTAGTTTTTGCCATTGGCTTAGGACGAAGATCCATCTTCTTAATGTGGCATCATAGCCAAATCCGCCAAGTTTTGGTTTATCCAATATTGGGCCACCATGTTGTATTGTACCTTGAGTGTGCTGGAGGAAGGAGGATGTGTCCTACATTGATTGAGATAATGGTTGTTGTTTGCTTATATGGTTTGGGCAATCCTCGCCTCAGAGCTAGCTTTTGGGTTGAGTTAAGCACAAAGACCATATTCTTAAAAAGTGTATGTTTGATGTCACATTATTGTCCATTTATGCAACTTCATTGCAAATCAACTGGCTACTCCATGTTCTCCTTTAAGGGCCAACAAATAATATCATAATCACCATGAATAAATAGGACAGTCTTGAACATAACCATAGAGCAATTTGATTATATGTACTCCAATGGTGTTCCAACATTCTCTCTCTCACGCGCACAAGTTGCATTGTGGTATGCGGTGTTGGCTTTTAACCATGAATTTTTTCACACTCCAACAGATACTAGATTGTACCATTTCAATCACCTCTCTTCAGAAAATGTTCTGAATCTTGAGTTTGTATTCAGGTGTGAGGAAGGAACGGGCTGCAGTGGGTGCTATCTTATTCTTGTTGGCTTTTCTTTATGGTTTTTGGCGTTTGGGCATTCACTTTCCAATGCCTTCACCTGACAGAGGTTTGTATATTATCTTGTTGCACATTGATTTGGTTTCGCACTCTCCTTGTCGATTTGCTGGATATTGCAATATGTTCTCTGGGCCTCACCTTTATGAATAAGACATCATAGTGACATGATTATATAGGACCAGAAGTTTTCCCCTCTATTCTTACTGTAATTTGAAATTTTGCGTGAAGAAGAAAGCTACTCTAGTCTCTCGAACTATTTCTTTAGTCTAGTTTTCTCGTCTACACATTCTCGTAACTGAACAGGGATGAACAGATTCTTTCTACTGTATGTTAGTCATCATATTGTTTGCTTGCTCTAACTTAGAGTGTCTGTATTTGATGGAAGAAGCTGTAACGTTTTTGTAAAATCTTAAGTGAAATAGTTAAAAATGATTGAAGATGAAAATGAAAGATTCTTTAAGGGTATCGTTAGAGTCCCACACTAGTTTAGGGGATGAGTGATAGTCTCCTTATATGCTTTTGGACAATCCTCACCTCGTTAGTTAGTTTTGGGGTTGAGTTAGGCTAAATTTCTATTTTTTTTAACATGGTACCGGAGTCAGACCAAACCCTATTTTTGGTTTACCCAATTCTCACCCCATGTTATGTTGTCCATGCTTTGCATATCCAGCTCCGAGCAAGCGAGGGGGTGTCAGATTCCCACATTGGTTAATGGTATGGGTTGTAGTCTCCTTATATGGTCTTGGATAATCCTCATCCCAACTAATTTTTGGGCTTGAGTTAGGCCCAGGATCCATTTTCTTAACAGATCTTATTGAAATTCATAGCCATACTCTATTGACTTTACCCACAATCCCGGTCACGGAGTTTAATAGTAAAGGTAGTGTCTATAATGAGTCATTAGACTACATGGGAGGTCCAATCAGTTTATTTGAAGTGGACTAATAAATATACTTGCAATTTTCCTCAGACTCTTGTCATCTTTGTATTCTACTTTCTTTTTTCAGGATTTTTCACCATACCTCAGCTGGTTAGCAGGATTGGAGTGATTGGTGTGACTGTCATGGCTATCCTTTCAGGTTTTGGAGCAGTAAATTTGCCATACAGTTATCTATCTCTATTCATCAGGTAAGATGGGAGCATAAGATGCAGGTTAAGTTGGTGCATTTGAATGCAAACACAGTTGGTTTCTAGTTTATCTTCTTGGAGATGACACTGAACTAGATCCAATAGTGAGCTGTACAGTACATTCCTTTCTTAACCTCCTTAGTGTAATGGAGAAACTGTTATTTTAAGAAAGACAGCTTTGGGTAACCCCTTGCTTTTATCTACAACCTACTATAGCCTTACTTGGACTGGGTTTTACCAATTTGAATTTGATACTCCTAGCATTTGGTCAAATATATGTTGAACTGAAGTCTATAGTAATTGGGCTTATTATTTTTATAGTAATCATATTTGGTTTTAGTTTCCTGACTCTTTCTATATCGAAGAGAAATAGAGGAATCTGAGATCAAAGGACTGGAGAGGCAGCTGATGCAGTCAATTGAAACTTGCATTGCAAAGAAAAAGAAAATTATTCTTTGTCAAAGGGAAATGGAGCGGATCCAAGATTCGGAAGAGGTAATTGGTTAACTTAAGCTTGTTTTTGTATGCTTTCACTATGGGTACACAGATGCGCCCAAAAAACCAAGCACGGAAAGAAACACGCAGATTTGTCTGTAGGTAGCCTGTACTTTTTCTTCTCTGTCATACTAGTGTAAAGTCATTGATGATATCTAAAATGGGGTGAGACACTTTATTATGCCTTTGTATACCCTTATACTACCTGCGTTGGAAGTCATAGGTACTCCGTGCAATTCTTGATACTATCTAGAGTATATATATATAGTTCTACTGCATATTCGTTCAAGTGAGTCAACTGAAATGCCCTTAGCACTACCATTAATAGCATAGGAATCACACTTTGGAAGGGTAGACAATTAGCTATAGCAGTGGGTGTTGTAGCGTTTGTCAGCATTTCCTGCATGAAACACTATCTTGAGTATCTCTGTCATACCCTTTTCTAGATCGAGTAGCATTTTTGGAAAGATATTGACGCCCTTAAGAAATACTATGATTTGCTTTAGAAACAACAACAACAACAACAACAACAACAACGACTACCTAGTATAGTCCTACAAAGTGGGGTCTGGGGAGGGTAATATGTAGACAGGCTTTACCCTTACCTGAAAGGGCAGAGAGACTGATTTCCAATCGACCCTCGGCTCAGGGAAGGAAAGGTAAAATGATAACAAGAACAAAAGAGCATTAGTAACTCCAACGGGAATCGCATAAATAATTCTCTAAACATAAGAACCTTAAATAAAATGCATGCAATAATATCAAACAGTAACTACCATAAATAACTACCATAAGGCGGACACACTCCAATACACAAATCATCTACAGTGAGCCCTACCAAGCCCCACCCAACTTAATTTCTTACTGGAGTTATACTGCAACTGTCCGTTTTTAAAAAAAAGTTTAGCTGATGTTTGGGAAGGTGTTGCTGATGTTTAACTGTCCGTATTTAAAAGAAACTTTAAATTTCATATTTTACATCAGCTGCTATTGCCAAGAGATAATAAAAGAAAGAAAAGAGAAAGTGTCCTTTTGTGGTTCTGAACATTTGCAGTTTCTTATTTATTTAATTTTGAAGTACTCTATTTGTTTCTGCTGCAGAAAACAAAAGCGAATTCCTTCTTTAAGCGCATTGTGGGAACAGTTGTACGATCCGTTCAGGATGACCAAAAGGAACAAGGTTAGTGTATGGTGGAAAGTTTCTCCAGGAAATTTATTGATTCAAGTGCATAAAAGCCCCCGTGTGGAAGATTCTTTTTTTTTTTCACGTCTCTTTCATGTGCTGATTGTAGTTACTTTCTTCTGCGGCAGTTCTCAGTTTCTATTGCTGCCTCTCTCTCTCTCTCTCACTCTCTGCTATGATTCTTTTTTAATATTATATAAGTCTGACCATGCCATTGTGATAGGTGAGGTAAAACTATTCTGAATGGAGTGATGCAGTACATCTAAAGACTTCAAATAAATTAAAAAATGGCAGTAAACAACTGACATAATGATTGATGCTTTTTATTCTAGGATGTGGGAAGTGAAACAATTCCTAACTTTATTTTGAATGATCACATTTTGGGCCTATTACAATGTTCAAGAAGAAAGTTCATTAGTGGATTCTGATTAGCAGGAGCGATATGGGATAAAAGCTCGCAACTTTTTCCATTAACTTCAAAAATTTGTCAGATTAAATGCAACTGTTTAAATGACAGTTGATAATAGGAGAAATTGAGTGGCGTAAATTGCATTTTTGAAGAAGTGACTTTCTTTTTGGGGCATCTTCTAGCTATATCACATTTGAATGGAGGGAGACATTGTACTTTAGATATATGGGTTGACATTCTGTCACCCTTTTTGGTAAGATGGTTTGATATACTGTCACTCAAGTAGGACAACAGCAAGGTGGTTTCCGTTTCCTCTCTAATTACTAGGATCTACGAGCATTACAATAAGTCACCTAAGGTGTTCAGCTTTCATCTGTTTAAATTTGTTTTTTCCTTCTTTTTTGAACATCAAATGCTCTTTCTTCAACTGTACATGATACTTACATCACTTTCTAACAATTCTTTGACGCACTTCTCTTTGGTGTTGGATGCACGTAATGCATGAAGATATTAGAAACATGGAAAACGAGGTTCGGGCCTTAGAGGAACTATCAAAGCAGCTTTTCTTGGAAATTTATGAGCTTCGCCAAGCTAAGGTTCGTATTGAACTTTCTTATTTTGTATTATTCTTTTACCCTCCACCTTGCTGAAAAATGACCAATGTGATTTGTTAGATGTCCTAATCCCATGTATAATAGGTTTATAATATGTAATCCCATGTATAATAGGTTTATAATATGTCCTAGTTTGATATGTAGTAGGAGTAGAATATGTATTATAAATAGGGCTCATTGTATCATTGTTAACATATCAATAATATATTTTTCTCCCGTGCTTTCTCACATGGTATCAGAGCAATCGTGAGATATTTATTCGCTGTGCATAAATTCCAGCGACTCCGGAAAAAAAAAAAAAAAAAAAAAAAAAACAGTTTTTCCGGCAAAACAGCTCTGTCCGAGAGAAAAAATTGATATCCGTCGGTGTTGTGCAAAAAACCAACACCACCACGAGGTAGATCAGCCTCCGGCGACAACCAGTGAAATTTCTCCGGCAGCAAATCTGCCACGCGCCTCCACGCGCCGACAGAAGGAAGTTTCCGACGAGCGCGTGGGTGTCACGCGCCGGCGCGTGTACCACCTTCCGATCATATTTTGACTTCGTTCCTTCAGGGCAGTAGGATCGCCCTCCAATTCCGAGCACATCCATATTTTTATTTTTTAATTCCGACCACTTTGATTTTTTCCGGCTACTACACTGATTTTTCCGGCAGCTACAGTACTTTTCCGGCAAACACAGTGTTTTCTTCCTCTGTTTCAGAGAATTTTCAGTTAATTCTTTTTCTTATTTGGTGATAATCCAACCATGTCTTTGGGAGTCGATGCTTTCGGGTCTAGAAACCCGTGTTCTGGCAGTTCCGGTGTTATGATTACCTCAGAACCTTTATTGGGAGGTTCAAATTACTTAGATTGGGCTTCATCTGTCCTTTAATGAGAAGTTCAAACTACTTAGCTTGGGCTTCGTCTGTCGAGCCGTGGTGTAAAGGAGATGAAAAGGCTATAGCACATTGGGAGAAGATCGATGCTCAATTATGCAGTATTCCGTGGCGATCTATTGATTCCAAGTTGATGCCCTTGTTTCGTCCATTCCAGACATGTTATTTGGTTTGGGACTCGCACTTTATACACTACACTAATGACATATCTCGTTTCTATGATGTAATATCGCGAATGACAAACATGAAGAAACAAGAATTAGATATGTCTACTTACTTGGGACAAGTTCAGGCAATCATGGAAGAATTTGAGACATTGATGCCAGTTTCTGCTAGTATTGAAAAACAACAAGAGCAACGACAGAAGATGTTTCTAGTTCTTACACTCGCCGGACTCCCTAATGACCTTGATTCAGTACGTGACCAGATTTTGGCTAGTCCAACCGTCCCCACAGTTGATGAATTATTCTCTCGATTACTTCGCCTTGCTGCAGCACCTAGCCACCCAGTAAGCTCACCTCAGACACTTGACTCATCTGTCCTCGTATCCCAATCAGTGGACAATCGGGCATCTCATACTATGGAGAATAGACGAGGAGGAGGTCGTTTTGGAAGATCTAGACCCAAGTGCTCTTATTGTCATAAACTTGGACACACTCGTGATGTATGCTATTCTCTACATGGCCGCCCACCCAAAAATGCTTATGTTGCTCAGACTGAGACTACAGGTACCTATGGATGTTCTTTATCTGAAGGGGAGTATAATGAGTTCCTTCGATATCGAGCAAGTAAGCAGACATCTCCACAAGTAGCTTCTGTTGCTCAGACTAATACTTCTGTTGCTGGTAATTCCTTTGCTTGTGTTTCCCAGTCTAGTCCTTCTGAACAATGGGTTGTGGACTCAGCCGCTTCTGATCATATCTCCGGTAATAAATCACTTTTGTCAAATATTGCATATTCACAGTCTCTTCCCTCTGTTACTTTAGCCAATGGGTCTCAAACCAAAGCAAAAGGGGTTGGACAAGCGAATCCCCTACCCTCTGTCACTCTAGATTCCGTTCTTTATGTCCCTGGCTGTCCTTTTAATCTTGCATCTGTTAGTCGTTTGACTCGTGCCCTCCATTGTGGTATATATTTTATTGATGATTCTTTTATTATGCAGGACCGCAGTACAGGGCAGACGATTGGAACAGGACTTGAATCAGAAGGGCTTTACTACCTTAACTCCCTAAAATCATCCAAGGCATGTCTAGTTACAGATCCTCCGGACCTAATTCACAGACGTTTAGGACATCCAAGCTTATCCAAGCTTCAGAAGATGGTGCCTAGTTTGTCTAGTTTATCCACATTAGAGTGTGAGTCATGTCAGCTCGGGAAACATACTCGAGCCTCCTATCCTCGTAGTACTGAGAGTCACGCAGAGTCTATTTTTTCTTTAGTTCATTCTGATATATGGGGTCCTAGTAGAGTTAGTTCAACCTTAGGATTTCGTTATTTTGTTAGTTTCATTGATGATCATTCACGATGTACTTGGATTTTCTTAATGAAAGATCGTTCTGAGTTGTTTTCTATATTCCAGAATTTTTGTGCTGAAATTAAAAATCAATTTGGTGTCTCTATTCGCACTTTTCGCAGTGATAATGCCTTAGAATATTTATCCACTCAATTTCAGCAATTTATGACTTCTCAAGGAATTATTCATCGGACCTCTTGTCCGTATACCCCTCAGCAAAATGGGGTTGCAGAGAGAAAGAATAGGCACATCATTGAAACTGCTCGCACACTTCTCATTGAATCTCATGTTCCGCTGCGTTTTTGGGGCGATGCAGTTCTCGCAACTTGTTATTTAGTTAATCGGATGCCTTCCTCTCCCATCCAGAATCAGATACCGTATGCAATATTGTTTCCCCAATCACCCATATACTCTGTTCCCCCTCGTGTTTTTGGAAGCACTTGTTTCGTTCATAACTTAGCCCTGGAAAAGATAAGTTAGCTCATCGTACTCTCAAGTGTGTCTTCCTTGGTTATTCTCGTGTTCGGAAGGGATATCGTTGTTACTCACTTGATCTTCGTAGGTACTTTATGTCCTCTGACGTCACATTTTTTTAGTCTAAACCTTTCTTTACCTCTTCCGACCATTCTGACCCCCTTGATATATCTGCGGTCTTACCTATACCGACCTTTAAGGTCCCTACTATAGCTCCTCCTTCTACTTCCGCCACAGAAGCCTTACCCGAGTCTCCTATAGCTCCTCCTTCACCTTCCACTATAGAAGTCTTATCCATTCCAGCCGTTGAGGAGTCTTGTAGACTCCCTGCCACAGGAACACCACTTTTGACATATCATCGTCGTTCGCGCTCAGCATCAGGCCCAGCTGATTCACGTCCTGCACCTGACCCTGCCAATACTGCGGACTTGTCTCCTCTTAATCAGCCGATTGCACTTCGGAAAGGTATACGGACCACTCTTAATCCTAATCCCCATTATATCGGTTTGAGCTATCATCGTTTGTCATCACCCTATTATGCATTTCTATCTTCTTTGTCCTCTGTTTCCATCCCTAAGTCAACAGGTGAAACATTGTCTCATCTAGGATGGCGACAGGCTATAATTGACGAGATGTCCGCTTTACATACGAGTGGTACTTGGGAGCTCGTCCCTTTTCCTTCAGGTAAATCTACTGTTGGTTGTCGTTGGGTATATGCAGTCAATGTTGGTCCTGATGGTAAGGTTGATCGTCTAAAGGCTCGTCTTGTTGCCAAAGGATATACTCAAATATTTGGGCTTGATTACAGTGATACCTTCTCTCCTGTGGCTAAGATAGCATCAGTCCGCCTTTTTCTATCCATGGTTGTTGTTCGCCATTGGCCCCTCTATCGGCTGGACATTAAGAATGCTTTTTTACACGGTGACCTTGAGGATGAAGTTTATATGGAGCAACCACCTGGGTTTGTTGCTCAGGGGGAGTCTCGTGGCCTTGTATGTCGCTTGCATCGGTCACTTTGTGGTCTAAAGCAGTCTCCTCGAGCCTGGTTTGGTAAGTTTAGCACAGTTATCCGGGAATTTGGCATGATTCAGAGTGAAGCTGATCACTCTGTATTCTATCGGCACTCTTTGAGTCTCTGTATTTATCTAGTGGTCTATGTTGATGACATTGTTATTATCGGCAATGACCAGGATGGTATTACTAAATTAAAACAACATCTCTTGCATCACTTTCAGACTAAGGATCTGGGCAAACTAAAGTATTTTCTGGGTATTGAGGTTGCTCGGTCTAGCTCAGGTGTTGTGATCTCACAACGAAAGTATGCTTTAGATATTCTTGAAGAGACAGGAATGACAGGTTGTAGACCGGTTGACACCCCGATGGATCCAAATTCTAAACTTATGCCAGGACAGGGGGAGCCTCTTAGTGATCCTGCAAGATATAGACGGCTGGTTGGTAAATTAAATTACCTTACAGTGACAAGACCTGACATTTCCTTTTCTGTGAGTGTTGTGAGTCAGTTTATGGATTCTCCGTGTGATAGTCATTGGGATGCAGTTGTTCGCATTCTTCGGTATATAAAATCAGCTCCAGGGCAAAGGTTTATTGTTTGAGGATAGAGGTCATGAGCAGATTGTTGGATACTCAGATGCTGATCGGGCAGAATCACCTTTTGATAGACGTTCTACGTCTGGGTATCGTGTCTTGGTAGGAGGAAATTTGGTCTCCTGGAAGAGCAAGAAACAGAATGTGGTTACTCGGTCTAGTGCAGAAGCATAATATGGAGCGATGGCTATGGCGACATGTGAGTTAATTTGGATCAAACAGCTGCTCGAGGAATTGAAATTTGGAGAAATTAGTCAGATGGGACTTGTTTGTGATAATCAAGTTGCTCTTCATATTGCGTCAAATCCAGTGTTCCATGAGAGAACTAAACACATTGAGATTGACTGTCACTTTGTTAGAGAAAAGATACTCTCGGGAGATATTGCTACAAAGTTCGTGAAGTCGAATGATCAGCTGGAAGATATTTTCACCAAGTCCCTCACTGGTCCTCGTATTAACTACATATGTAACAAGCTCGGTACATATGATTTGTATGCACCAGCTTGAGGGGGAGTGTTAGATGTCCTAATCCCATGTATAATAGGTTTATAATATGTAATCCCATGTATAATAGGTTTATAATATGTCCTAGTTTGATATGTAGTAGGAGTAGAATATGTATTATAAATAGGGCTCATTGTATCATTGTTAACATATCAATAATATATTTTTCTCCCGTGCTTTCTCACATGATTGTTAAGAGTGTAATGTCTGAATAAACTATCATATTGATTTGGTAGAAGGTTAAAACTATAGTTTGAAGTGTGAAAAGTTGGAGTAGTTATTCTGTATCATAAAACATCAACTTTTGAAATATGAGTAGTAGTATCAAGCTGCTTTCTCAAAAAATTTATAAAAGTAGTAGTATCAAGTTATATTAATTTGAATTGACCAGAAGACAGTTATACTAATTTGAATTGTTGCAAAGGGTGGAGAAACATTCCTTTAAAGAAATAGGTCAGCACTTTTGGGGAAGATTGGATAAAGAAGGTAGGTCACAGTCACACTCAATGGTGTGGCCTACTGGTCTATGAAGTGGGTAATACTAGGGTTCAAATCCCAACGAAGACACAAGACCACTAGATGATTTCTTCTCATCTGTCTAAGCTTTTGGTGGCAGAGTTAGTATCTATTCTGGTGTGAGGTAGCAGGTAGCCAAAGGATTTGCATGCAAGCTGGCCGAGACACCACCATTATATATAAAAAAGAATTATGAAAGTAGGTCTTGTTGAGACAGGGAGCGCAAAATCACTATTCCACTCTCTTTCCTTCTGAATTTACCTAGCAGACTCTCTTGTGCAATATAAGTTGTGTGATGCTTAACTAAGCCTTCCTGTGGTTTGAAACTTGTTTTGCCTTAATTCATCATTCCTTGGCTTCTCTTTTTCTCAGAAAAACCCATCAGGCTTACTTATTTCCAAATAGTTGGCACCTTTAGTGATATCAAACAGACTACCAGTTTGCAGGAATGACACACCTCGTCTCTGGTTAAAGCTTATTCTGCCCACATGGTTTGAGCAAATTATGCAACCAAGAAACTTTCTCCTCATTCCTTCCCCCTTTCCCCCAAAATGTATACGTGTATGACAATATTACATTGCCGTCATCTTTTTCTTGGACCATTTGCTTTCTTTGGTTGTTTGTCAGCTTTCCTAGTTGAAGGATTTTGGGGCAGGGGGTTGTCTACTGTATTTTTCGTATCTCCTACTCGACAAGGTAGTCCCTCTATCTATATGTGTTCATTCAGCTTCTTTAGTTCGTCTTTATTTTGAATTTTTATAGGTTTTTTGTTGTTTTACCTTATGAGAGCAGCAAACCATTCCTTTATTTGTCTGCAAGCTCATAATTTTGTGGTCCATCATCTAGTTCAGCTTGTATCACGAAATTACTTTCTTTTATTGATTTAATTCAGTTGCTTTGAATCTACTTTCTTTGTGTTTAACTGCTTCAATTTGTTGACTACACCAGGAAGCTGCTGCTTATTCTCGAACATGGAAGGGTCACTTGCAAAATCTTTTGGGCTATGTGTGTTCTGTGTATTGTGTGTATAAAATGATAAAGGTATGAAAATGATGTTATTTGGTAAATTTGAGCACCTCTCACATGATGACTACTCTTTTCCAGTTCATATGGCAGGCCTATGTTAGTGTTAGTAGGAAACTTGATTTATGTTTATCTTGTTGATTGACACCACTGCACAAACTTTTATGGTCCTCCATTTCTATATCATATTAATACTGACATGGACAACAAAGTTTGTTTATGTTGTGGATTTGCTGCACTGCACACATAGGTCTTTCTATGATCTTTCGTGTTGCTTTCACTCCCTCCAAATTCTGCTTATTATTATTATTATTATTATTTGAGCCAGATAGCTAATTGACCATTTTAACTTTTGCAGTCTCTTCAGAGTGTTGTTTTCAAGGAGGTATGCTTCTAAATTAGAATTTCATCTGCTTAGTGGTTCACTTTTCTTTATATAATTTATAGCTGAATCCTTGAGATTTGACAACAAGCATATTGTTCTTTTACAGGCCGGTTCTGTCGATCCTGTAACAAGGACAATCAGCATATTTTTACAGTTCTTCGACATCGGAATAAATGTCAACTTATTATCACAGGTTTATCTACTCTCTGCATTATTCCATCTACTCATGGTATTCATGGTTATGGTTCTACTTAATGGTTATCCTATCATTTGAGTGAAGCTATTGTTTGCGTTAATACGTTTTGGAGATGAACCTTCAGCGACGAGGTTTGATTAAGAAGCTAGCTTCTCAAAATTCTTGCATGAAATTGGAAGTAATTGGGTCGAAGATAAAAGTGCTTGAAGAAAACGTCTTTTGGTTTTACCTATAGCAAAACCGCTGAAGGGAAACTAGATCAACATTCTTGACAAGTGAACGCTGAGAAGCTAATTCAACACATTTTCAGTTTCTCTTTTTGTATGATGATGGATGTGTAAGCACATTAAAAGTTTCAAAGGATTAAAATAAAATGTGGAATTTAAACTAAATCTCATTGATAATAAGACAATCTTTAACAGTACACTGTCGTCTTTTAATATCAAGTCGAGGTTATCTTTACTACCAGAGTGAAATTAATTGTATATCATTTAATAGGGAACAGTGTTTTATTGGATAGGTGAAGGGGTCACTCATCACTGTTGTATGAGTGCCATTGCAAGCTTTTAGGAGCTCATTCTGAGGCTCTTTCTTAGCAGTTTATTGTTTCTTTTAGTATTTCGTCTTTTGTTTTCTTGACAGGAGTTATCTGACCTTGCTCCCTTGTGCAGTACATCTCTCTCCTGTTCATTGGGGTATTGATTGTGGTCTCAGTGAGGGGCTTCCTGACTAACTTGATGAAGGTAAATTTAGGCTTGATGGTCCCATCTTCAAGTTTGCTGGATGTCATCATTTATGGTTTATGGATCTAGAAAACACCTGTTCATCTCGTTTACATTGTTTTATTATATAAGTTGCTATCAGATAACAATATAATTGCAATTCTTTTTAAGGTTTAATCTTAAACATTTCTTCATGAGTAAATCCTCCAATTTGGTTGCACATGTACCCGCACAGATGGACGCAAGGAAACTACTTGGCATCCTTTAACTGTTTGGAAATGCAAACCCAGCTTTTTATTGACTCAGAGTGTCCTGCATCTTACTTGAAGTGTTTTTGTTTGTGCCCAGTTCTTCTTTGCAGTTTCCAGAGTTGGAAGTGGATCATCAAGTAATGTCGTGCTTTTTCTCTCTGAAATCATGGGAATGTATTTCCTGTCGTCCATTCTTTTGATTAGAAAGAGCTTGGCAACTGAATATCGGTATGGTTACTACTAATAAGCTTTTTACTTTGAATATCTGTTACTAGAGATCTCGTTTTATAGTGATCGATGCTTTAAACTAATCAAACCCAATTCCCTATCATGAATAGTTTTCTCCTCAATGCGACTTGCTGAGTGGTTTAAAAAAAATTGGTCTGACAATTATGGCTATAACGCTAGAATCGACCATTTTGCGGACATGGGAAATGTATTAAGCTAGTTAGTAACTTAGTTGATTTTGATACATGATCTGATATTGGACAATTTATCTGCACTCGGTGTTTACACTATGACCGACCTGATTTCTGTTGGCAGGATAATCATAACGGATGTATTAGGTGGAGACATTCAATTTGACTTCTATCACAGGTGGTTTGATGCAATATTTGTAGCAAGTGCCTTCTTATCTCTGCTTTTGCTATCTGCGCACTATACAGCTCGAAAGGCCGATAATAAGCACCCAATTGATTAAAACATTTTCCTCTGTGAAGAGGCAGTTTTTACTTTTAGGCCACAAGGAATTACCACTATTCATTGTAATGTTGTATGTATCATTGATATAGTAGAAATTTTTGCATGATCAAAGCCCTCTGGTTTACATCTGTTTGATATCTTCCAAAATGACAACCCAAAATTTCCAATTTTTTTGGGGTATTATATTACTTTTAGGCTTTAGCTCATGCTAGAAATTATTTACATTTGATAGTAGAAAAATTGTATAAAATTTGTTTAATTTTGTATATAACATACAAAATGTATATGTGTTTATATAGTCAACAAAAAAAAAATGGCTATTATTTTAAGAGTGGTTATACAATCATTTTCCCATTATTTTTTACCTTTAAGGAAGTTTAAAATGCACAGGTTCACTGGTCAATATGTCACAATCAGGGCAGTGACGATCGAATTTTCAACAAATCCAAACTGAACCAAATTTTTTGGTGGTTTGGTATTTTAGTTTTGTCGTACATGTTGAATTTAATTTCTTTTATTATTTTTTATTCGAATTTGTTTTTTTAAAAAGGAAATCCTGAAAAATAGAAAAAACCCATAAAATGAATTATCTGCTTTGTAAAATTTAGCATCTATAGTATACTCTTCGTAGAGCAATAGAGCATAACATGATTTATTGAACGCGAGAATTAAGCATCAATCTGGCCAACACTAAAGCTAGAACTAGAAGGAATAAATGGCAGCGGAGGAAAGAAACTTATTAAGCTTGAAGGTACACGAGCTCAAAGAGCTTCACAGCCTAGAATGATGGAAGCAATTAGAAGCTTCCAAATGATCGAAGTTTGAGAAGGAAGGGATTCTCAGATGAGCTTCACAGCCTAGAATGACGGAAGCAATTAGAAGCTTCCAAATGATCAAAGTTTGAGAAGGAAGGGATTCTCAGATGTGTGGAGGAGAGAAAAATCGTCTTCATTATGCACAAGCTGAAAGTATATATACAAACAATCTAGCTAATCAACTAAGTAACCAACTGGCCACCTTCAACTACCTTTTAACTAACTATCGGAATGAATAGTGCAAACTAACTATAACTAACTACCGGAAAAGGAATAAGAAATGAATTACATTTACAGTATAATCTTAATGCCCCCCCCCCCCAAGTTGGAGGTGTAGAACACACAACCAACTTGCCTAAGACAGTGGAATGCTGGTGAGAATGTCAGCTAGTTGATCATCAATTCGAATATGGTGAAGTAGGATGAGGCCATCATTGAGTTTTGTCCTGAAGAATTGGCAACAACCTCAATGTGTTTGGTACGTTCGTGAAAGACTGGGTTCCTAGCAATGTGGAGGACAAATTGACTGTTACAAAATACATGAATAGAAAGAGCAGGAGGGACAGTCAATTCTGTGAGTACACGTGTAGCCAAACAAGTTCACCAACGACCTTTCTAATGGATATGTACTTTACTTCTGCGGAAGAAAGGGAAATGGTTTCTTACTTCTTAGACTTCCAACTGATAGGACTATTACCCAAAAGAACAAAGTATCCTCATACAGACCTCCTAGAGTTAGGGCATGCAGGCCAATCAGAATCACAGTAAGCTTTCACTGAGAAATCATCATCACGGGGCATAAAGAGACCTAAGTGGGATCCTTGAGTAAGTATCTGAGCATATGGTATGCTACCTGAAGATGAGGTTCTCTAGGATCCTGCATATATTGGCTTAATGTTGGACCCTATAGGCTATGTCCAGTCTAGTGTTTGTGAGGAAGTTTAACTTCCCAACTAGCTGTATGTAGAAAGTTGTATCAGATAGAGGCACTCCTTCTTTAGCTTTTAACTTAACTGTAGGATCAAGTGGAGAAGGCAAAGTTGTAGCATGGAGACAGTCATAGTCTTTGAGGAGATCAAGAGTAAACTTCCTTTGTGAGATCAAGATTCCACCTTTTCTATAGAGCATTTCAAGTCCCAAGAAGTAGTGTAATTTGCCTAAGTCTTTGATCTTGAATCTGTCATGCATGAATGATTTAAGCAGGTGAATTTCAGTAAGATCATTGCTAGTGAGCAGAACATCATCTACATAGACCCCCACAAAGACCACATTATGAGATGATCTTTTGTAAAAGAGAGAATAATCGTGCATGGAGTGAGTGTAACCCATGGAGTACTGAGCATCAGTACGTTTAGCATACTATTGGTTGCTAACTTGCTTCAGACCATAGAGAGATTCGTTTAATTTGCAAACTAGATCAGGAGAAGAGAATGCAAGCCCTTGGGGCAGCTTCATATATACCTCTTCATGCAAATCTCCATGAAGAAAAGCATTGTTCACATCCAATTGAAATAGCTCCCAGCTCTTCTTAGCTGCAGTAGCAATAAGCGCTCTAACAGTGGTCATCTTCACTACTGGAGAAAAATTTCTGTGTAATACTAGCCTTTTGTGTATAGTCTTTCACAACTAATCTGAATTTGTATCTTTTCATACTCCCATCTGCCTTATGCTTTACCTTAAAGACCCAATTGCAGCCTATGGCTTGTTTCCCAGTAGGCAAGGGGACTAAAGTCCAGGTGTTATTTGCATTAAGTGCCTCAAATTCCTGAATCATGGCATGTTGCCAGGCAGGATTAACTGCTGCTTCCTCATAAGATGAGGGCTCCCTGTCATTACAAATGCTTTTCACAACCTGCTCACTATCAGTATTAAGGACATCAGAAGTAATATGGTTTTTTGGTTAAAGAGATCACTGAGATAAAAGGAAGGGTTGTTCTGGGTGGTTTTAGCATGTTGAGATTGTTTTAGGTTGGGCATGTTACAGACATATTCAAACAAGTAAGATGAGGTCTTAGATACTCTGCTGGATACCTTTTGAATTGGTCTCTCAATAGAAGATGAGGGTTGGCCTTCCCTTCAGGTGGTTGGAAGGTTTAAGTCTGATGATGTGGTGGTTAGTGTAGGAGGTGAATGTATAGTGTGACTAGGTGATACTACAATATTTATGTGTGTGGTATGGTTAGGTGATGGTGCAGTAGAGTTATTTGTTTGAGAAGTCAAAGGATTGTGGATTGGATAAGGATTATAGTTAGTAGAATGATCATGATGTGTGACAGGATTAGGCAAGAGAGAAGCAGAATTTAGTACAGGTGGGAGTGAGAAGGGGAAGATTGATTCATGAAAAATCATTTCTCTTGATACATAGATTTTCTTAGTAGTTAAGTTCAGTACCTTATACCCCTTTACACCAAAAGGATATCCTATAAAGACATGTTGAGAAGTTCTGGGTTCATATTTGTCTATGTGAGGCTTAGGGACTGTTGGATAACATAAGCAACCAAAACTTCTTAAGTGTAAGTAGTTTGGTTTCTTTCCATACAACAGCTCAAAAAGGCAGTTGTTTTTCAAGGGTACAGTAGGTAATCTATTGATGAGAAATGTTGTTGTAAGTACACACTCTCCCCAGTATCTCAATGGAAGTTTATCTTGGAACAATAAAGCTCTGGCAGTTCCTAATAGGTATTTGTGTTTTCTCTCTACTATGCCATTTTGTTGGGGTGTATATGGGCAGGTTCTTTGGTGTTCAATGCCTTTTGATTGAAAGCATGAAGTGACCTTATTACTAGTGAATTCCAAGCCACTGTCTGATCTGATTCACTTTATTTTGGTGTCAAGTTGTGTTTCAACCATGGATATGAAATTTTTGAGGGTGTGTAATGCATTAATTTTGCAACTGAGTAGACGAGTCCAAATGGATCTACTAAAGTCATCTACTATGGTGAAAAAATACTTGAAGTTGTCGTGAGTGGGTGCATGATAAGGTCCCCACAAATCTATGTGTAAGAGGTCAAATATGGCAGATGTGTTGTAGTCTTTGGAGGAAAAGGAAGTCTAGCTTGTCTGGCCATAGGGCATATAGAACAAAGGAAGGGCTGTCTTGGTGCAAGATCCGCTGGGATGTTGGGTATCATTTTCATTTTTGCAAAAGACACATGACCAAGTCTATATTGCCATAACATGTTCATGTCATTCACATCATTTGCAAAAGACTCAGAATTACAATCCCAGTATATTTTATTGCAATGAGAATTATTTATTGTAAGGAGTGGAGACACAGTATTCACAGTATAATTGGGATTTGGAGTAAAGGAAACACATTGAGTATTTACAGATGAACTAGCTTGACAGGAATGAGAAAAACATGGTGTTGCAGTGGCAAGATCTGCATCATTCTTTTCTGCTGTGGAATTTCCTTTATTCAGACAGTCTGAACAGAGAAGGCACAATCCATCATGGACTTTACCAATCTCCAGAGGCCTCTTTAGAGAAGCGGCCTGCATAAAACAACATGTATTAGAAAAGAAGGCTAGATATTTGAGGTGTGATGTCAAAGAGCTAATGGAGATGAAGTTGTATTTGAAGGTTGGGACAAACAGAACTTAGTATAGGACTATTTTGGGTGTAAGAGTCACAGTTCCAATTTCTGTGACCTTGACTTTGTAGCCACTTGGCAATTTCACAAGTAAAGGATAATGTAAAGTGACTATGTTTGGTAAGTGTGTTTTGTTGAAGGTCATGTGGTGTGAGGTTCTTGAGTCCAAAATCATTAAATTAGCCTTAACTTGAAAGCATTTGCAGGACAGTTTGTCAAAATCTATAAAAGAATTACAAGTCACAATACCTGCGAAAATTCACTATTGCATTGGCTGGACTTGCATTTGAGCTGTCCTCTGCTCCATCATTGTAAAAGTGCTTCAGAAGTCTAACCACTTGATCGTATTGCTCCCTTGAAAGGCTTACACTTTGTTGTGATTACCTCCATGGTTCTTTGAATATTATCCTTGGTTTGAAGGTGTATCAGATGTCATGGTTTCTACACCGGCCACAACAATTGTTGTAATGTTTCTTCCTCTATTGTTCTTAGGATTCTGATTATAGTTGTTTGTGTTGTAATTTTGAGCTTTTTGCCGATTGAATTGCTACGGATATCCACGAAGCATGAAGCACTTCTCCTTGCCGTGACCTTGTTTCTTAAAGAAGTCACAAAAGGGCCTAGGTCTGTTGTTCACTGAGAAATTTGTCTTAAATGGTGTTGGAGCTGTAATGCTGATGTTCATTACACTAGACTCAAAGTTCAACTGGTTCCTTGGTCGAAACTCTCTTTGTTTTTCCTCCTGTACTAGAAGAGAAAAAGCATGTGCCATTGATGGCAATTGATTCATCATCAAAATGGTTCCTCCAATTACAATGTGTACTTCATTCAAAACCATTAGGAACTGTATGAGTCTCCCGTCCTGATCAACATGGTACATGTTCTCTTTTGCACCACAAATGCATTGACAATTGCTCGTTGATTTAGCACTTAGATTAGTTAATTCTTCACACAACTTATTCATTTTAGTGTAATATCCAGTTATGTCGAGTACTCCTTGACTCAAGTCACTAATCTCTTTTTGGATGTGTTATAACTTTGCTCTGTTTGTTTGATCGTAACGATCTTCATGTTCTCTCCATAGCTCAACTGAAGTGTTTACATATTCCACTATGTCTGTAATTTCTTTTGCAAGTGAATTTAAAATCCATGATGTTACCATATCATCGCACCTCTCCCACTGCCAAAAACTTGGTGAATTCGAATTAGGTTTTACACATTCTCCAGTGATGAAGCCTAATTTGTTTCTAACAGAGAGGGATCTCAATACGCCTCTCCTCCATGATCGATATCCTATTCCATCAAAAGGCATTGAGATTAAACTAGCCCAGGGCTATTAGAGGGATAAATATAGAGTGGCTACTCACATTGATCGTCGATTGAATTTCTGTTGTTGCCGTATTCGTAGCATCTGCATAACCTACCGCTATGACTGCTTTAGTGCAAGATCGGGATTGAATAATAGAGAATGTTGATTGGCTGAGAAAATGTGGATACATAGATTCTCGATCGAATGAGTTCAAATGAGAGCCCTAGCTTGAAGAGATTGATGAACTGCGATCTATGATTTTAGTGGATCATTTTCTCAAAAGAGCACTGCTCTGATACCATATTAAGCTTGAAGGTACACGAGCTCAAAGAGCTTCATAGCCTAGTATGGTAATAGCAATTAGAAGCTTCCAGATGATCGACGCTTGAGAAGGAAGGGATTCTCATACGAGTGAAGAGAGAAAAATCATCTTCATTACACAAGGTGAAAGTATATATACAAACAATCTAGATAATGACAGCTAATCAACTAAGTAACCAACTGGCCAACCTTCAACTACCTTCTAACTAACTATCGGAATAAACAGTGCTAACTAACTACCGAAAAAGGAATAAGAAATGAATTACATTTACAGTATAATCTTAACAAAACTGGACACGTTTTGCAAAGATAAAATTAAGATTATAAAATTCTCAAGATCATGCTAGTGGGGTGGTAAGGTTTAAACAAAGTATAGTGTGAAGTATCCAGGGTGTAACCTAGTGATAAAGAAGTATGGGGATAACTTTGGGATCTCATGGTTTAAGATTTGGCGGAGATAAAAAGATAATAGTAAATGAGGTTTCCCTGCAATTATGACTTATAAATAATACTACAAACCAACAAAATTAAGAGGGTGTTTGGCTAAACTTATAAGTTGGCCAAACTAGCCTTTAAGCACCTTTTGGTTTATCTACGCGTTTGGCAAAAACCAAAAGTGCTTATAAGCTAAAACCAACCATAAATCATAAGATGGTTATCCCCAACTTATGACTTTTCAGCTTATAAGCGCTTTTAGTTTGACCAACACTTTTACTAGTCTATCCTTAATAATATTTTCTAATTCATAAAATACTCTTCCCAAAATAAATTTCTTGACTTTCTCTTCATTCCATATTCATTGTTAATTCTTCTCTTTACAAGGAAATTTATAATTTATAAATTTTTGGAAAAACCTCTAGGGTATTTTAGTCATTTTAACAAAAGATTAGCTTAGCAGCACTTTCTAATCAAACATATCAAATGTTTATTATCAGTTTCAGCACTTCTATCCAAACATGTAAATGCTTATTTTCAAACTCAGTTTAATAACTTAAAAAAGCTTTTCGCACTTAAAGCTTATCAGCTAATCCAAATGGGCTCTAAATCCAAATAACCAAATGCACACCCTTGTGCAAGGCAAAACGGGGGTTTTCTACTTTTTATCAGTTGTGGCAGTCTGGTGCACAAAGTATACAATGTTCATGTAGCGTCTGCAGATGTAATGCAAACATCATACCCTAATGCAATCATTAATGGATGCTTTCAAGACTCGACCCTGTGATATATAGTTTACACAGACAAGTTTGCTGTTACTTCAAAGCTCTCCTTTGCAACAAAAGATGTTTTGATAAGTCCAACTAGGGAGAAAAGCGAGAGAAAGGCGGAAAAGAGAATCATGTCAAACGTTAAGTGTATAATGGATAGAAACCAACGGGGAACAAAATTTATTCACCCAAATTAGAAAGAATTCTAGTGAAAGTGAAAGAGGTTTCTTCTTTCCTAGTAGTACTAGTATATTGTGTGTATGGGTCAGAGTCCGATCCCATAATAATTGATGCAGATAATCCCGTCTTAAGCTAATTCATCATTAATAAGTGGTACGACCACTCAGAAATAACGATATTTAACCCTTATCCAATTTGATCACCAAGGACACGACCCATCCGCTACCATGAAGGCGAAATCCCAACATGGTCACGACCACTTATTTCCAGCTCACGAAGCTCATCGCTATAAATACCAAGAGAGGAAACCCTATGTGACGACCCGGCCCGTCGTCACGAGAATTACCACCCCGTTATGTTGTAAATGCATATTTTATGATTTTATATTAGTGTTAGAGTCTATCAGGTGAGTTAGGAGTGAATTGGATTGAAAATGAGGCATATAGCCTTTTTGAAGGAAACTTGAATAAGGAAAATCAACCCGGAGTTGACTATTTGGTTAGAGGGCTCGAAATCGGATTTTGATGATTCGGTTAGTTCCGGGAGGTGATTTTTGATTTAGGGGAGCGATCGGAATTGAATTTGGAGGCCCGGTGTAGAAATAGGCTTGAATTGGCTAAGGTTGAATTTTGGCGAAATCCGAACGGTAGGTGAGATTTTGATCCGGGAGTCGGAATGGAATTTCCGATAGTTGCAGTAGCACCGTTAGGTGATTTTGGATGTGCCTGCAAAATTTCAGGTCATTCGGACGTCGTTTGGTCGGGTTTTTGATTGAATGTGTAATTCGTAATGTTTTAAGGAATTTAGGCTTGAATTTGATGTGAATTATGGGTTTTGGTGTTATTAGACGTGTTTTGAGGTTGGAGCAAGTTCGAATAAGGTATTAAGATGTGTTGGTGTGTTTGGATGAGGTCCCGGGGGCCTCGGGGTGATTCCGGATGGTTAAACGGGAGAAAATGTGGAAAATTGCAGGTTTTTGAGTCTGTTCTGTTGTTTTCGCTCCTGCGGAAATGGGAGCGCAGGAGCGAGTCCGCAGGAGCGGACAAGAAGGCGCAGAAGCGGGATAGACCGCTGAAGCGGAGCCTGGCCCGCAGGAGCGGCTTCGCTGAAGCGAGTGGGACGATCACAGAAGCGGTCCTGAGGCGTGATGGGGAGGTCCGCAGAAGCGGGTGGTTGATCGCGGAGGCGAGTCCGCAGGAGCGGACTCTTGATCGCAGAGGCGGAGAGGACCGCGGGAGCGGATGAAAATCCGCAGAAGCGGACTCGTAGGAGCGGTCCTTGGATCGCTGGTGCGGAAATGGCCAAAAGGGCCTGAGTTCGCAGAAGCGACCAAATGGACGCAGAAGCGGTTCCGCAGGGGCGGAAAATGGTCCGCAGAAAGCGAAAATCGCTGTGAGTTAAGTGTATCAGAAGTTAGAAAAATTTCAGAAACATTTCACACATTTGGGTCTCGGCTTTAGAGGCGATTTGGGCGATTTTGAAGAGAAATTCAAGGGAAATCATCGGGTAATCAACTATGGACTTAAACTATGATTAGTATTGGTAATATTATGCAATTATATCATGAAAATGGAGGTATTTGGGGTAATTTATGGAGGATTTAGCCCTAGGCTTGAACTTTAGAAAATCAAGGTTTTGAATGGCCAAATGGAGTCCGAATTTGGCAAAATTGATATGCTTAGACTCGTATCGAGATGAGAGTTCCGAATATGTGACTTTTGTAATTTTTCGACAAGCGTACCGAAAGTCGGGTTTTGACAACTTTGGGAATTTTGATGTAAATTGGGTTATATTGATTGGGTGTCGTCCCATTGGCCTAATTTGTTGTGTTTCTACTGTATTTGATCAGATTCTACGCGTGCGGAGCTTGATTCTCGTGGCAAGGGCATTGCGGAATAGTCATCGCGATGTATTGAGGTGAGTAATAGATGTGGGTGATGACCAGCGGGTTCGAAACCCCGGTATACCACTTTGTGACGCCGTATAGCGGCGAGACACGCACACTCTTGAGAGTGCGGGGTCGATCATGAACTGGAGACTATATATTAGTCCGACCTGTTGATACTGTATTATTGGCTATTCTCGAGCCGTTGAACCCCCTTCTTGGGCGGTTGAGTATACTTGTGGGCCGTGAGCCACTTATTGGATCCCGCGAGGATCGTTATCATTGTCTTATCATATAGACATGCTAGTTTACTACTAGTCCGCAACTATTTTTGTTATTATGCTAATTCCAATCTCTGGAACTTGATATTACTGTTTTCCAACCGAAAAATGATAAAAGAGTTTTCAAAAACTACTTTTGAGCCTGCGAGGCTGTATCTGCTTATTAGCTGACTAGTAGTGGATCGAGCTGCACGCCGCAGCGAGATATATGTTGGATCGGACTGCACGCCGAAGTAAATCTCTATGAGATGTGCTTGGGCTGTAGGAGCCCCTCCGGAGTCTGAACCCCCACAATGAGCACGGGTACCCAAAATTGGAGTCGGGCTACGCGCCGTAGCGGTCATATCATGCATTGCATTGCATTTAGCTACATCTGCTAGCTGTTATGCTATTTATTGGTATTTGTTGGTACAGGTACAGTGAATATTGATTCTATGACAGAGTAGCCGATTATAGCTTTACATAGTGCTTTATCGTGGAATTCTTATCCGCGCTCGTCTTACCCTTGTTTATTACCACCGAGTCCGGCGGTACTCATTTTACTCCCCGCACCTTGTGTGCGGATCCAGGGTACCTCTCGGCGGTGATCCGGTGTAGCCGTGCGAGGCGGCATTTGTGGATATTCGAGGTAGCTGCAGAGTCCGCAGGACCCAATATTCCTTCTTACTGTCTTTTGATTATGTATTGACATTTCTTTCCGCACTTGGTATCTTGTAAACCTTTATACACTCATGTTCAGTAGAGTCTCATGACTCTTGACCCTTGGTCTATGGGAGTTGATGTATTATGGGACTTGGTTCCCCGTTTTCATTATATGTATCGCTATTGCTTCGTGATTTGATATGCTTAAATGGGCTAAAGAGAGCTTCTAGCTCCGTTCTTGTTATTGATTGGTCAGGCTAGCTTAGCAATGTGCTGGGCGCCATCATGACCGGATTTGGGGTCGTGACAAGTTGGTATCAGAGCCTAGGTTTACTAGGCCTCATGAGTCTAGAGCCGGTTAGTAGAGTCTTGTGGATCGGTACGGGGACGCCCGTACTTATCCTCGGGAGGCCGCGAACCTTTAGGAAAACTTCACTTTTCTTGAACTCCGTCGTGCGATCTTGTTGTTCCGAGAACCGAACTTCTATATTCTATTCTCTCGCGGATGGCGAGAACGCGAGCATCGGGACGAGGTGGACGACCTCCATTGCCACTGTTAGAGGCCGTGGGCGCGGTCGTGTTAGAGGTAGAGGTAGGGAGGCCGAGGCAGTACCGGCTGACCCGCCCGTTGTACCGGTTCAGGAGCGGCCCCCGGTGGTTGATGCCCCGGCAGCCTCAGTTCGGGGCCGGACTATATCTATTGCTATCCCCGGTCTTCGGGAGACTCTTGCTCGGATATTATCGGTGTGTTCCGGTTTGGCTCGGGTAGTTTCAGCTACCGCTACTGTAGCGACATCTCAGTCAGGGGGTGGTCAGCAGACCCTGCAGCTCGCACACCTGACCCGGTTGTTCAGGGACTTCAGACGCCAGAGGCGGTCCTCGCTCAGGTGGTTGCACCGGTTATTCCTCCAGCTGCACCAGCTCCAGCTCCAGAGCATATGGTTCAGGTTATGCCCGATGACGAGCAGCGTCGTCTTGAGAGATTTGGCAGACTTCAACCACCCCATTTTAGTGGCGCCGAGGGCGAGGATGCCCAGGGTTTCTTGGATAAGTGTCAGAAGATGCTGCGTACGGCTGGTATTCTTGAGTCCGGCGGAGTTTCATTTACTACATTTCAGTTCACTGGTCCCGCATTTGATTGGTGGGAGGAGTTTGAGAGGCGTAGGCCTGCAAGAGCAGCACCTCTCACATGGCAGCAGTTCTCTACTCTCTTTCTAGAGAAATATGTACCTCGGTCTCGTCGCGAGGAGCTACGTCGCCGGTTCGAGTGGTTGATTCAGGGCGACATGTCTGTGACTCAGTATGAGCTTAGATTCACTCAGTTGGCTAGGCATGCCACATGGATGATCCCCACTGAGAGGGAGAGGATCGGGAGGTTCATTGATGGCCTCAACTACTCTATCCGTATTCTTATGACCAGCGAGCGACTTCTGTCATCATCGTTTGAGCAGGTTGCTGATATGGCACGCTCCATTGAGGCGGATTGTCGCCGAGAGAGAGAGGAGCGGGAGGCCAAGAGGCCTCGTGGTTCTGGTAGTTTCAGTGGTGCTCCGTCCAGAGAGCATTCCCAGCAGAGCAGAGGTCGCTCATCTAGACCTTCTCATTTAGGCCGCCCTGAACAGAGCAGAGGTTCTTATGGTCGTGGTCGACAGGGGTTTCAGCAGGGTCAGTCATCACTTAGTGCCCTCCCAGCCCAGAGTGCAACACCTACTTCTCCAGCACCAGGTGTATGTTATGAGTGTGGTGAGATTGGCCACATGAGGAGATAGTGCCCTCGACTACGTAGGGGCAGGACTCAGCAGAGGGATCAGCCCTCCTCTTCAGCACCATCTCAGTTTAGTAGAGGTGGAGGTCAGCCTTCTCGTGGTCGCCCCAGGGGCGAGGAGAGATCTGGTGGAGGCCAGGCGCGATTCTATGCACTTCCTGACAGGCGTGATGCAGTTGCCTCCGATGCTGTGATTACAGGTATCATTTCTGTCTGTCACACAGATGCCTCTGTTCTATTTGATCCAGGGTCCACATATTCTTACGTGTCCTCTTATTTTGCACATTATTTGGGTGCGACTCGTGGTAGTCTTGATTTGCTTGTTCATGTATCCACCCCCGTGGGTGATACGATCGTTGTGGATCATGTCTATAGATCCTGTGTTATATCTATTGGGGGTCTGGAGACCCAGGCAGATTTGTTATTGTTGGGAATGTTGGACTTTGATGTTATATTGGGTATGGACTGGTTGTCTTCGTACCATGTTATATTGGACTGTCATGCTAAGACAGTTACGTTGGCCATTCCTGGTATTTCTCAGATTGAGTGGCGGGGTTCGACTGATTTCGTCCCTAGCCGTGTTATTTCGTTCTTAAAAGCTCGGAAGATGGTTGAAAAAGGGTGCTTATCGTACTTAGCTTTTGTGAGAGATGTGGGAGCTGAATCTCCTAGCATTGATTCTGTACCTGTTGTGAGGGACTTCCCAGATGTATTCCCCTCAGACCTGCCGGGCATGCCGCCGGACAGGGATATTGATTTTGGCATTGACTTGGTGCCGGGTACTCAGCCTATATCCATTCCTCCTTATCGGATGGCACCAGCTGAGTTGAAAGAACTGAAAGAGCAACTTCAAGAGCTTCTGGATAAGGGTTTCATCCGCCCTAGTGTGTCTCCGTGGGGTGCGCCGGTATTATTTGTTAAAAAGAAAGATGGTTCCATGCGAATGTGTATTGATTATCGACAATTGAACAAAGTGACAATGAAGAACAAGTACCCTCTACCGCGCATAGATGATTTGTTTGATCAGTTATAGGGTGCGAGGGTGTTTTCTAAGATCGATCTTCGTTCAGGCTATCATCAGCTGAAGATCAGGGACTCGGATATTATGAAGACTGCATTCAGGACCCGATATGGTCATTATGAGTTTCTTGTGATGTCGTTTGGGCTGACCAACGCCCCAGCAGCATTTATGCATCTGATGAACAGTGTGTTCATGCCTTATTTGGATTCATTTGTGATTGTGTTCATTGATGACATTCTAGTCTACTCCCGTAGTCAGGAGGAGCATGCTCAGCATTTGAGTATTGTGTTACAAAGATTGAGGGAGGAGAAGCTATATGCTAAATTCTCCAAGTGCGAGTTTTGGCTCGAGTCCGTAGCATTTCGGGGACATGTGGTGTCTCGTGATGGTATTCAGGTTGATCAGAAAAAGATAGAGGCGGTGCAGAGTTGGCCTAGACCGTCCTCAGCTACAGAGATCAGGAGTTTTCTTGGCTTGGCGGGGTATTATCGCCGGTTTGTTCAGAGATTTTCATCCATTGCTTCTTCATTGACTAAATTGACCCAGAAGGGTGCACCATTCGTGTGGTCGGATGAGTGCGAGGAGAGCTTTCAGAAGCTCAAGACGGCTTTGACCACAACTCCAGTGTTAGTATTGCCATCAGCTTCAGGTTCATATACCGTTTATTGTGATGCCTCGAGAGTGGGGATAGGTTGTGTGTTGATGCAGGAAGGAAAGGTAATTGCTTATACTTCTCGGCAGTTGAAGCCGCATGAGAAGAACTATCCCGTTCATGATTTGGAGCTAGCCGCCATTGTTCATGCATTGAAGATTTGGAGACACTATTTGTACGGTGTGTCTTGTGAGGTGTATACCGACCATCGTAGTCTCCAGCACTTGTTCAAACAGAAAGACCTTAATTTGAGACAGCGGAGATGGCTTGAGTTGCCGAAGGATTATGACATTACTATATTATATCATCCGGGGAAGGCCAATGTGGTGGCCGATGCTTTGAGCCGGAAGGCGGTCGGTATGGGGAGCTTGGCATATATTCCAGCTGAGGAGAGGCCATTTGCTTATGATGTTCAGGTGCTAGCCAATCGGCTAGTGAGGTTAGATATTTCGGAGCCCAGCAGGGTATTGGCTTGTGTTGTATCTCGGTCATCTCTATATGATCGTATTCGTGAGCGCTAGTATGATGATCCACATTTGGCTGTCCTGAGGGACAGAGTTCAGCATGATGATGCTAGAGATGTCACCATTGATAGTGACGGCGTATTGAGGATGCAGGGCCGGATATGCGTGCCCAATGTTGATGGCCTTCGTGAGTTGATTCTGGAGGAGGCCCATAACTCGCGGTATTCTATCCATCCAGGAGCCGCGAAGATGTATCAAGATTTGAAACAGTATTATTGGTGGATAAAGATGAAGATGGACATTGTTAGACATATAGCACGGTGCCTCAACTGTCAGCAGGTTAAGTACGAGCATCAGAGGCCCGACGGTGTATTTCAGCGCATTGTTATTCCTAAGTGGAAATGGGAGAGGATCACTATGGACTTTGTTACTGGACTCCCTCGGACGGCGAGGAAGTTTGATTCTGTATGGGTGATTGTGGATAGACTGACCAAGTCAGCTCACTTCATTCCAGTTAGTACTACCTACTCATCGGAGCGGTTGGCAACAATCTTTATTCGAGAGATTGTTCGGTTGCATGGAGTTCCTGTGTCTATCATATCCAACAGGGGTACCCAGTTCACTTCTCAGTTTTGGAGAGCATTTCAGCCGAGAGATGGGTACGCGGGTTGAGTTGAGTACTGCATTTCACCCCCAGACAGATGGGCAGTCTGAGCATACTATTCAGATTCTGGAGTATATGTTGCGAGCGCGTGTGATTGACTTTGGTGGTTCGTGGGATGAGTTCCTACCACTTGCTGAGTTTGCCTACAACAACAGTTATCAGTCGAGTATTCAGATGGCCCCGTATGAGGCATTGTATGGCGGGCGGTGTAGATCCCCCGTGGGATGGTTTGAGCCTGGTGAGGTTAGATTGATAGGGACTGAGTTAGTCCAGGATGCTCTGGATAGAGCAAAGTTGATCCAGGAGAGGCTTCGTACAGCACAGTCTCGTCGGAAGAGTTATGCGGACCGTAGAGTTCGAGAGTTGTCTTTCATGGTTGGTGACAGAGTATTGTTGAAGGTTTCACCTATGAAGGGTGTCATGAGGTTTGGGAAGAAAGGAAAGTTGAGTCCTAGGTACATTGGTCCTTTTGAGATACTCGGGAGGGTTGGAGAGGTGGCATATGAGTTAGCCTTGCCGCCCAGCTTATCCAGCGTTCATCCAGTATTCCATGTATCTATGCTCCGGAAGTACATTGGAGATCCGTCTCATGTATTAGACTTCAGTACCATTCAGCTTGATGGTGATCTATCCTATGATGTGGAGCCTATTGCCATTTTGGGACGTCAGGTGAGAAAACTGAGGTCTAAGGAGATTGCATCAGTTAAGGTTCAGTGGAGAGGCCGACCCGTGGAGGAGGCCACTTGGGAGATCGAGCGGGAGATGCGGAGCAGATATCCTCACTTGTTTGAGACTTCAGGTATGTTTCTTGACCCGCTCGAGGATGAGCATTTGCTTAAGAGGGGGAGAATGTGACGACCCGGCCCGTCGTCACGAGAATTACCACCCCGTTATGTTGTAAATGCATGTTTTATGATTTTATATCGGTGTTAGAGTCTATCGGGTGAGTTAGGAGTGAATTGGATTGAAAATGAGGCATATAGCCTTTTTGAAGGAAACTTGAATAAGGAAAGTCAACCCGGAGTTGACTATTTGGTTAGAGGGCTCGAAATCGGATTTTGATGATTCGGTTAGTTCCGGGAGGTGATTTGTGATTTAGGGGTGCGATCGGAATTGAATTTGGAGGCCCGGTATAGAAATAGGCTTGAATTGGCTAAGGTTGAATTTTGGCGAAATCCGAACGGTAGGTGAGATTTTGATCCGGGAGTCGGAATGGAATTTCCGACAGTTGCAGTAGCTCCGTTAGGTGATTTTGGATGTGCCCGCAAAATTTCAGGTCATTCGGACGTCGTTTGGTCGGGTTTTTGATTGAATGTGTAATTCGGAATGTTTTAAGGAATTTAGGCTTGAATTTGATGTGAATTATGGGTTTTGGTGTTATTAGACGTGTTTTGAGGGTTGGAGCAAGTTCGAATAAGTTATTAAGATATGTTGGTGTGTTTGGATGAGGTCCCGGGGGCCTCGGGGTGATTCCGGATGGTTAAACGGGAGAAAATGTGGAAAATTGCAGGTTTTTGAGTCTGTTCTGTTGTTTTCGCTCCTGCGGAAATGGGAGCGCAGGAGCGAGTCCGCAGGAGCGGACAAGAAGGCGCAGGAGCGCTTGGCATCGCAGAAGCGAAATCCTTTCCGCTGAAGCGGCATCGCTGGTGCGAGTCAATGATCGCAGAAGCGGACTCGATAGAAAATGGGAAGGTCCGCAGAAGCGGATTCTTGACCGCCTGGGCGAGTCCGCAGGAGCGGACTCTTGGTCGCAGAAGCGGATCACTCCGCAGAAGCGGACTAATATCCGCAGAAGCGGACGCGCATAAGCGGTCTTTTTCTCGCAGAAGCGGAATTGGCCGGCTAGGCCTGGAACCGCTGAAGCGACCCTCTGGTCGCGGTTACGGACTCGTAGGAGCGGAATTTTATCCGCAGAAGTGAAAATCGCTGTGAGTTAAGTGTATTCGAAGTTAGAAAAATTTCAGAAACATTTCACACATTTGGCTCTCGGCTTTAGAGGCGATTTGGGCGATTTTGAAGAGATTCAAGGGAAATCATCAGGTAATCAACTATGGACTTAAACTATGATTAGTATTGGTAATATTATGCAATTATATCATGAAAATATAGGAATTTGGGGTAATTTATGGAGGATTTAGCCCTAGGCTTGAACTTTAGAAAATCAAGGTTTTGAATGGCCAAATGGAGTCCGAATTTGGTAAAATAGATATGCTTAGACTCGTATCGAGATGAGAGTTCCGAATATGTGACTTTTGTAATTTTTCGACAAGCGTACCGAAAGTCGGGTACAACTTTGGGAATTTTGATGTAAATTGGGTTATATTGATTGGGTGTCGTCCCATTGGCCTAATTTGTTGTGTTTCTACTGTATTTGATCAGATTCTACCCGTGCAGAGCTTGATTCTCGTGGCAAGGGCATTGCGGAATAGTCGTCGCGCTGTATTGAGGTGAGTAATAGATGTGGGTGATGACCAGCGGGTTCGAAACCCCGGTATACCACTTTGTGACGCCGTATAGCGGCGAGACACGCACACTCTTGAGAGTGCGGGGTCGATCATGAACTGGAGACTATATATTAGTCCGACCTGTTGATACTGTATTATTGGCTATTCTCGAGCCGTTGAACCCCCTTCTTGGGTGGTTGAGTATACTTGTGGGCCGTGAGCCACTTATTGGATCCCGCGAGGATCGTTATCATTGTCTTATCATATAGACATGCTAGTTTACTACTAGTCCGCAACTATTTTTGTTATTATGCTAATTCCAATCTCCGGAACTTGATATTACTGGTTTTCCAACCGAAAAATGATAAAAGAGTTTTCAAAAAATACTTTTGAGCCTGCGAGGTCGGTATCCGCATATTAGCCGACTAGTAGTGGATCGGGCCGCGCGTCGCAGCCGAGATATATGTTGGATCGGACCGCACGCCGCAGTAAATCTCTATGAGATGTGCTTGGGCCGTAGGAGCCCCTCGGAGTCCGAACCCCCACAGTGAGCACGGGTACCCAAAATTGGAGTCGGGCTACGCGCCGTAGCGGTCATATCATGCATTGCATTGCATTTAGCTACATCCGCTAGTTGTTATACTGTGTTGCTGGTACTTGTTGGTACAGGTACAGTCGATATTGATTCTGTGACAGGGTATTTGATTATAGCTTTACATAGTGCTTTATTGCGGATTTCTTATCTGCGCTGTCTTACCCTTGTTTATTACCACTGAGTCCGGCAGTACTCATTTTACTCCTTGCAGCTTGTGTGCAGATCCAGGTACCTCTCAGCAGTGATCCAGTAGCTGTGCGCGGCGACATTTGTGGATATTCGAGGTAGCTGCAGAGTCCGCAGGACCCGATATTCCTTCTTACTGTCTTTTGATTATGTATTGACATTTCTTTCCGCACTTGGTATCTTGTAAACCTTTATATACTCATGTTCAGTAGAGGCTCATGACTCTTGACCCTTGGTCTATGGGAGTTGATGTATTATGGGACTTGGTTCCCCGTTTTCATTATATGTATCGCTATTGCTTCGTGATTTGATATGCTTAAATGGGCTAAAGAGAGCTTCTAGCTCCGTTCTTGTTATTGATTGGTCAGGCTGGCTTAGCAATGTGCTGGGCGCCATCATGACCGGATTTGGGGTCGTGACACCCTAGAGAGAGTGTCACACCTCATTTTGCATACTTACCGCGAATGATAATGCATAAGGGAGTTTTTCCAATTTAAGTGACAATATTCGAAATGAGATTATTTATTTAATTTAGAGTCGCCACTTGGAATAAATTATGGTGTCCCAAGTCACCGATTTATTTAAATCCCAAATCGAGGAAATTTTCGACTTTCCAAATGAAGTCTGCGAACCAGAAATTCTAAGTAAGGAATTCTGTTGACCCGAGGGAAGGTGTTAGGCACCCCCGGATCCCGTGGTTCTAGCACGATCGCTTAAACCGTTATAAATGGATAAATATCTGATTTGTATTTATGTTCTAACCTATAATGCAATTTTATAATTATTTACCGCTTTTTAATTACTTGAGTTATTTGTAATTAAAGAATCGAGTTACGCGTACGTATACTCTTTTCTTTTGGTGCGTCAAAAATCATGTCACGCAGACATATCTGCAATTAATAACACTTTATTTATTTTATTAAGAAAATTTTTGGTTGAGGTTGCGCGAACGCATACCTTGAGTTATTTTAGAGATCGTAATCATACCACGTGAACGTGTCCACAACCACAGCGATATAGTAAACGCCAGTTGGAAAATAAAATATTACGTAGTAAACTTAGTATTAAACCTAATTTATTGCATAAACCGAGATCGAAATCCATATTTCACTTAAATTCAATTAACAAGATTCTTTTTTTGCCAAAGATCAGACCTCACTACTTCCTTAAGCGAAATCATCAGTAAGTGAAACAATAAAATACACATTAATAAGATATTCCGATAGATTTCATTAGCATGTTAGGTAGCTTGTTCTTCCACACATATTTACATTTGCATAACATTTTCTTATACTTGAAAATTAAAAACAGAAGAAGCCAAAGACTAGCCAAATCAATGTTAGGCAGAGAAAGCAAATTCCATGTAACAATAACTAAAGATAGGATAGCAAATCAATACAGCACATTCACGTGAGAAAAGATAAAATAGAAAAGCTTAAATCGGACCTCTATAATGAAATGATCCTAACTGTTCTGTTTCCCTTGTTATCCAGATGGGCGCCTGATTGCAGAAACATGAAATGTATTCCCTTGTTATCCAGGTGGGCACCTGATTGTAGAAACTTGAAATATATTCCCTTATTATCCAGGTGGGCACCTGATTGCAGAAACTTGAAATGCATTCCCTTGTTATCCAGGTGGGCGCCTGATTGCAAAAACTTGAAATGTATTCCCTTATTATCCAGGTGGGCGCCTGATTGCAGAAACTTGAAATGTATTCCCTTATTATCCAGGTGGGCGCCTGATTGCAGAAACTTGAAATGTATTCCCTTATTATCCAGGTGAACGCCTGATTGCAGAAACTTGAAATATATTCCCTTGTTCTCCAGGTGGGCGCCTGATTGCGAAAACTTAAAATGTATTCCCTTGTTATCCAGGTGGGCGCCTTATTGTGATAACTTGCAATTAACACCTCTGTTATCCAGGTGGGCGCCTGATTGCAGAAACTTGAAATGTATTCCCTTGTTATCCAGGTGGGCGCCTTATTGTAGAAACTTGAAATATATTCCCTTGTTATCCAGGTGGGCGCCTGATTGCAGAAACTTAAAATGCATTCCCCTGTTATCCAGGTGGGCGCCTGATTGCAAAAGCTTGAAATGTATCCCCTTGTTATCCAGGTGGACGCCTGCTATTACAACAAAACAAGCAAAACAAAAGAAATTTTTCTGCCCCAGTTTGGGATTCGGGCATATTTGTGAATGTTAATCGGGTCATGTTACCTACAAAGCTCTAAGAATTTAAAAGTTAGATCCCATTATCCCGGAGGGTTCTGAGAACTCTAAATTAAATCCCGTTATCCAGGAGGGTCCTGAGAACTTTTAAAATTAAATCCCATTATCCTGGAGGGTCCTGAGAATTCTAAACTAAATCCCATTTTCCAGGAGGGTCATGAGAACTTTTGAAATTAAATCTCATTATCCAGGAGGGTCCTGAGAATTCTAAATTAAATCCCATTATCCAGGAGGGTCCCGGGAACTTTTAAAATTAAATCCCATTATCCAGGAGGGTCTTGAGAATTCTAAATTAAATCCCTATAATCTAGGAGGGTCCTGAGAACTTTATTCTAAATCCCATTATCCAGGAGGGTCCTGAGAACTTTTAAAATTAAATCCCATTATCTAGGAGGGTGAGAATTCTAAGTTAAATTCCATTATCCAGGAGGGTCCTGAGAACTCTAAACTAAATCCCATTATCTAGGAGGGTCCTTAGAACTTTCAAAAAATTAAATCCCATTATCCAGGAGGGTCCTGAGAACTTTTAAAATTAAATACCATTATCCAGGAGGGTCCTGAGAATTCTAAATTAAATCTCATTATCCAGGAGGGTCCTGAGAACTCTAAACTAAATCCCATTATCGAGGAGGGTCCTGAGAATTCTAAGTTAAATTTCATTATCCAGGAGGGTCCTGAGACCTCTAAACTAAATCCATTGTTCAGGAGGGTCCTTGTCATGCCCCAAATCGAGGAACATGACCGGCGCCTGACCGGGTAGCCCCAGTCAAGCGGACCTGGATGCCTTTCCTAACCCATGCGTTACCCATGTATTGTTCATTACTTACAAACCAAAGTATTTACAAATTTATAACTGAAATCACACTTTTAACAAACATAACAACACTCTTAACATCTTAACAAGTTTACAAATTACAACGCCCAACACATATATACGTAGACCATAATCCCACAGTTTACTGTCTACGAAGCCTCTAGGATACAAAGGATGATACAATACTTGCCGGTGACAAGGCTCCGACTATACCTTACACAAAAATCAAAATAAAGTCTAAAATAGAAGTGGCATGAGCCACGCAGGGCCCCAAGAGGAAAGGGGCTCACCAAAAACGGCCAGTGGAAGGAAAAAGAGTGCTACTGCCGATGAGCCGAAGTACCTGCTACAGATCCACCTACAATCATAACACGAATGTAGCGTCCCTGGCAAAAGGGACGTAAGTACACTGGAATTGTACTGGTATGTATGGACAATCTATTTCCCAAGTAAACTCAAGCCATAAACAAATGAATCGCAATAATAGAACAACCAACAGATATACCAAGTAATGACGAAGCAGCCAATCACGTTCCAACACTTACTTTGTTTCAAGAAATTCTTAGCCCATGTACAATTAGAGATCAACAAGGAAGGCAACAACCAAACATACACGGAAAGCACAATCAAGTCAAACAAAGGGGCAATCAGTGCCCCACAGGTTGCAAACTCTCCTGCTGTCTTCTTTCACATTTTCACATCAATGATTTCACAATTGTATTCATATCAATTTTAATGGCGATTTAAATCACTTTCCACCCTTATTACCTCGTCCACCATTATTACCCCGGCCTCTCTTATCACCCCAACCCACACCTTATTACTTCGTGCTGCGGTGCGCAACCCGATCCCACCATACAGTTTCAGATCACAACAATCGCAAACAGCAAACAAGAGCACTACACAAGATCACAAACAAGGGAAATAAGCGAATCACAAATTGGTTCATGCTTTTAAATACTTTTAAGCCGGTATCACAACAAAGTTACAATGTTTCCATATCCGAGAGTATCCATACCATTATGTTCAACAGTTCATCACAATTCGAGTTGTTTCATTATTTTCCCACAAGAAGCCAAGTATGACATCACTACTATCATTCTCAATTTCTTTACCAATTATGATTCCCCCTTTGTTTTTCATCATTCGGTTCACATATCAAACCACACAACTCATAGTTAAACCAATTGAACACCCAACAACTAAATCAAAAAATTACACAGCAATTCTCAAAATTTTCACATACCAAATGAATTGAACACACAAGGGCGATTTCACAAGGATCAAAGTTATCCATACATACCTGGAGTCGGGTTTACTTTCTTCAATCTCCTACTTTAAGTTCACCCAAGTTATCCTATGTTGCCAACTCCACCTTTGCAAATCCTTACTCCTACCCACTTCTTTTTACTAAATTTAAAGTTCAAAGAACATGCATGAGTGTTAAATTCTATTTTCAAAAGCTAATGCATGAAACTCTTTCTTTCCCTTTGACAACTGAAAATTAAAGAAAAAAATGACTAGGGCTTTTACCTTTAGAGATTGGGGAAGATGACACTTGCCCTAGGATCTTCCGGACCAAATTATTAGAAACGATCTTTGAAGATTGTTAGGTTTCTCTCTCTAGAATCTCTCTTTCCTCTCTTGTTTTGCTAAGAAAATGTGAGAAAATGATGTTTTGAGGTGTTTTATTGAAGAAGGAATCGGGTCAAAATTTTTGCAAAAATTTGCGCCGAGTCAAATCTGCGGTCGCATATGCAATATCATAATCAACATGCGGTCCGCATAATGGACCGTAGAATTGCTCCCAAAAATCACATGTTCTGTTATGATATGTGACCAGAATGCGGTCCGTATTCGTGTTCTACGGTCACAGAATGCACCGTAGAATTGACACTCAAAATCTCCTAAGCAATTATGCGATGGATTTGCGGTCCGCATTTTCGTTATGCGATCGCATATTGGACCGCATTTTAAACACCAGTTTTGGAAAATATTCTGTTACACTCTGCGGTAGGAATGCGGTCTGCATAGCAGATCTACGACCGCATTCTTGACCGCAAAATTGACATTTTCTGGAAAATCTTATTCTTTTGATTTATAAAGCTTAGATCACTACCAAGGGTCCGAACCGCGGTGAGCAAGCTCACCGTGAAGAATTCTACACATTCCTAACACATTATTTGGACCATGACACCACGTGTTACTAGGTTTTAAGCACAAAATTTTAGGGGACATTACAGTCTTGAGAACTCTAAACTAAATTCCATTATCGAGGAGGGTCCTGAGAACTTTTAAAAATTAAATCCCATTATCCAGGAGGGTCCAAAGAACTTTTAAAATTAAATCTCATTATCGAGGAGGGTCCTGAGAACTTTTAAAATTAAATTCCATTATCTAGGAGGGTCCTGAGAACTCTAAATTAAATCTCATTATCCAGGAGAGTCCTGAAAACTGAGAATGAACTTACCTGAGCCACGTTCCCGTCTTGGAAGACTCTGAATAGAATTGTTTTCTACCTGAACCATGCTTTTCCATGGGAGATCCCTGTGAACTTAAAAATTTCTTGCCATTGCTTCAAACAAATAAATCTTGTTAGTTTGAAAACGTGGTGGTTAGTTTGTTGAATCCTTGCTGAGTGTCTGATTCTGCCGTTGCCATGCTTCATTCCGATTAGCTGCTTCGGGCTAGCAAGGAGTTGTTTGACCATTTGATTAGAATTAGACCACAAAACCTCTAACCTGAATCTCTAGCATTCACTTGTTGCATTGTGTTTTTATTTTGAGAGTTGCTGAATCTTGGTATTTCTAAATATTCAAGATTCACTTGACTGCCTGAACCACGGTTATCATCATACTTCTTACTCTAAATCATGTCAATTGCGATGTGCATGGCCGAACTACTCTTAGTGCAATTGGAAAGCTGGTGGCAAATTTTAAAGTCATTTCTCACTTGTTCTGACCAAACAAACTCAATAAGGGACTCAAAAAAAAAAGATGAGCAAAATAAGGGACAAGGGAAAGAGATGATACTTAACAAGAATAATACGAAGTAGAAACTTATCAGATGTGGATACCAACTCTAATGTCCATGACATGCACCTTTGGATTAAGTGATTGGCTCTGTTAAATGTGGTCTAAATATAAAAGGGGTTTGGGGCTAAAACTGGCTAAATCTTAAATTAGTTATAAAAAGTAGTTACTAGATAAATAACTCACAACCCTATGTCTGCCAGACCTTAGTAGGTCGGGTAAAATGAGATAAATAATAAGGGTATAACAGAAAACAATAAATGGCATTCCTAAAGATTTAACAAAGCCTATAGGGCTAAAAATGACTTTAGTGCCTAGTATTTCTGTAATTACCTACAAAATAAAGGACAAACTGGGCATAATGAAAAGGCAGTCCTGTGATAAACCTTAGCAAGTGAGGGTAACCAAGTAAAATACCCCTAATAGAGCACTATAGAATTGCCTAGAACCTTCTAGCAACGGCTCTAAGGCATTTCGGTACACATTTAAGGAACTAATCTGTAAATAATTAAAAAGAACAAGGGGAGGGGATTGAAAATAACTTATTTGAATTTCCCCCCAAAAACTAATCTATAAATAGGCCATTAGAGAGCCTGAAAAGGGTCTAGACTTTGAAATTAAGAAAAGGGTTCCACACATAGTTCTGAAATTGAGAGATAGTTTTGAAATTTGGTTCTATATACTGCAATCCTTAGCTGATTAATTTGGGTATTAATTTGGGAGTTCCTGCTGGGTCTACTGTCCTTCAATTCATTTGGATTTTGCTTGAGCTCCTCGATTCTACTTTGTTGATTTGCTGGATCTCTATACTTGGGCTTCTGTTTGCTGCTTTGTTGCTGTTATTTTGCTGACTATTCTTCATCCTCAAAACCTAGACTCATAGAATGCTTTTGAATCAGGTACACGTTTATCTCCTGAAGATGTAATCACAATTGTGCTGAAGAAATGAAATCGCATGAGTTGTTTTGGATGAATTTGCTTATGTTTTTCCTTTTAGTTTGTAATTGTTATTTTTTTAGAATTATTGTAATTCATTAGGATGGATTGTAATAACTAACACCTATATGAAGTCGAGATAAAATAGAATAGCTAGTATAATAGTAATACGTAATTAGAAATAGCTATCACTTAATCCATGTTCAAAACAGGCTAATACTAAATTAATTCACCTATGAAACCAGTATATATATAAGCTGGTAATTAGCTACCTCTGTTAATTAAGTTCTGAACCAGGATCGATTAGTTCAGAAAAAGGAAATAAGTGGATAAAGTTTAAACTGCTTTGTTATCTAGTCTCATTTAACAATGATTTACTTATAGTATAATTTAGAGTTTTGTAGTTGATAATAATTCAAGCCTGTCAACATCAAAATTAGTAGCAATTGGTATGTAATGTGGTGCCTTATGAAATAATATAAATCTTATTGGTTTATTCTGTTAGTTGAAGAATGTTTGTTTAAATTTTATGTTGAAATTACAATCTTGTTCTACATTTCATCCGTTTACTCTGGGAATGGTCATGAATACATGCCCAGATTCGATTAAAGTCACCTTTGGGTCTTCGAGTAGAGATACTCACACACACTAGGCTTCAGATGCCCATTCGCACACAATAGACTGCTAAATTAGTCCAAAAGTCTAGGCCTAGTAGTAAATAATTGGCCTGGACCCAGTAATAATAATTTCAGAAAATACAAAACTATATTCTAATTAAGAGGAAAAACAAAAATAGCAAAACATGGTATACGATAAGTTTGGACTTCTAAAAATAAGGGATGAGCCTCGTATTAAAAAATGAAAAGACACACGGGGCCCCCATATGAATTTTAATATAAATGTTAGACTCGGAAGGACCGTTTAGCGAATATCACGATCTTTCCTAAAGATAATAAGGTGTAGACATTATAGGCACGACTAAAATATAAATTCTTAATACGAGTGCACATTTATGTGACTCAAATCTCAAATTCCGGCGAAGCTAAAATTCACTAAAGTCACAGGCGCACTGGTTGCAGTGTGACTCGAAATGTATTTTCGCGACGTCGCAAGTCGTTAAAATAACAAAACGGGACATTCACATTTGTAAAAGCATATAAAGAAATCAAATAGGTCAAATACAACAGTTGAGCAACCCAGCTAAAACCACGGAATTCGGCAGTGCCTAACATGTTCTCCCGGGTTAACAGAATTCCTTATCCGGATTTCTAGTTTCGTGGACTATTAAAACAGAGTCATATTTCCTCGGATTCGGGATTAAACCGGTGACTTGGGACACCATTATCTTCCCAAGTGGCGACTCTGAAATCTAAATAAATCCCGTTCCGATTGTCCTTAAAGTGGAAAAACTCCTTCCCTGTTGTTATTATTATATCCCTTCTTGGGGTATACTAGTAAATTACGGGGTATACTTTATCTTTGAAAAAGTAGTAAAAAGGGAGGTGTGACAGGATCAAACAAGTTTGATCATAATTTAATTTAATTAATATTATTTTAATATTAACCGCGCATCGCGCAAATACGACTACTAGTATTTAATAATAGGAAGGGTCCAGTAGTTAAGCCGGAAATGCATTGCTCCCGGTACACTACTTTCACGACCCTAGTTCACCAATCGTGAACTTTTCATGATGGCACCCAGTCTTCGCGACTAGGTAAGCCTAACACAATTGCGGAATTTAACAACCTTTATGAATCAACCAAAAAAATACTAATGTAACATAAGAAAATGTAATAGGTGTCGTTTGGCACATACACTCCATCCCAAATACTGAAATACAACCTCCAAGACCCAGAATCTCATGGGCAAACACAGGCTAAACAGAGTAAAACTGTGGCTCTATCTACGAAGAGTATCTATACAACCGAAACAAAAAGGGAATTTACTAGTGTCACTAGGGAAGAATAGAAGAAGACTCTCCGGATCTGCGAACGCATCAGATGCATACCTCGAGTCTCCTGAAATATCTCTTCGATCACCGGTAGTGTGCCTGATCTGATGGACCTGGATCTGCACAACAAAAAGTGTGCAGAAGAGTAGCATAAGTACACCATGACAGTACTCAATAAGTGCCAAGCCTAACGTTGATGGAGTAGTGACGAGGATGGTCAGGTCCGTACCGAGAATAATAATAATAATAATAATATCGAACAGTGTAAAACATGAGATATATATAAAATAATAGAAAAATAAGATAGAGGCTACAAGTCGTCTACAATTAAGCTAAAAAGGAAAAATTAACACAACAAGTACAAAATCAATAACACAGGATCTCCGGGAATTGAACCCGTAGTCCATTTAACTTAGTGGCTAGGATCTCCAAGAATCGAACCCACAGTCCATTCATATCAGTATCACAGGATCTCCGGGAATTGAACCCGCATTCCTTATCTTAGTATCACAGGATCTCCGGGAATTGAACCCGCAGTCCTTATCTCAGTATCACAGGATCTCCGGGAATTGAACCCGCAGTCCACTCATCTCAGTATCACAGGATCTCTGGGAATTGAACCCGCAGTCCTTCATCTCAGTATCACAGTATCTCCGGGAATTGAACCCGCAGTCCACTCATCTCAGTAACAAGGATCTCCGGGAATTGAACCCGCAGGCCACTCATCTCAATAACAAGGATCTCCGGGAATTGAACCCGTAGTCCATAATGCAAAACTCAACCAAAAACAAGGAATTATACTCAGAGAATGGAATACACAACTACAAATAACAGTTAAGTTCTGACCCAACATGTTCCACGTAATTTTAATTAAGGAAATTAAGAAATTAGGCAGTTAATTCTATCTAGTCATACTCCTCTAACTAGCATAGGATAGATCTTGCATTTAAATCAGTCAAATAACAGAGAATAACACAATTTGAACAATTCAGGTAAAATGGATTTTCAACAATTTGCACAACTACACGCTCGTCACCTCGCGTACAAGGCATTTAAATTAACACATATGATATCCTAAGGGAAGAGGTCTCCCACACAAGGTTAGACAAACCACTAACCTCGAATCGGCTCAAAATTTAATCCAAAATCGCATTCTTGCCATGAATATTCGACTCCAAATGGCTCAAATCTATTCAATTAAATTGAATAACATAAATAATAATTCAAGTAATTGATTCTACAATTAAATTCTAAGTTAATACGTGAAATTATGTAAAATAACCAAAATACCCCTCGGGACCCACGTCTCGAAAAATTCCAAAAATCACATTTTTTATAATAGCCTTGAAATTATCAAATGAAATATGGAAAGGTTAATTCTTTCAAAATAATGAAAAAAATTATCTTTGAAAAATATTTTTCTTTTGAATAAAATCGCCTTTAATAAATGTGCAGGATGAGCACAATACAAAATGAACCCTTTGCACTAATGAACAAAATCCCTTTGGAGTTGCGATTATGGTGGAACGATCTAGGCCAAGAAGGACGGGATTGGGTCAACAAATATCTAAAAGGATCTTGCTGGGTTGATGAACATAATACCTCGGGGTGCTATTATTCGGGCTCTCTTTGCTTGTTGGGATCCTGCACATAATGTGCACCACTTCTCAAATTTTGAGCTCACTCCAAGAAATTTCTAATTACATCGGGAAAGGTGAGGTTCCCCTAAAAGACAAGTATCTGGCGGCTCCAAGGGCTATTACAGTGCATAGATTCCTCGACTTCTTAAAGATTGCCAGAAATGTTCACAATGAAGACTTGGTTTACGGGTTCTGTACTATGAGTTTTATATACCGCAGATATGACCACATTGGGGGATTTAATGATCCAACAAACAAACTCTGCAGCAAAGCGAACTGGGCTAAGTGGGAGGAACATAGGCGCTTCGCCTTTATGGTAGCCTTTTTGGGATTGATCATATTCCCGAGGAAAGATGGAAATATTGACATTAGAGTCACCGGAATTGCCAGTGCTCTCCTTGTGCAAGACAATAGCACACTGGCACCAATGATAGTGGCCGATATCTTCCGTGCTCTCACAACTGATAAGTTAGTATTTTACTAACTTACTTGTCTTTAAATTTATACTTTTGCTATGTTTGAGTGATAAAATTGTGTATTTAATGTCATTTACTTCTATTTTATAGGTGGTATGTGATTAGAAGTAATGGTGAAGAAACCAAGTGAAAACAAGACAAAAATGAGCTAAAATGGACAAAATAATCTACCCAGTGAAACACTCTTTGCGAACGCGATAGAGCAGTCGTGAACGCGATGGTTCAGTAGCCAAAGCTACGTGAACGCGATGTAGCGGACGCGAGCGCGATGTAGGATGAAAAGATCCTTCGCGAACGTGAAGGTATCCACGCGAACGCGATGTTCAACGAAAAGAACCTTCGCGAACGCGAAGGCATGTACGCGAACGCGTTGGTCAAAAACTGTTAGTCATCGTGAACGTGAAGGTGGACACGCGGACGCGATGAACAAATCTGGCGTGAAGACTGGGCAGTTCTGTAAAACATTTTCTATCCCAAATCCATTAATACCCAATTCAACTCATTTGCAAATGATCTTCTTTGGCTTATTTTAAGTTCTTAGAACTAGAGAGAACATTTTTGGAAGCTAGGGTTCTTGCACACACACTTTGGTCTTGAAGAATTGAAGCTTGTGGTTAAGGTTTTCTTATCCATTTATGTTTATTTCTTCATTTCCTTGCTTTGTATTGAATATTTGAGTGTGTAGTATTTATTTCCAACACTTGAATCTTGTTTATGGAAATATTCATATTTAAAGTGTGGATTAAATACCTTGTTGTGCTTATGTATTGAATGATTTTTCTATATTTATGAATTGATTTATTGTTACTTTAATTATTCTTGTTCTTTAATGTTTCCAAAGAGAATAGCTAACTCTAGGACTGTCATGACCCTAGTTCACCAATCGTGAACCTGTCATGACGGCACCCAGTCTCCGCGACTAGGTAAGCCTAACACGATGCGGAATATACAAATTCATGAACATTAGATAAGGAAATAGCGGAATGATATAAAAGGAATGTAATAAGTGCCGCGGACGTAGCTGATCATACCCCGAGTCTCCTGATGTGCTGCTAAATCACCTGAGATGAGCTTGTCCTGATGTACCTGGATCTGCACAACAAAAGTGTGCAGAAGAGTAGCATGAGTACACCACAGCGGTACTCAGTAAGTGCCAAGCCTAACCTCGATGGAGTAGTGACGAGGAAGGCCAGGGCCCTACCGAGTAGAACAATAACATAATGATAAAAACAGTAATAAGCAGGAATAAGTAAGAATGAATCTGAATTAACAACAATGAAGTAATTACCGCAACCGTCTACGATTAGCTAACTACAAGTAACCAACATAACATAAACTCAAATCAACAAGTCCAGGACCTATGGGAATTGAACCCACAATCCCTCCCTATATCCAACAACTGAGGATCTCCGGGAATTTAACCCACAGTCCCAATATTCTGGGTCTCCGGGAATCGAACCCGCGACCCGTATCTCAATATCTCAGGAATATCCGGGAATCGAACCCGCAGTCCGTATCTCAATAAATATATCAATAAACTCCGGGTCTCCGGGAATCGAACCCGCAGCCCTTGGGTCTCCGAGAATCGAACCCGCAGTCCATAAACAATACCACTCTGGGTCTCTGGGAATCGAACCCATAACCCTTGGATCTCCGGAAATTGAACCCGCAGTCCACCAACACAAATAATAAAAAGGAACACACAGAGAAATATGATATGCATAACTACAACTTCACCAAAACCAGTGCCAACAATTATCAAGAATTTCAAGTGATACAATTAGCGATTTAGACAGATAAATCCTATCTAATCATGTTTTTTCTAACAAATATTAGGTAAATGTCACAATTTAATCAGCTAAGAATAGAAATATCACGTGTCACATCTCCCTTTTTACTACCCTTTTTATATGTTTAATTCCCGATTAAGAGAATAGGGTATACCTCAATGTTACAAATACCTAGGAGGGATATAATAACAAAGAGGAAGGAGTTTTTCCAAATAAAGGACAATCGGTCCGGGATTTTGTTTAATTTTCAGAGTCGCCACTTGGGAAGATAATGGTGTCCCAAAGTCACCGGTTAATCCCGAATCCGGAAATTGACTCTGTATTACAGTCTGCGAAACTAGAAACCTGGATACGGAATTTTGTTAACCCGTGAGAAGATGTTAGGCACTCCCGGATTCCGTGGTTTTAGCACGGTCGCTCAACTGTCGTTCTTGGTTTTAGGTGACTTATTATATTCTTTTTAACAATGTGTGCATATTTCAAAATTTAATATTTTACGAATTTCGACGTTGCGAAAACGTATTTCGGATCACACCGCAACCAGTACGCATGTGACCTTTAATACATTTCAGCTTCGCTGGGATTTACGATTTGAGTCACACCAAGTGTGCACTCGTATTAAGGAAGGTATATTTATTAAATCGTGCCTAAGTCATCTAACGACTTTTTAAATCTTTAAGAGAGGTTGTGGAATGAGCTATCAACCTTCCCGAGTCTATCATATTATTACTTGTTTATATGGGGGACCCGCTATTTTTTTTCCATGCGAGGCTCATCCCATTCGATTTTTATAGTCCAACCCTAACGCATAGCTATATTTTCTACTATTGTTTTTCCCTTAGTCATTTTAATTACATTATAGTTCCAGAAGTTAGTCCAGGCCTCATCATTTTATTATTACTGGGCCTGAACTCTTGGGCTTGCATTCAACAGACTAATCCGTGTATCTGGGTTTCAGAAATCCAGATTATGCTGAAGCCTTTATTCAGAAGCCCAGTTGTAATCCAAATCAGATCCAGGCCTGCGCTATTCATTAGGCCCAGACCAAACGAGATAAAGAGGAAGAAACAGAACTAAAAACTCATAATATATACAGGTATTTGAAATCAAAGAGAATAAACTCAAATTATATTTATTTATGAAGAGAAACAACAGTACAGAACTGATAGTATCAATTCCAAATCACAACTATCTAACATTAATCAAATCTAACCAACAAACTACTTTTTTTTATATTTTAATCAAGTATTTTTTAAACTACTGAAAACATGGTTATTCACTTAACATGTTACTAATTATAATTCATACTTTTCTAATTGTAATTATTAAATGCTAATTGTAATTCAAATAATAGCTGACTGTGTAACTGTGTCGATCAGTCTTATAGTCCTTAACTACTGATTTTAAATCATGCAGCTTACAGTTGTTTTTGAACTCTGAAAATGAAGAGGTAGACTAAAGCTAAGTTAATAACCTCGTTATATTTCGTATAATCACTGTTGTTGTATGCCTGTTACGAATCCGTTTTTAAAGCTATGTGAGTTAGTTTAAACTAATTAACCTATTCTTAAACTAAACTAAGTGATTACGATTACTACTATTCTAATCTACATTCTATCTATTACATGATTATCAGCGTCACTTCATGATGCACATGTATCAATTATATAGCCACTTCCTATCAAATTACATAGCATCTACTTGTACAATAAAATGAAAACGAATAACAAAAAATAGTCTTGAAAATTAATTCATGTCATTCATTGCTTCAAGTCAACTGCAATTACATTGCTTGAGTGGTAGCTGTGTACCTGATTCAGCAGAAAACTCTTATGAGTCTAAGGGAAATAAATCAGGAAATAGCAGTTAATCCACGACAGGCAATGCAATAGCAAATAGAGCGAATCCCAGCAAATCAATTGAATCTTAAAGCAGCAACAAAACAAATACCCAGCGAAGATAAGCAATAGAGAATCAATAGAAACAGGAAATCCACCACAACTCTAAGTATAAACTTCAATTAGAAAACCCAGGCAGCTTTATCTACGATTCTATGTATGTATTTTCTGAAATTTTGTTTTCCAAAATCCAGCCCTTAAACAGGCTCAAATGGGGTCTATTTATAGGTAAGACATGGTGAAAATTTTGGGGGGAATAGCTGGAAAATAATTCTAGTTCCCTCCCCTCATTTTTACCAATTTTTACACTTTAATCCCATTTGCTGTTATGAATTGCCTTCCAGCATGTGCTCGAATGTTCTATTTGATTCCTTTTTGGGTCTTTTACTAGTGTGCCCCTGCTTGTTAAAGTTATTTACTAAGTTACCTTTTATTTAGGTCCGTTGTGCCCTTAGTTTTGTGCAATATTACAGAAATTATAGGCCTAAATGTCTTTAATGTCCCTATAGGCTCTATTAAATCCACAATTATGCCATTTTCTATTCCCTATATGCCCTTAAAGGCATTCATTATTTACCCGACCTGTCCAGGTGTTAGGGTTATGCTATCTCCAGCTACTATTTAATTCCTGGCCACTTCTAATGAGTCTTTTAAGACTTGGCCAGATCTGAACCTCAACTTATTTCAATTTTAGCCCTTTTTTGTTTCATTTTCTATAATTAAAGCCAATTTGCAGGACTAGCCTGCTTAATTATTCAAAGCTATATTATTTAAGCCCTGGCTATTCCAAAGTTTGGACTTAGCCTTGCAATTTAGGCCAATCAGTGAACACATGTTAACTAAAACTTTGTAATTCTAGCCAACTAGTGAACACAGACCAATTGAGACCTTGCAAGTCTAGCCAATTAGTGAACACAGGCCAATTGAGACCTTGCAAGTCTAGCCAATTAGACTTAAGTCAATTTATTACAAACTTAGCCTATTTAGAACTTGGCCAGTGTTTTCACAATTGAAGAATTATCAGAGTTGGTCAGTTGCAAGACTGACCACTCTTTATTACTTATTTCAATTATGACCTCTTTCTATGTTGTTTTCAATTTTAGCCATTTAACTACCTAAAACATGTTTACAGACTTAGTCACTTCTCAAATTACTACACTATTGCAGCTATAACCAATGTCACCTAAGCACATTAGGTATTAACATCTGTCAATTAACACAAAATCATTGCAAACATAGCTTTTTTCACATCAAATTGCATACATAGCTATAAAAATTAGAATTACTTGTCATTTAACCAAAACTCAGAGTAGAGATTGAATATTGTTGAATTTCAATCAAATAGACTTATAATCCAGATTCCAAACACAGTATATCAATTGAACATGAAGCAGGCATAGTCAAAACTTTTCTCATGTTAAAAGACTACTGAAACCCTAATCATGCTCGATGTATTTGACTAAGCATAGATAGGTAGAAATTTATCAAAGAAGCTTCACGTCACGACCCAAATCCGATCGTGATGGCACCCAACAATCAAGCTAGGCCAGCCAGACCAAAACAATTTAATTATCACAAATACCAGTACCAAATGGACAACCCAAGAAGAATATATGAGTTTAAGAACTCCAATAATAATAATAAAGAACAAAATACTGACACTCCCAAAGATCCGGAGTCACAAGTCTAGAGCCTTTAACAAACCCAACAGGAATAGAGAGTACTGTATAGAAATACTCGAGTCTGATACAAAATACAAAATAACAACTGGAAAGGAGAGGAGAAGCTAGGTTCTGCGAACGTAGGCAGCTACCTCAGCAACTCGATGTGACACTGTAAACGCTGGAGATGCCTGTCTACTGCTCCTGAGTACCTGAGTCTGCACACAAAAGGTGCAGGGAGTAGGGGTGAGTACTAAGTACTCAGTGAGTAACAAATATATACATGTAGCTGACAGTAAGAAATCCACAAAATACCACAATATGAAGCTACACTACAGTCCGAATCTCCTACGAACTAGCAACAACAATACAATACGGCTACCACAGAGTAATTCAACAAATACGGATGCAATGCAATGCACATAACTGCTACGGCGTGTAGCCCGATCCCATTTAACGCTCCTACAGCCCAAGCGCAATACTGCTGCGGCGTGCAGCCCGATCCACATATCAACCACTGCGGCGTGCAGCCCGATCCCATACTCGGTCCACAATAAGCAATTAAGTCACAAAACAATTCATTTTCCTTAATTCCAGTTCTCAATTCATAATTTATGAAAAATACTTTAACTTTATTAAATTTGTAAAAGCCGGTGACTTAGCATTTCAAAAGTGTGATTTCAACTTCCAGGACTGAGATCAATGATTTAAGCAATTATAGCTATCACATAAATATTGTCCTCTAAGGACGCTACAGATCAGCACAAGGCCCCAAACAAGGCTTACAGCCCACAAATATAGCAAATACAGTGTATTTCCAACACTAACAACATATTATTCGCTTCCGCGATGGACCAAGTCTCAATCCCCAATCACAATCAATCCCGCACCTGCCACGGTGTGCGAGCCACGCCCTACTAGCGTCACAATGTGCTAAGCCTGGGTTTTGAACCCTCAGGCTACCATATACACAAACTACTCACCTCTAGACGGTCGTAGACTCGTCCGCGATGCCTTTTCCTTTGAATTTCGCTGCCTCGTGTGTAGAATCTAGTCAAATAACAATAATTATATCAAATACGGGTCAAAGAATCATAACCCATTTCAATGTACATGAAATTCACATAAATACACCAAGTTGGTAAAACCCGACCCCGGGCCCACTGCTCGGAAAAATCTGAAATTAGTACCAACGCGATCCTTATCTCGCCACGAGTCCGTGCATATAAAATTTATCGAAATCGGAGTTCAAATGGCCTCCCAAATCCAAAAATCCCGTTTTCAATATTTAGGCCACATTTCTTCAAGATTTCAACCCAATTTCATAAAGATTGATGTTAATACTACCATAAAATGATGTTTTTGAGTCAAGAATCTTACCTCCGACGAATACCCGATGACTTCTCGGTGATTTCCTCGAGTTTTCTTCTCTCTAGGGCTCAAAATTGAGTTTTGGGTTAATGAACCCGTAACCCTCTGTTCTGTGATTAAATTCTCTGCCAGACCCATTTGCTCTACGCGATCGCGACTCTACTCACGCGATCGCGATGTTCAAAATTTCGGCCTCACGCGATCGCGACTATCCTCACGCGATCGCGATGTACAATCTTCCGGCTTCACGCGATCGCGTCCCTCTTCCTGCGATCGCGTAGCACATTTTTCCCTGAACCCATTTCTCTTCTACGCGATCGCGTAGATGCTCATGCGATCGCGATGGCCACCCTGTTAATTCTACGCGATCGCGACTGGTGATCCTGCGACCGCTATGGCCTAGTCCCCAGCTCTACGCGATCGCGTCCCCCTCCCCGCGATCGCGGAGAGCAAAAACCTGCTGCGCTTATGACAGCAACCAGCCTTCTCTTTTCTTCCAAAAATGGTCCGTTTGGACCTCCCGGATTCATCCCGAGACCCCCGGGACCCCAACGAAAACCACCAACATACTCCAAAACATGATATGAACTTGTTCCAATCATAAAAACACCATACTAAACATCAAAATCTCCATTTACTCACGGATTCAAGCCTAAGTTTCTTCAAAACTTTCAAAGCTAACATTCAATCCAAAACCCGATCAAACGATGTCCGAATGACCTGAAAATTTGCAGACACATCCAAAATCACACAACGAAGCTACCGAAATTCTCGGAATCCCATTCCGACCCCCGGATCAAAATATCACCTACCATCCGGTTTTCGCCAAAAATCACCCTTCGCCAATTCAAGCCTAAAACTACACCGGACCTCCGAATTCAATTCCGATTGCTCTCCTAAGTCATAAATGATCCCCCGGAACTAGTCGAATCATCAGAATCCGGTTCCGAGCACTCTAACTTAATAGTCAACTCTTGGTTGACTTCTCATATTCAAGCTTTCTTTAAACATGATATTTGTTTCATTTTCAATCCAAATCACTCCTAACTCACCCGATATATTCTAATACTGTTATAAAAGCATAACATATGTAAATGCAAGGTAACGGGGTGGAAATTCCCGTAACGACGGGCCGGGGCATTACATTCTCCCCAACTTAAACAAACGCTCGTCCGCGAGCGGGTTAAGAAACATACCTGGAGTATCAAACAAGTGTGGATATCTGCTTCGCATCTCCTGCTCGGTTTCCCAAGTTGCTTCCTCCACGGGACGACCTCTCCACTGCACTTTCACTGAAGCTATATCCTTAGATCTCAGCTTACGAACCTGTCGACCCAAAATAGCTACCGGTTCCACATCATAAGTCAAATCCTCATCTAGCTGTATCGTGCTGAAGTCCAACACATGAGACGGGTCTCCGACATACTTCCGGAGCATAGATACATGGAACACCGGGTGAACTCCCGACAAACCGGGTGGCAAAGCAAGCATATAAGCCACCTCCCCAACTTTCCTAAGCACCTCAAAAGGTCCAATAAACCTTGGGCTCAACTTCCCTTTCTTTCCAAACCTCATAACGCCCTTCATAGGCGAAACCTTCAGCAACACCTTCTCACCTACTGAATAAGACACATCTCGGACCTTTCGGTCTGCATAACTCTTCTGACGCGACTGAGCTGTGCGAAGTCTCTCCCGAATCACCTTCACCTTGTCTAAGGCATCTTGGACTAACTCTGTCCCCAACAACCTAGCCTCGCCGGGCTCGAACCAACCGACCGGAGACCTACACCGTCTCCCATATAAAGCTTCATACGGTGCCATCTGAATGCTGGACTGATAGCTATTATTATAAGCAAACTCCGCAAGAGGCAAATAATCAGCCCATGAACCACCAAAATCAATGACACAAGCACGCAACATATCCTCTAATATCTGAATAGTACGCTCAGACTGCCCATCCGTCTGTGGATGAAATGCTGTGCTCAACTCTACCTGTGAACCCAATTCTCGCTGAAATGTCCTCCAGAACTGAGAAGTGAACTGGGTACCTCTGTCTGATATAATGGAAATAGGAACTCCATGCAATCTCACTATCTCACGGATGAATATCTCTGCCAACCGCTCTGAGGTATAGGTAGTACACATTGGGATGAAGTGAGCTGACTTGGTCAACCTATCCACCACCACCCAAACTGAATCAAACTTCCTCGCCGTCCGAGGGAGTCCACTAACAAAGTCCATAGTTATTCTTTCCCACTTCCACTCAGGGAATATCAATACGCTGGAATACACCACCAGGTCTCCGATGCTCATACTTGACCTGCTGACAGTTTAGACACCGAGCCACATAGCTCACAATATCTTTCTTCATCCTTCTCCACCAGTAATGCTGCTTCAAATCCTGATACATCTTCGCGGCTCCTGGATGAATAGAATACCGCGAACTATGGGCCTCCTCCAATATCAACTCACGAAGGCCATCAACCTTAGGCACGCATATCCGGCCCTGCATCCGCAATACACCATCACTATCAATAGTGACCTCTCTGGCATCATCATGCTGAACTCTGTCCTTAAGGACAAGTAAGTGTGGATCATCATACTGGCGCTCTCGAATACGATCACATAAAGAAGAACGAGCTACTACACAAGCCACCACCCGACTGGGCTCAGAAATATCCAGCCTTACCATCTGATTAGCTAACGCCTGAACATCAACTGCTAGGGGTCTCTCCCCAACTGGAATATACGCCAAACTGCCCATACTAATAGCCTTCCGGCTCAATGCATCAGCCACTACATTGGCTTTCCCGGGATGATACAAGATAGTAATATCATAGTCTTTAAGCAATTCAAGCCACCTCCGCTGCCTCAAATTTAGATCCTTTTGCTTAAACAAATGCTGAAGGCTGCGGTGGTCTGTATATACATCACAAGATACACCATATAGGTAATGCCTCCAAATCTTCAAGACATGAACAATAGCAGCTAACTCTAAATCATGAACAGGGTAGTTTTTCTCGTGGGGTTTTAGCTGACGAGAAGCATATGCAATAACTCTACCCTCCTGCATCAACACACAACCGAGTCTAACTCTAGAAGCATCACAATACACCGTATATGACCCTAAAGCTGATGGTAACACAAGTACTGGAGCTGGTGGTCAAAGCCTCCTTGAGCTTCTGAAAGCTCTCCTCACATTCATCAGACCACACAAATGGAGCATTCTTCTGTGTCAACTTAGTCAACGGTGAAGCAATCGATGAGAAACCCTGAACAAACCGACGATAATAGCCCGCCAAGCCGAGAAAACTCCGAATCTCTGTAGCTGAGGAAGGTCTGGGCCAATTTTGCACTGCCTCAACCTTCCGAGGATCAACCCGAATACCATCACTGGACACTATATGTCCCAGAAAACCCACAGTATCAAGCCAGAACTCACACTTAGTGAATTTTGCATAAAGCTTCTCTTCTCTCAACCTCTGCAATGCCACTCTCAAATGCTGTGCATGCTCCTCCTGGCTGCGTGAATATACCAGAATATCATCAATAAATACAATCACAAAAGAATCAAGGTACGGCCGAAATACACTATTCATCAAGTGCATGAATGCAGCTGGGGCATTAGTCAACCCGAAAGACATCACCGGGAACTCGTAGTGCCCATATCGCGTCCTGAACGCTGTCTTCATAATATCTGAGTCCCTGATCTTCAACCGATGATAGCCCGATCGAAGATCAATCTTAGAAAATACACTAGCTCCCTGGAGCTGATCAAATAGGTCCTCAATACGAGGCAATGGGTATTTATTCTTCACTGTTACCTTGTTCAGCTGCCTGTAATCAATGCACATTCTCATTGTGCCATCTTTCTTCTTCACGAACAACACCGGTGCACCCCAAGGTGACACACTCGGACGAATGAAACCCTTATCTAAGAGTTCCTGAAGCTGTTCCTTCAATTCTTTTAACTCTGCTGGTGCCATGCGATAGGGAGGAATAGAAATGGGCTGAGTGCCCGACACCAAGTCAATACCAAAGTCAATATCTCTGTCGGGCGGCATGCCTGGTAGGTCTGCTGGAAATACATCCGGAAACTCCCTCACAATGGGGACCGAATCAAGACTGGGTGTCTCGGCCTTAACATTTCTAATGAAGGCCAAATAAGATAAACAACCCTTGCCAATCATTCGTTGGGCCTTTATATAAGAAATCACCCTGTCGGACACATAATCGGTCAAGCCACGCCACTCGATCCTCGGATTACCTGGAATAGCTAGTGTGACTGTCTTGGCATGACAGTCCAGAATCGCATGGTAAGGAGATAGCCAATCCATGCCTAGAATTACATCGAAATCCACCATGCCCGGTAGTAATAAATCAACTCGGGTCTCCAGACCCCCAATAGTAATAATACAGGATCGATATACCTGATCCACAACAACAGTATCCCCCACTGGGGTAGACACATGTATGGGCAAATCAAGAATACCACGGGTCATACCCAAATGATGTGCAAAATAAGTAGAGACATAAGAATAGGTGGATCCGGGATCAAATAAGACGGAAGCATCCCGTGGCAGACTGAGATAATACCTGAAATAACCGCATCCGAAGCGCTAGCATCCTTCCTATCCGGAAGAGCATAGAAACGAGCCCGGCCTCCACCGGTACGATCCTCACCCCTAGGGCGACCTCCGGATACCCTGGCCACCGGTCCTAGCCGACCGTGCCGGCGCCGAAGAAACGGGAGTAGAAGACGAAGGCCGATCCCTCTGGCCGAGACCACTTACGAAGCCACCGAGGACACTCTCTCCGATATGGCCCAAATCACCGCACACAAAACAATGGCCCGAAGATGGAAGAAGGGGTTGCTCGAAGACCCTTCGCTATCGATGATCCTTGTCGTCGAGGAAACGAGGAGCGAGCTACGAGCCGGAAGAGCACTCGGTGCGGGCGACTACGTTGACGGCTCTGCCGACCACCGATAACCCCGATGGCCCCGACGACCACGATCCGATGAAACCCCACCGGACTCGCACGTCCAGACTGATGAGACCCGAAAGAGCGACCTCTGCTATGCTGAAATTGGCCCCTAGACGGAGCGCCACCGTGATGCGCGAACCACGAGGCCTCTTAGCCTCTCTCTCCTCTAGCTCTCTGCGGCGGTCCTGTCTCAATGTGACGGGCGGCATCAACCACCTCCTCAAAGGTAACTGGTCGAAACTCTCTCCCCGGTCATCAATATGCGGATGGGATAAATTAGACCATCAATAAATCTCCGAATCCTCTCTCTGTCCGCAGGAACCATCCACATGGCATGACGGGCCAGCTGTGTGAATCTCATCTCGTACTGATTAACCGTCATTTCTCCCTGCTTCAACCACTCGAACTGACGTCGCAGCTCCTCTCTCCGAGACCGAGGCACGTACTTCTCCAAAAATACCATGGAGAACTGCTGCCAAGTGAGGGGCACTGCCCCAGGCGGGCCTACGCCTCTCAAAATCCTCCCACCACTGAAATGCTGCACCTGTGAACCGAAAAGTGGTGAATGAAACACCGCTGGACTCTAGAATACCCGCGGTGCGAAGCATGCACTGACACTTGTCAAGAAAACCCTGGGCGTCCTCGCCCTCAGCACCACTGAATGCCAAAGGCTGTAGCCTCTCAAATCTCTCCAAATGACGCTGCTCATCATCGGGCATAGCTGGAACCATATAAGTAGGAGCTAGGGCAATGAGCGCAACTGGCTGGACTGGCTCGGGTGTGTGAGCCACGGGGGTCTGATTTCCTCCCCCTGCCTGTGAAGAAGATACTGCAGCAGTAGCTGCAACTACCTGTGCCAAGCTCGTGCACACCGATAAGATCTGAGCCAAGGTCTCCTGAAGACCTGGTATGACAATGGGCACTGTCGGTGCCTGAACCTGAGTTGCCGGAGCGTCTGCCACTGGAATCTGGTCCTGAGTCTGGGCCACTGGCACAGGAATCTGACCCTAAGTCTGGTCAGCTGGTGGGTCAGCAGGTACTGGTGCTGCTGCCCTACCTCTACCACGACCACGGCCTCTGGGTGCCAATGGTGGTCGTCCGCCACGTCCGTTAGCTCGTGTTCTCGCCATCTGCGAGAGAATAGAATATGGAAAATTTTAATTTCATGATAACACAGATCGCACGATATGAATCCAAGAAAATGAGGTTTTTCCTAAAGTTTCTGTAGCCCTTCGAGGATAGATACGGACGTCTACGTACCGATCCGTGAAAGCCTACTAAACCGGCTCATGACTCGCGAGTCCTAGTAACCTAGGCTCTGATACCAACTTGTCATGACCCAAATCTAGTCGTGATGGCGCCCAACAATCAAGCTAGGCCAGCCAGACCAAAACAATTTAATTATCACAAATACCAGTCCCAAATGGACAACCCAAGAAGAATATAAGAGTTTAAGAACTCCAATAATAATAATAAAGAACAAAATACTGACACTCCCAAAGATCCGGAGTCACAAGTCTAGAGCCTCTAACAAACCCAACAGGAATAGAGAGTACTGTATAGAAATACTCGAGTCTGATACAAAATACAAAATAACAACTGGAAAGGAGAGGAGAAGCTAGGTTCTGCGAACGTAGGCAGCTACCTCAGCAACTCGATGTGACACTGTAAACGCTGGAGATGCCTGTCTACTGCTCCTGAGTACCTGAGTCTGCACACAAAAGGTGCAGGGAGTAGGGGTGAGTACTAAGTACTCAGTGAGTAACAAATATATATAAGTAGCTGACACTAAGAAATCCACAAAATACCACAATATGAAGCTACACTACAGTCCGAATCTCCTACGAACTAGCAGCAACACTACAATACAGCTACCACAGAGTAATTCAACAAATACGGATGCAATGCAATGCACATAACCGCTACGGCGTGTAGCCCGATCCAATTTAACGTCGACGGCGCTCACTCGGGGTGTGTACAGACTCCGGAGGGGCTCCTACAGCCCAAGCGCAATACTGCTGCGGCGTGCAGCCCGATCCCATGCTCAGTCCACAATAAGCAATTAAGTCACAAAACAATTCATTTTCCTTAATTCGAGTTCTCAATTCATAATTTATGAAAAATACTTTAACTTTATTAAATTTGTAAAAGCCGGTGACTTAGCATTTCGAAAGTGTGATTTCAACTTCCAGGACTGAGATCAGTGATTTAAGCAATTATAGCTATCATATAAATATTGTCCTCTAAGGACGCTACAGATCGGCACAAGGCCCCAAACAAGGCTTACAACCCACAAATATAGCAAATACAGTGTATTTCCAACACTAACAACATATTATTCGCTTCCGGGATGGACCAAGTCTCAATCCCCAATCACAATCAATCCCGCACCTGCCACGGTGTGCGAGCCACACCCTACTAGCGTCACAATGTGCTAAGCCGGGGTTTCGAACCCTCAGGCTACCATATACACAAACTACTCACCTCTAGACGGTCGTAGACTCGTCCGCGATGCCTTTTCCTTTGAATTTCGCTGCCTCATGTGTAGAATCTAGTCAAATAACAATAATTATATCAAATACGGGTCAAAGAATCATAACCCATTTCAATTTACATGAAATTCACATAAATACACCAAGTTGGTAAAACCCGACCCCGGGCCCACTGCTCGGAAAAATTCGAAATTAGTACCAACGCGATCCTTATCTCGCCACGAGTCCGTGCATATAAAATTTATCGAAATCGGAGTTCAAATGGCCTCCCAAATCCAAAAATCCCGTTTTCAATATTTAGGCCACATTTCTTCAAGATTTCAACCCAATTTCATAAAGATTGATGTTAATACTACCATAAAATGATGTTTTTGAGTCAAGAATCTTACCTCCGACGAATACCCGATGACTTCTCGGTGATTTCCTCGAGTTTTCTTCTCTCTAGGGCTCAAAATTGAGTTTTGGGTTAATGAACCCGTAACCCCTCTGTTCTGTGATTAAATTCTCTGCCAGACCCATTTGCTCTACACGATCGCGACTCTACTCACGCGATCGCGATGTTCAAAATTTCGGCCTCACGCGATCGCGACTATCCTCACGCGATCGCGATGTACAATCTTCCGGCTTCACGCGATCGCGTCCCTCTTCCTGCGATCGCGTAGCACATTTTTCCCTGGACCCATTTCTCTTCTACGCGATCGCGTAGATGCTCATGCGATCACGATGGCCACCCGGTTAATTCTACGTGATCGCGACTGGTGATCCTGCGATCGCGATGGCCTAGCCCCCAACCCTACGCGATCGCGTCCCCTCCCCGCGATCGCGGAGAGCAAAAACCTGCTGCATTTATGACAGCAACCAGCCTTCTCATTTTTTCCAAAAATGGTCCGTTTGGACCCCCGGATTCATCCCGAGACCCCCGGGACCCCAACGAAAACCATCAACATACTTCAAAACATGATACGAACTTGTTCCAATCATAAAAATACCATACTAAACATCAAAATCTCCATTTACTCACGGATTCAAGCCTAAGTTTCTTCAAAACTTTCAAAACTAACATTCAATCCAAAACCCGATCAAACGATGTCCGAATGACCTGAAAATTTGCGGACACATCCAAAATCACATAACGAAGCTACAGAAATTGTCGGAATTCCATTCCGACCCCCGGATCAAAATATCACCTACCATCCGGTTTTCGCCAAAAATCACCCTTCGCCAATTCAAGCCTAAAACTACACCGGACCTCCGAATTCAATTCCGATTGCTCTCCTAAGTCATAAATGATCCCCCGGAACTAGTCGAATCATCAGAATCCGGTTCCGAGCACTCTAACTCAATAGTCAACTCTTGGTTGACTTCTCACATTCAAGCTTTCTTTAAACATGATATTTGTTTCATTTTCAATCCAAATCACTCCTAACTCACCCGATATACTCTAATACTGTTAAAAAAGCATAACATATGTAAATGCAAGGTAACGGGGTGGAAATTCCCGTAACGACGGGTCGGGTCGTTACACTTCAAACAAAACATGATTTCAATAGAGAAACACAATAAAACAGAGATTTTTCAGAAGATAAAACTAATCTGAACATGCAGTGACTTATGCGACTAAAAGAAGAGAAGCTAAACAGAAAAACATGCTAACAAACATGAAGATGATGAAGAAGCAAACAATGAAGACATGATTTAACAGTGAAACACAACTAAACATGGATTTTTCAGAAGATAAGATTAATTTATCATGCAGTGGCTTAAACAGCTAACAAGAAATATAAACAGAAAATATACTAAAACATGGAGATGATGAAGAAAACAAGCAAAAAAGACAAAAATCACAGAAAAACGTAAACAAAAACAAAAAAGAGGAGGGGACTTAGCTTTCCGGATTTATCTCCTGAGCTTCCCCGTATTTTTTTCTTTGTTCTTTCTTTTCTTTTCTTCTTTTCTTTTTTTCCAGTTTTCTTTTCTTTTCAGACTTAAGACTTCAGATTTGAAATTTTTTTTATTAGGAAATGGGTTTTAGAGATGAAAAGATGAGATCTTTTGGTGTGGGATTTGTTTAAGTCGGCCGGAGTTAGGGTTCCGGCGACTTATTTTCAAAGATTCGAGGAGATCAGAGAATATTCGAAGGAAAAGGGTTACATGGGGTGAAAGATCAAGAAGAGGCGGTTTAGGGGTGTTATTTTGGAGGCTAGTATCAAAAGTGGTGGTCACCGGAGAAGAGCTCCGGTGACCGGATTTTCAAGATCTTGGGGCTTTTGGGGTTTTCTTGGGTGTTCAGGGTGGTTTGAGGTAGAGGAGTGAGAGGAGAGTGGTTTACAGTAGAGGAGTGGCCGGAGACCGCCATGGGAGACGGCCGGTCTCCATGACTGGTCAAGTTTTGAGAGAGGAAGTAGGGAGAAGAAGAAGACGAAAGAGGCGACTAGGGTTCGAATGTGGGAAATGGCCGGCCGTCTCTTTGAGAATGGGTTTAAATACCCGTTACGTTTGACTGATCCCTGGCAGGTAGATCATTGATGATCAATGGCCAGGATATATTGCTCCAAAACACTGTCGTTTGGTTAAAAACCAAGGCTGACTCACATCCGTCAGATCTCATAGACGGACGACCCAGATTAAACCATAAAACCTTATTAATTAATTATTTCCAGATAAAACCTCAGTCGTTGGATTTAAAGAGATGAAGGGTTGAGATTGCTATTACTCAAAGAACTGGACCGAATTTCTTATTTGGTTTGGGCCAATGTGTATTGGGTTTACATGTTAGGCCCAATTCAGTATTTTTGTATATTTTCTTTTTATTTTAATTATTTCTTGGTATTTTCTCTTTGTATTTCAATTTTTCTTTTTATATTATTTTCAATTATTCAATTTCATATTTCCTCTATGTCACGACCCGAATTTTCCCCCAATATCGGGATCGTGATGGCGCCTACTCGTAGTAGCTAGGCAAGGCACTGTATTCATACTATCCTGTTTTTAATAATATTTCATAATTAATTTATCAACAAAACCATAACTTTAATTAAATAAGTGTGGAAGACTTTATCGAAATAGAAATAACCAGTTTCAAGGTAAAATCATACTGAAATCCTCTACCCAAGACGTGGAGTCACCAACTCACGAACTACTACTAAATACTACACATAAAAATCTGAAAGAAATATAACATAATCTGTTTGTCTCGGAACAAAGAGACTACAGCTAATAACATAAGTAAAAGAAGAGACGCCGGGCCTGCGGACGCCTGTAAGCTACCTCGGTCTCAAAGTGTTCAACTTCCACGCAAAAGATTTACTGCTGCTGCTCCTGATCGAAACCTGGACCTGTGCAAAAACGCACAGAAGTGTAGTATCAGCACAACCGACCCCATGTGCTGGTAAGTGCCTGGCCTATCCCGGCGAAGTAGTGACAAGCCTAGGACCGGACACCCACATAAACCTGTGCAGTTCCATATATATGTATACCACAAACTAACGAGAAATAACCAAGTAATAACACAATAAGGAATATCTCAAAAGAACTCAACAATTAACAGTTAATAAGTTCACAAGGAAAACAAAGTATAATGGAAACACAAGTAATATCAAGTCAAGGAATAGCAAGTAGTTGCATGGCATCACCCTTCGTGCTTTTAGTCTCATCCTCACCAAATAAGCAAATAAAGTACACAGCATCACCCTTCGTGCTTTTACTCTCATCCTCACCAAATAAACAAATAAAGTACACGGCATCACCCTTCGTGCTTTTACTCTCATCCTCACATCCATGGTACGGCATGATCCTTCGTACATGGTTCAATAACAAGGCACGACATGATCCTTCGTGCATAATCAATAAAAAGGTACGGCATTAACCTTCGTGCATAAATAATAAATCAAGGCACGACATCACCCTTCGTGCATTATCACTCTTCCTCACCCAAATAACAATCACAAGTTAAGGGCAAAGAATGAAACAGTAAATCATAAACCGTCCCAACAAGGGCAATCAACAATCATCTTCACAACAAGTCTCAACAAGGGAGAACAATAACACTTCTACAACCCGGCAAGGGTTCAACAATTCATATTCAAATATATCCCACAACAAATATTAACAACGACTCACGGTCATGCTAGACGCCAGAGTATGGATGCTCGTCACCACAGCCCATACACCGCACTCGATCACATAACACATAGCACATAATCCTATTCCCTCAAGCTAGGATAGAACAAACACTTACCTCGAATGTTTATGAACAATTCAATCCGTGGCAATGCCTTTCCCTTTCAAATTTGGCTCCAATCTAATCGTATCTATACACAATTGATTTAATATCATCAATACTACTCAACAAACTAATTCCTAAGGCCAATTACAACTTTTACAACATTCTGCTCGGAATAGTGAATTTCGACCCCGGGCCCACATAGTCGGAACTCGGGGTTCGGACCAAAATCTGGTTACCCATCCCCCCACGAGTTCAAGTATATGATTTGTTTCAAAATCGGACCTCAATTTGAGGTCCAATTTCCCAATTTATGAAAAACCCTATATTCTAACAAAAACAAGAAATTCTACCATGAAAACCTTTGATTTCTATTGAAAAACATGTTTAATGATGTTAGGAATTGAAAGAATTAAATAAAAAGTGACTTACAATTGTTTTGAAGAAGAAGGAATCCTTGAAGAATCGCAAATGGGTGTTTTTTTTGGGTTGTGAAATGTGAAGAAATGAACTGAAAATCGTGATTTACAGGTCTCTGTGTTCGCATTTGCGAACATGGGTTCGCAATTGCGAACCCCGACCAATTTCTGGAGTTCGAAAAATAAGCTAAGGCTGGGAAGTTCGCATTTGCGAACTTTTGTTCGCATTTGTGAACACAGGCAGGATAGAGGAATGTTCGCATTTGCGAACTATTGTTCGCATTTGCGAACACAGGCAGTATAGGGGAATGTTCGCATTTGCGAACTATGGTTCGCATTTGCGAACATAGGCAGGACATGGGGATGTTCGCATTTGCGAACTATTATTCGCATTTGCGAACAAGGCTGGGCATGAGGGGACTTTGCATTTGCGATCAGGGTTCGCATTTGTGAGCCCTGCCTTGATCTGCCACCTTCGCAATTGCGAGAAATGCTTCGCAATTGCGAAGCCAACAGCTGGGTGAAAAACCAGCAGTGCAAAAATTCAGAATTTAATCCAACGGCCTATCAAATTTTTACCCGAGCCCCCCGGGATCCAAACCAAACATGTTCAGAACATCAAAAACACATTATGAACTTGTTCGTGCGATCACATCGCCAATATCACATCGTTTTCATCAAATCAAGCCTCAAGTTCATGATTTTCATACTTTTGGTTTTCAAAACTTTCAAACTTGGAATTCAAGGTCCAAAACATATCAAACGACATCCGAATGTCACCAAACTTTGCAGAAAGCACATATATTATATTTAAGACTTGTACCGGGCGTCAAAACCAAAATACGAGCCCGATACCAAAGTCAATTAATTCATTTTCCTTTAACAATTACATCAAAAAACAATTTCACCGATAAATTCATAACTTGGGCTCTAGGCCTCAGAATTCGATTCCGGACGCATGTCCATGTCCCATATTTTCCTACGGACCTTCCGGGACCAGAAATCCTCGGGTCCGGATCCGTTTACCAAAAATGTTGACCGAAGTCAACCATATCAATATTAATATCATTTTTATCCAAATTTCTCATAGAATTCATATTTTCTATCACAAAATCTTTCCGGCTACATGCTCGGATCGTGCACGTAAATCGAGGCAATATAGAATGAGGTTTTTCAAGGCCTCAGAAGCTCGAAATGATTAATAAAATAAGTGATGACCCTTTGGGTCATCACACTCTAATTTTCTGATATTGTTTGACATTTTTGTACTATATTTCCTTAATTTCCATTATTATTGCCTCTTTTTTGTTAATTTTCCTTTTAAACTCTTAAATTGTAATACTTGTAATTAAACTATTTTTTGTTAATTTTCTTTTTAATCTCTAATTGTTCAATCACACAAATGCACTTTATTTCAATCAAAATATGTAATTGCACCCAAAAATATTATTTATTTTAATTTTGGAATTTGTTGCTTAGGGCAAAAATCACGTGCTCATAGCTGCTCCTCTTTGCTCGGGAACACGAAGAGTTTCAGTGCAAATACAAGTGAGCAGTAATGAGAGATTTTTGCCCACTAGCATATTCCGTGAGAAGCATTTTGAAAACCTTTTGACCGCACCCTGCCTCAGAGGTTGCCTACATATCCTGGACTAAACAGGAATTATGTCAGTGTATTTTGGGAAGGTCTGTTAGTTTAAAACTACCAAGACTTTGCTGTTTCATTGACACTGTTATGACTACTAACCTACTCCTTATTACACCAGAGGTGAAAATGCAAAATGAAGAAGCTATTCTAAGCTACAAAGCTACGAGTTACAATTGTTCCTATCTACTTCTTGTCTTCTTATTCTTCCTTGTCTCTTTTTCCTTGATTTTCTGTGCGGCTATCCTTCTTTTTGTTGATTTTCTTTTCCTTGCTCCCCTTCTTTGATTTTAGATGGTATTCCTCGCCTTCAAACTAATACCTTCTCAAAACAAAACAAAACAACAAAACTTTTCCCTCTGCTCCAGTGTGGGCTTTTCATGTTACGGTGTTACTCATGTTAGCTAACACAAACCTAAATTACAGGAATTAAAAATTGTAGAAATGTATTCCCCTGTTATACAGGTGGGCGCCTGACAGAAATGAAAATGCAGAAAAGTATTCCCTTGTTATACGAGTGGGCGCTCGAACAGAAATTAAAATGCAGAAAAGTATTCCCTTATTATACAAGTGGGCGCCTGAACAGAAATTGAAAATGCAGAAAAGCATTCCCTTGTTATACAGGTGGGCGCTTGAACAAATGAAAATGCTAAAAAGTATTCCCTTGTTAAACAGGTGGGCGCTTGAACAGAAATGAAAATGCGGAAAAGTATTTCCTTGTTATCCAGGTGGGCGCCTGTGGGCGCCTGATGCATGAAATGCGAATGCAGAAAATATTCCCTTGTTATCCAGGTGGGCGCCTGATGCATGAAATGCGAATGCAGAAAAATATTCCCTTTTTATCCAGGTGGGCGCCTGATGCATGAAATGCGAATGCAGAAAAATATTCCCTTGTTATCCAGGTGGGGGCCTGATGCATCAAATGCGAATGCAAAAAAATATTCCCTTGTTATACAGGTGGGCGCCTGATGCATGAAATGCGAATGCAGAAAAATATTCCCTTGTTATCCAGGTGGGCGCCTGATGCATGAAATGCGAATGCAAAAAAATATTCCCTTATTATCCAGGTGGGCGCCTAATGCATGAAATGCGAATGCAGAAAATATTCCCTTAGTTTGATAATTGGGAAGAGAATTTTATAAGATGATACCTTCCTGCTGTTTTTGGTATTTTCTTGATTGTGTGGTTCCTCCATCCATGGATTCCTACATTTATTGCTGAACTTTTTATTTCTTTGTTTTCTCTCCTTTCACATTAGTCACATTCACTTTAAAGTGATTAGTGACAATTTGCTCCTGTCTAAAACAAAATCTTGTTAGTTATAAGCTGCTGGCAACTGGCATCTGCCGCTCCTGCCTTTATTGCCTTCCTCTTTTTGCTTTTTTTTTCCTGCTGTGCGGTATTTCAGTTGACTATCTTTTGTAAACTCTTGTTGTATTTTTCCTTGCTTTTCACCTTTTTTATTTTCTTTTCTTTCAGCCCTGATTGCCATCCTTCTTTATTTCCTTTCCCCTTCTTTGTTTTCTTTTTCTTTTCCAGTGTTATTTCAGCTCTTATCATCAGAAGCTGGTAGTTAGCTTTCAATGGAAAATCAATGAAATGCAGGAACAAATGAAATTCAAAAGGGGTAAGGGTGATTTGGAGAAGTGGTAGAACTTATCTGGGTATGTTGGCTGATCCCTTTGACCATGCCATGTATTTAAACTCCGACCCAGTTCATTCAATCGAATTACCATTATTCCAACTCCAACTTTCTTGCAACCCAAACCGATCTTATTTTGTTGCTTTTCTCTTTTTCCAAAACAATCCTCAATATCGCCTTATGGTGCCGTAAAAGGTTTTTACCAACAAGACTCTCTTATTTATTTTCTCACATTCTCACCGTCGCCTTACAGTGCCGGTAAATGTTTTCACTGATAAGTCTCTCTCATTTTATTTCTCTCAGCCTCACAGTCGCCTCGCGGTGCCGGTTAAGGTTTTCACCGATGAGACACTCTCATTTTTTTCTTTTGTATATATTTTCTTTTGTCTTTTGTTTTTTCCGAACCACTGGTGTTGTCCATGCCCCGTTCTTCCTTTATTCTCATTGTGTTTGTTATTTTCTTGAAATTGATTAGAAGGTCTTTCTTTGGACCGTAACGTGGCTTTTGGATGGGTTAAGAAAGAAGGATGTAAAGGCTCAAAATTTTATGAGGTTTTTGAAATATTTACAACTCTCGAATTTTGTAAAACATAACTTCTGCCCCAGTTTCAATATGTGCGGGAATTTTGGATTTTCTCTTTATTGTGACTGAACCTTAGTGAGGCTGCCTACGTACCCTTTCGGGGTCAAGTCAGACGTAGTTCAGACTATGCCATTTAATTCATGGTTTTCTTTTGACTTTTTTCCCGATTTCTTTGTCTTTTTCTTTTGCTTGCATTTTTTTTGTTATTCTCCACTTTTATTTTCTTTTTGTATCATAAACAATTCCGAGAGAGGTATATGAATGAATTGATTGAACAAGGCTCAAAGGGGATGTCAATGGATAAAGTGTTTGGATAGAGAATAAAATGCCTTCATCATTTCAATTCCAAAATCACAACAAATACAATTATACAAATGAAAAGGAATCATACATAGTATCTTTTGACGGCATCTGAATTGATAGCAGTCTCTACGCATTTCCCTTCAACATCTATCAGATATAGTGCCCCATTAGACAACACCCGTGATACCATGAACGGTCCTTGCCAGTTTGGTGTGAATTTGCCTTTTGCTTCAGCCCAATGCGGTAAGATACGCCTTAATACCAAATTGTCCGACTTCAAATTTCCAAGGGCGCACCTTCTTATTATATGCTCTGGCCATTCTCTGTTGATATAATTTCCCATGGCAAACTGCTGCTAACCTCTTCTCATCGATCAGATTTAGTTGTTCCAATTGGGAATTTACCCATTCATCATCATCGATCTCAGCTTCATCTATGATTCGAAGCGATGGTATCTTGATTTCTGCGGGTATAACAGCCTTTGTTCCATATACCAGTGAATAGGGTGTGGCACTAATAGAAGTACGTACTGTTGTGCGATAACCCATAAAAGCGAAAGGCAGCTTCTCATGCCATTGTCTAGACTCTTCCACCATTTTCCTGAGGATTTTCTTTATATTCTTGTTTGCAGCTTCTACTGCTCCATTTTCCTTTGGCCTGTAAGGTGTAGAGTTATAATGTAGGATCTTAAATCTCTGACATGCTTCCACCATGAGGTGACTGTTCAGATTTTCCCCATTGTTTGTGATAATTACTTTGGGAATTCCAAATGCCGATTTTTATGCACGAAATCCACCACGGCTTTCTTCGTCACCACCTTGAATGTCTTTGCCTCCACCCACTTAGTAAAGTAGTCAATTGCGACCAAGATAAATCTATGTCCATTAGAAGCTGCAGGCACTATTGGTCCGATAACATCCATGCCCCAGGCGACAAATGGCCAAGGTGCAGACATCGTATGCAATTCATAAGGTGGGGAGTGAATTAAATCTCCATGTACTTGGCATTGGTAACATTTCTTCACATACCTGATACAGTCCCGCTCCATGGTGAGCCAATAATATCCTGCTCTCAAAATCTTCTTTCCTAAGATATACCCGCTCATATGAGGTCTGCAAGCTCCAGCATGCACCTCAGTCATAATCATGTCGGCTTGTTGCGCATTCACACATCTCAGCAAGCCCAAGTCTGGTGTTCTTTTATATATAATTCCTCCACTGAGGACAAATCCATTTGCTAAGCGTCTTACAACTCTCTTCTAATCTCCGGTGGCTTGTTCTGGGTACTTTCCTATTTTCAAGTATTCCTTGATATCGTGATACCACGGTTCCCCATCTAACTATCCTCTACAGCAATACAGTAAGCATTTTGATCATATACCTGTATTTGAAGTGGATCTATATAGGCTTTATCCGGATGATGTAACATAGAGGATAGTGTGGCCAGAGCATCTGCTACTTCATTGTGCATTCTTGGGATATGTTTGAACTCTATGGATTGGAATCTTTGGGACAATTCATGTAGACAATGCCGATAAGGTATCAATTTCAAATCTCTTGTCTCCCATTCTCCCTGAATTTGATGTATCAAAAGATCCGAGTCACCCATGACCAAAATCTCTTGAACACCCATATCTATCGCCATTCTTAATCCCAATATACACTCCTCATATTCAGCTATATTGGTAGTACAGAAAAATCGAAGCTGAGCGGTAACGGGATAATGTTGACCCGTTTCTGAAATAAGCACTGCTCCAATCCCAACTCCTTTACTGTTGACGGCTCCGTCGAAGTACATCTTCCAACATGGCTTATCATTTTGTTCCATTTCTTCAACATTCATTGCCTCTTCATCCGGAAAATACGTCTTTAGTGGCTCATATTCATCATCCACTGGATTTTCTGCTAAGTGATCTGCAACTGCTTGCGCCTTCATTGCCGTTCGTGTTACATAAATGATGTCAAACTCTGTGAGCAGAATCTGCCATTTAGCAAGTCTCCCTGTAGGCATGGGCTTCTAGAATATATACTTCAAAGGATCTAACCGTGATATCAGATATGTAGTGTATGTTAACAAATAATGCTTCAATTTCTGAGCCACCCAGGTTAATGCACAACATGTTCTCTCTAACTGAGTATATTTTACCTCGTAAGATGTGAACTTCTTACTAAGGTAATGTATAACCTTCTCTTTATTTCCAGTCTCATCGTGCTGCCCCAGTACACAGCCAAAGGAGTTATCAAGCACTGTCAAATATAAGATCAAAGGTCTTCCCGACTCCGGAGGAACTAACACTGGAGGATTTGCCAAATACTCCTTAATCTTATCAAAGGCTTCCTAACATTCATCGGTCCATTTCACTGCTGCATCTTTCTTCAACAACTTGAAAATAGGCTCACATGTTGATGTCAACTGAGTGATGAACCGGCTAATATAGTTCAGCCTGCCTAGTAAGTTCATTACTTCCTTCTTGTTCTTCGGCGGACGCAAATTCTGGATGGCTTTTATCTTTGACGGATCTAGTTTAACGCCTCGCCGACTTACTATAAATCCCAATAGCTTCCCTGAAGGTAATCCAAAAGCGCATTTCACAGGGTTGAGTTTGAGATTATACCATCGGAGTCTTTGGAAAATCTTCCTCAAGTCCTTGACATGATCATGTTGCTTCTTGGACTTTATGATGACATCGCCCACATACACTTCAATATCTCGATGCATCATATCATGAAACATTGTGGTCATTGCCCTCATATAAGTAGCTCCAGCATTCTTAAGCCCAAACGGCATCACTCTATAGCAGTATGTTCCCCAAGGCGTGATAAAAGCTGTTTTCTCCGCATCTTCTTCGTCCATTAGGATGTGGTGATAACCCTCATAGCAATCTACAAAGGAGCCAATTTCATGCTTGGTGCAATTGTCGATTAATATATGGATATTCGGCAGTGGAAAGTCATCATTCGGACTAGCCTTGTTGAGGTCTCTGTAATCAACACACACTCTGGTTTTTCCATCTTTCTTTGGGACTGGCACAACATTTGCTAACCAGGTGGGGTATTTGGTAACTCGTATGACCTTTGCCTCAAACTGCTTATTCACCTCTTCTTTTATCTTCACGCTGGTGTCCGTTTTGAACTTTCTCAACTTTTGTTTTACCAGCCGACATTCTGGATAAATAGGCAACTTGTGTACCACCAAATCAGTGCTGAGTCCGGGCATGTCATCATAGGACCGGCAAAGATGTCCTTGTATTCATGCAACAACTTTATTAGCTCTTCTCTGAGGGAAGCTTCTAGGTGTGCACTGATTTTTGTCTCCCGGACATTATCCTCACTCCCCAGATTAATGGATTCTGTCTCACTTAAGTTCGGTTTGGGTTTTTCCTCATATTGATTCAAGTCTTTACTGATCTCCTCCAGTATTTTCTCATTTTCATATTCTATTTCACTCTCATTTTCAATTTCCTGTAAAATTATTCGATTGTCAAAACTAGGACGGGAATCCTTCATGCATGACATATCATCAGAATCAGCGCATATTAAACTGCACAAAAAGGAAGAAAAAAAATAAAAATAAGGCAAAATGAATAAAGAAGAAGAAATTGCATTTCATTGATATTTTTCAGAAAGATAACAGAGGTTGGATACATTTGATTTTAGTGGGGGTGTGGGGATTACAAAAATAAAACTGCTTTTGGGAAAGATATTTTTTTGAAAGCTAACTACCAAGACTCCCTTCTGATTGGAAAAGGAGTGGCTTCCCAATTATTGAGTGCAACACTGGGCCCCACGAACTGGATATCCATCTTACTATTCCACTCGCCCATCTCCAACATGTTTACATCCCCGAACAACATTTCAAACCTCGTGAGGAGTTCCGCATTTAGCCTTATCTCAGCATACCTTGACGCAGTAGTTGTCAAATGTCGTTGTGTACCAGGCTTAGTGAAGGTGTCGGATAATTTTGGGTCTGGTTTCGGGAGGGTCCAACTTTTCTTCTTGGTTCTTTTGGCTCTCTGGATGTCGGTGTAGGTAGGTTTAAAGCCCAAGCCAAAGGTATCATTATTTCCCGGTAGATGGACAGGTTGTGTTATTCCCTGTAAGGCTATCCCCAAATCTTTTCCCGGTGTGAACCCATTTCTGATCATCTCTTTTGCTACCATAACAGCGCTAGATGCCACTGCAGGAATTGGCAAGCTCTCTCCTTTGGCTATCTTGTTAACTACCACAGTGTCTGTCATATGATACACCCATGGGCCCTTGTCCCCCTTGACTTCCTCAAAAGGCATTATGGTATTACAAGTGTCTTCCTCTCCATGCACCGTAATTTCTTGCTGTTCCTATTCGAATTTTAACATTTGGTGCAGGGAAGATGGTACGGCTTTGGCCGCATGGATCCATGGCCGTCCCAGCAATAGATTATAAGACACAGTGACGTCCAACACTTGGAATTCCATGGTAAAGTCTACCGACCCAATGTTGACCTCCAGCACGATATCTCCCAAGGTATTTTTGCTTCATCCGTCAAACCCCCGAACACTCACACTATTTCGACGGATTCTGACAGGATTAATCTTCAATTTTCTGATAGTCGAGGGTGGACAAATGTTTGCACTTGACCCGTTGTCTATTAAAACTCGAGTAACCACTGATTCTTCACTTTTGACGGTGAGATAGAGTGCCTTGTTGTTTCCCGTCCCTTCAACATGCAATTCATTGTCCGAGAATGTTATCTTGTTCGACTCAAAAATTTTGTTGGTGATCTTTTCAAATGGTAGACCAAGATTTTTTCGGGGACATGTGCTTCGTTCAGAATCTTTAGCAGCACCTTCCTGTGCTCCTCTAAGTGAATTAGCAATGAAAGTAATGAAATTTGTGCAGGCGTCTTTCTCAGCTGCTCTACTATCGAATAGTCTTGAGCTATCTTCAAAAACTCTTCTGCTTCTTTTTCAAAGATCGGCTTCTTCACATGACTCTCCTTTACCACCTTCATTTTCCTTAACTCTTCCGGGGCAAAGCATCGCCCGGAATGAGTGAGGCCATGTGTTTCATTGACCTCCCCTGTAACTAATTTTCCCCTATACATTACTGTGACTTTGTTGTAGTTATAAGGTATGGCTTTAGTATCTACCACCGGCATTTGCACTACCGGCTTTATGATTACCGGTTCCATGTATGCTCCTTTCACTGTCAATAACGGCTTAGCCCCTGGCACCACAATTTTCATAGTCTCAACCACTGGCGGCTTTTTCATTGGTAACTCGGCTGTCGCTTTCTCTTTCTCCACCTCTTTCTCCACTTTGTTGTTGGCCTTTATCATCATTACCGATTGGGATGACTTCTTGCTGCTCTCTTCTTGCTCTAACTCTATCATATGTGTCTCATGATGAGTTGGTAGTGGATTCTGAGTAATGTTTGGAGTCTCTGGAGCCTGCACCTCGATCCTCCTATTGTCAATGAGCTCCTGTATAGCAGATTTCAAGTGCCAACACTTTTTAGTATCGTGCCCCGGTGCCCCAGAACAATATTCACATCTGACTGACTGGTCAATGTTTCTGGGTGGTGGGTTTGGAAGTTTTGGGTCAATTGGGCTTAGCATCCCCAACTCTTTTAGACGATGATAGAGACTGGTATAAGACTCCCCCAATGGGGTGAATGTTTTCTTTGTTTGGGCTCTATTTCTCATTTCTGGATTAGGACAAAAGCTGGGTCTATTTGGGTTCTTATAGGTAGGGTAGGTGTTTTGCGTACGGTAGACGTTTTGTGGAGCTTGGGCTTGCCATAAATATGGAGGCGATGGGTAATGTTGAGCTTGTGGGATGGGATAATATGGGGTAGTGGGTAGATAATATGGTGGAGGTGGGTTGTAAGGTGCTGGCGGGTATGATTGGTATGGGCGAGGTGGGTGATGGTATGGATTTTGGCTCCGAGTCCATGGTCTACTTTCAACAACTGAAACCTCTTCCTTCTTCTTCTTACCAATAGATCCCCCATTTCCGGTATGTATCGCCTGATTCGTGGCCTTGATAGTAGAAAAGCTTATGATTTTGTTGGTTTTCTATCCTTCCTCTACAAAAATCCCCATTTTCACTACTTCATTGAAATTCTTACCAATAGCCGACACCAGATGGCCATAGTAAGTAGGTTCCAAGGCCTGTAGAAAACAATCTACCATTTCAGTCTCCTTCATAGGAGGATCTACTCATGCCGCTTGTTCTCTCCATCTAAATCCGTACTCTCAGAAACTTTCTCTGGGCTTCTTTTCCATCTTTGTAAGCGACATCCTGTCTGGAATTATCTCCAAGTTGTACTGAAAGTGGTTAGCAAATGATTGAGCTAGATCGTCCCAGATGAACCATCTAGTGTGATCCTGACGTGTATACCACTCCAGCGCAGAACCGCTCAAACTCTGACTAAAGTATGCCATCAAAAGTTCATCTTTTCCCCCTGCACCACGCATCTTGCTACAATAACCCCTGAGATGGGCTACAGGATCCCCATGTCCATCATACATGTCGAATTTAGGTAGCTTGAATCCAACCGGGAGCTGCACTTCTAGGAACAAACACAAATCTTTGTATGCTACACTCACTTAGCCTCCTAGCCCTTGTATGTTACGGAAAGATTGTTCTAAACTCCTCATCTTCCGTGCCATTTCCTCTTGCTCCAAGTTCTTGATGGGCCTTTCTTCCGTCGTCTCCATCAGTGGGGTATAGGAGTCATGCTGCCTAAACGTCGGCTCCGACGGATAGTAATGGGCGTCCTGCCCATGGAACACTGGTTCACTTGACGATTTATGTAGAGCAACAGGTGGTGGTGCCACATATACCGGGGCAACCTGTGGTGGTTGAGGTGGAGTCTGCTTGGAAAGTAGTGGTGGTACTTGTGAAGTAGTGGCATAGTAGTGATGATAATCTGGGTACGTGGAGGATGAGTCCATGGTAGGTGGCTCGGGATTAGGGTTGGCAGAAGGGACATATGCTGGATTGGCTGGATATGTGGGTAAAGATTGACCCATGGACCAAGCTTGGTACATTTCCGACATTTGCTGCTTGAGCTTATACATCTCTTCTTTCATTCCCGCAACATCCACAACCTCCTCTTCTTGTACTGGGTCCATGATAGTTGGCTCAATTTCCTGAGTCACAGCCTTAGTCATAGTTTTTGATCGTGTGTTGTAATGATGATTTGCCAGAGTACCAGTTGCCAGCTGAAATCTGATTCTCATAAACAACAACACTTGTTAATACTTAGTACATAAAGGGATAAGATGCAATGATTAAAAATCACAACTTTTGCCTTTGATCATTATGCATCATCCCGACACTTATTCCAGTTTGAATCAACATTCATTCATCTCTTTTTCTTTCTTTCTCTTTTTCCATTCATCTTTCTTTTTCTCTTTTTCTCTTTTCTTTTTTTTTCTCTTTTTATTCTTTTTTTTTCTTTTTTTTTTCTTTTTTTTTCTTTTTTTTTTCTTTCCTTTTTTTTCTTTCTTCTTTCTTTATTGATTTTCGTTCCTACATATTTGCCTATCGCCCAGACAATTGATATAAAGCAAAAAAAAGATTAGCAACAACTTCTTTGAACTTTCATTGATACTCAAAAACATTTGATTTACAAAATTATGTTGTGCTACTAATGCAAAAAGAAATACGAATACAAAATGCATGCCCTATGAGTACATTAATGCTCCTAATGCCCGCGAGACGTTGTTCGATCTTGCCGCTGGCCTATATGCCAATCCACTTTGGAGTTTATCTAGGTCGGACATGACTTGCTTTACAAAGAACTTCATGGCTGATGCAAATGTTGCCTGGGACATATCTTCACACAATTGGCATTTTCTGGTGATGTACTGAGCAATATGGACAATTCTTTCTCGAATGACCCCCTTTTCTTGAAGTAGCTTGCTGATCTGTCTAGCGCGAGCGTCTAAGGTTTGCTGGTTCTTTTTCTGTAGCTGTTGTAACTCGAACTCTAATCGAGCCATAGTCGTGTAATAATGCACTATTGATTCTTCAAACTCTTTGATTATTTTGTTACTTTTGACTGTGGCTGTGATGACTTTCTTTCTCAATCGAGCTACCTCAACTTCATTTTTATCTTGTAGTTACTGAACCATTCTAGCTCTTTCCTCGGCATCTCTGGCCAGTTGCTTCCGAACCCTGACTAACTCCTTTTTTGCTTCGTCAAGATCGAAGCTGTAGTCATTCACTTTGTGCCGAAGATTTTCAATTAGTTTCTTATCTCGGGCTAAGCGAACCGGGGTCTCAGATGCAATTTTTATTTTTGCAACTTGAGCCTTTAGAATTTCATTCTCTTTTTTCAGCTGCTTCTTTTCTCCTTCGTCAGATGCTGCCTGTAAACTGCTCTCGAATTGGAGATCTCGCAATTGTTTTTCTAGCAAGCTGATCTTGGCCTTATACTCATTTTCTTTGGCCACCCAATTTCCGTATTCTTTAGACTGCTCGGCCAAATCTTGAACGTGAGGTCTTTTCAATGGTCTATCATGCTCATTGCCCCGTCGATACTATGCGGCGTACCCTGGCGAAACTTCTCCCCGAGCTTTGTTTTCCACACAAGTTTCTGCCTTCAAATTTTGACACTCATTCCAAATCTATCGGACCTTTGCTTCCGGGAATTGCCCATCCGGACTAATCTCTATTGCTTGCAAACTGAGGTCCCCATCCTTCGGTATAACTTGATATCTTCCAAGCTGTCGTAGGACTCTGTACGAGGCATAAGGCTGGATACCCGACCTTTAACTCCCTCTGGCAGCTTAACCTATTTTGTTCTCGTATAGAATTCTTCAAGGCATGTTCTTTCGGACGGCCCATAGCTTGAGAACGAAGGATGATGGCATAGATGTTCTATCAACCAAATTTGCAGAATCAAGTTACATCCCTCAAAGAAGTTGTACCCTACTTTACATGTTGTTAAGGCACGGTAGATATCGGCTATGATCATTAGGGCCAAAGTGCAATTATCTTGTAAAATCAAAGTGCTGGCCACCCCGGCGACTCTTGTATCAATGTGCCCATCCTTTCTTGGAAATATGATTATCCCGAGAAACGCCACCAGAAAGGCGAATCGTTGATGTTCCTCCCATTTGGCTCGGTTGGACTTACAACAGAGTTTGTTCGTGGGGTTATTGAAACCCCTAACATGTCCATATCTACTGTATATGAAGTTTAAGGAGCAAAACCCATTAACCAAATCCTCGTTGTGGACGTTCCGAGCAATCTCCAAAGAGTCGAGGAAGCGGTACACCATTATCGCTCTTGGAGCCACCGGGTATTTCTCTTTTAAGGGGACCTCATTTTTCCCTATATAGTAAGCAACTTCCTCAAGAGTGCGAGTGAGTTCAAAGCCCGAAAAATGTAGAACGTTGTGCACAGGATCCCAGCATGTAACAAGTGCTCGGATTATATCGCCTCGGGGAATTATGTCCATTAATCCCATAAGGTCCTTCAGATAACATTTGACCCAATTCTGTCCTTCCTGTCCCATGTCGTTCCACCATAATCTTAGCTCCAGAGGGATTCTATTCATTAGAGTGAATGTTTCATTTTGTATCGTGCTCTCCTGCACATTTATTAAAGGTGATTTTATATAGAAAAAAAGGAAAATATTTTTCAAAGCAAATTTTCATTTTATAACCTTCTCAGGCTTTTATTTGGAAAAAGGAAAAGACATGATTTTCAAAGTGGCCATTTTTGCCAAAACAGCCTTCCGGCGTCCTTTTAGAACATTCGGCTATTTCCTAAAATAGCTATCACTTCGATTATTTGAAACAAAAATATTTTTTTGGTAATTTTTCTAAAAGGGTGGTTGGACTCGTTCAAGGGTTGCCTACGTATCCCACCTAATGGCGAGAATCAAACCTGCGTAGTTTCGTCAGATTAATTGACCAATTATTTCAACAACAATATTTTCCTATTTTTTTTCCAGATTTTCTAATAACTCTTTTGTCAATATCTCTCTCTTTTCTTTTTCCGAATATTCCTTTTCTATTTCTAGAGAATTTTTTCCGGTCCGCATAATGATCAAAGACAATTAAAAATGCAACATATAGTATGCTTGGTCTTCAATTACCGGGTCACCTGTCCTAGACGGACCCAATCGCCCCCTAAGTCAATTATGATGCAAATAATCATCCTAGACCTATGTTCAATATCTTATAGTTTCATAGAGTGCTAGACCGTGTACCCGAGTGGACAACTCGGATCGAGGAGGGGGCTACGTACCGGTGACCCACGGGGTCATTCGGCGTTGTAACTTATCCGGCCTCTATTTCTTATTTTGGGTATAACTTAACAGAAAGGGGAGTCTCAGCCAGTAAGCACATCCTTGGAGGTGAAGAAGAGAAAGGTTTTTCGGCACAATTTATATATACAATCCACATAATATCAAAGCGGTAAAACACGTAGCATGTTGTTTCAACGCATTTAACAAAGTCAAATAATATCGAGAACGGCAATTCTAACGAGCTTGAATTCTTAAACCCTGAAACCGAAGTTCTGGGTTGCTTATCCCCAGCAGAGTCGCCAGAGCTGTCACACCTCCCTTTTTACTACCCTTTTTATATGTTTAATTCCCGATTAAGAGAATAGGGTATACCACATTGTTTCAAATACCCGGGAGGGATATAATAACAAAGAGGAAGGAGTTTTTCCAAATGAAGGACAATCGGTCCGGGATTTTGTTTAATTTTCAGAGTCGCCACTTGGGAAGATAATGGTGTCCCAAAGTCACCGGTTAATCCCGAATCCGAGGAAATTGACTCTCTATTACAGTCTGCGAAACTAGAAACCTGGATACGGAATTTTGTTAACCCGTGAGAAGATGATAGGCACTCCCGGATTCCGTGGTTTTAGCACGGTCGCTCAACTGTCATTCTCAGTATTATGTGACTTATTATATTCTTTTTAACAATGTGTGCATATTTCAAAATTTAATATTTTACGAATTTCGACGTTGCGAAAACGTATTTCGGATCACACCGCAACCAGTACGCCTGTGACCTTTAATACATTTCAGCTTCGCTGGGATTTACGATTTGAGTCACACCAAGTGTGCACTCGTATTAAGGAAGGTATATTTATTAAATCGTGCCTAAGTCATCTAACGACTTTTTAAATCTTTAAGAGAGGTTGTGGAATGAGCTATCAACCTTCCCGAGTCTATCATATTATTACTTGTTTATATGGGGGACCCGCTATTTTTTTTCCATGCGAGGCTCATCCCATTCGATTTTTATAGTCCAACCCTAACGCATAGCTATATTTTCTACTATTGTTTTTCCCTTAGTCATTTTAATTACATTATAGTTCCAGAAGTTAGTCCAGGCCTCATCATTTTATTATTACTGGGCCTGAACTCTTGGGCTTGCATTCAACAGACTAATCCGTGTATCTGGGTTTCAGAAATCCAGATTATGCTGAAGCCTTTATTCAGAAGCCCAGTTGTAATCCAAATCAGATCCAGGCCTGCGCTATTCATTAGGCCCAGACCAAACGAGACAAAGAGGAAGAAACAAAACTAAAAACTCATAATATATACAGGTATTTGAAATCAAAGAGAATAAACTCAAATTATATTTATTTATGAAGAGAAACAACAGTACAGAACTGATAGTATCAATTCGAAATCACAACTATCTAACATTAATCAAATCTAACCAACAAACTACTTTTTTTTATATTTTAATCAAGTATTTTTTAAACTACTGAAAACAGGATTATTCACTTAACATGTTACTAATTATAATTCATACTTTTCTAATTGTAATTATTAAATGCTAATTGTAATTCAAATAATAGCTGACTGTGTAACTGTGTCGATCAGTCTTATAGTCCTTAACTACTGATTTTAAATCATGCAGCTTACAGTTGTTTTTGAACTCTAAAAATGAAGAGGTAGACTAAAGCTAAGTTAATAACCTCGTTATATTCCGTATAATCACTGTTGTTATATGCCTGTTACGAATCAGTTTTTAAAGCTATGTGAGTTAGTTTAAACTAATTAACCTATTCTTAAACTAAACTAAGTGATTACGATTACTACTATTCTAATCTACATTCTATCTATTACATGATTATCAGCGTCAGTTCATGCTGCACATGTATCAATTATACAACCACTTCCTATCAAAATACATAGGATCTACTTGTACAATAAAAATGAAACGAATAACAGAAAACAGTCTCGAAAATTAATTCATGTCATTCATTGCTTCAAGTCAACTGCAATTACATTGCTTGAGTGGTAGCTCTGTACCTGATTCAACAGAACACTCTTATGAGTCTAAGGGAAATAAGACAGGAAATAGCAGTAAAACCACGACAGGCAATGCAACAGCAAATAGAGTGAATCCCAGCAAATCAATTGTGACGACCCAAAGGGTCATCACTTATTTTATTAATCATTTCGAGCTCCTGAGGCCTTGAAAACCTCATTCTATGTTGCCTCGATTTACATGCACGATCCAAGCATGTAACCGGAAAGATTTGTGTGATAGAAAATATGAATTCTATGAGAAATTTGGATAAAAATGATATTAATATTGATATGGTTGACTTCGGTCAACATTTTTGGTAAACGGACCAAGACCTGAGATTGGATGGTCCCGAAAGGTCCGTAGGAAAATATGGGACTTGGACATGCGTCCGGAGTCGAATTCTGAGGCCTAGAGCCCAAGTTATGAATTTTTCTATGAAATTGTTTTTTTGATGTAATTATTAAAGGAAATGAATTAATTGACCTTGGTATCGGGCTCGTATTTTGGTTCCGACGCCCGGTACAAGTCTTAAATATTATATATGTGATTTCCTGTAAAGTTTGGTGACATTCGGATGTTGTTTGAGATGTTTTGGACCTTGAGTTCCAAGTTTGAAAGTTTTGAAAACCAAAAGTATGAAAATCATGAATTTGAAGCTTGATTTGATGAAAACGATGTGATATTGGCGATGTGATCGCACGAACAAGTTCATAATGTGTTTTTGATGTTGTGTACATGTTTGGTTTGGAGCCGGGGGGCTCGGGTAAAGATTTGATAGGCCGTAGGATCAATTTCTGAATTTATGCACTGCTGGTTTTTCACCCAGCTGTTGGCTTCGCATTTGCGAAGAATTTCTCGCAAATGCGAAGAAGGCAGTTCAAGGCTGGGTTCGCAAATGCGAACCCATTATCGCAAATGCGATGCCTGCCAGAACCAGCCAAGTTCGCAAATGCGAACAAAGTGTCGCAAATGCGACACTGGCACACCTGGACCAGAGTTTGCAATTGCGAACTTAACCTCGCAAATGCGAGGCCTTCAGTAATTGCCTGTCTTTGCAATTGCGTGGAATGTGTCGCAATTGCGACAAAGCCCAGAAGCTAGCTGGTTCACAAATGCGAACCTTATTTCGCAAATGCGAAATCCCCAGCAACTGCCCAGACTTCGCAAATGCGAACAAATGTTCGCAAATGCGAACCTCCCAGCCTTAGCTTATTTTTCAACTCCAGAAATTGGTCGGGGTTCGCAATTGCGAACCCATGTTCGCAAATGCGAACACAGAGACCTGTAAATCACGATTTTCAGTTCATTTCTTCACTTTTCACAACCCAAAAACACCCATTTGCGACTCTTCACGGATTCCTTCTTCTTCAAAACAATTGTAAGTCACTTTTTACTTAATTCTTTCAATTCCTAACATCATTAAACATGTTTTTCAATAGAAATCAAAGGTTTTCATTGTAGAATTTCTTGTTTTTGATAGAATATAGGGTTTTTCATAAATTGGGAAATTGGACCTCGAATTGAGGTCCGATTTTGAAACAAATCATATACATGAACTCGTGGGGGGATGGGTAACCGGATTTTGGTCCGAACCCCGAGTTCCGACCATGTGGGCCCGGGGGTCGAAATTCACTATTTCGGGCAGAATGTTGTAAAAGTTGTAATTGGTCTTAGGAATTAGTTTGTTGAGTAGTATTGATGATATTAAATCAATTGTGTATAGATACGATTGGATTGGAGCCAAATTTGAAAGAAAAAGACATTTCCACGGATTGAATTGTTCATAAACATTCGAGGTAAGTGTTTGTTCTATCCTAGCTTGAGGGAATAGGATTATGTGCTATGTGTTATGTGATCGAGTGCGGTGTATGGGCTGTGGTGACGAGCATCCATACACTGGCGTCTAGTATGACCGTGAGTCATTGATAATGCTTATTGTGAGACATATTTGCAGATGAATTGTTGAACCTTTGCCAGGTTGTAGAATTGTTATTGTTCTCCCTTGTCGGGACTTGTTGTGAAGATGATTATTGATTGCCCTTGTTGGGGCGGTTTATGAATTACTGTTTTATTCTTTGCCCTTAACCGTGATTGTTATTTGGGTGAGGAAGAGTGATAATGCACGAAGGGTGATGCCGTGCCTTGATTTATTATTTATGCACGAAGGTTAATGCCGTGCCATGTTTTATTATTTATGCACGAAGGTTAATGCCGTGCCATGTTTTATTGATTATGCACGAAGGATCATGCCGTGCCCTGTTATTGAACCATGTACGAAGGATCATGCCGTACTATTGATGTGAGGATGAGAGTAAAAGCACGAAGGGTGATGCCGTGCAATTGCTTGCTATTCCTTGACTTGATATTACTTGTGTTTCCATTATACTTTGTTTTTCCTTGTGAATTTATTAACTATTGTTAATTGTTGAATTCTTTGAGATATTCCTTATTGTGTTATTACTTGGTTATTTCTTGTTATTCTGTGGTATACATATATATTGAACTGCACGGGTTTATGTGGGTGTCTGGTCTTAGGCTTGTCACTACTTCGCCGGGATAGGCCAGGCACTTACCAGCACATGGGGTCGGTTGTGCTGATACTACACTTCTGTGCATTTTTGCACAGGCCCAGGTTACGATTAGGAGCAGCAACAATAAATCGATTGCGTGGAAGTTGATCACATTTGAGACCGAGGTAGCTTGAAGAGTCCGCAAGCCCGGCGTCTCTCTCTTTAATTATGTTACTAGCTGTAGTCTCTTTGTTCCGAGACAAACAGAATTATGTTATATTTCTTTCAAACTTTTATGTGTAGTACTCAGTAGCAGTTCCTGAGTTGGTGATTCCACGTCTTGGGTAGAGGATTTTAGTATGATTTTCACCTTGTAATTAGTTATTTCTATTTCGATAAATTATTCCGTACTTATTTATTTAAGGTTATGGATTATTGTTAAATAAATTATGAAATTGTATTAAAAACAGGATAGTATGAATACAGTGGCTTGCCTAGCTACTACGAGTAGGCGCCATCACGATCCCGATGTTGGGGGAAAATCCGGGTCGTGACAAGTTGGTATCGAGCTCTAGGTTACATAGGTCTCACCACTCACGAACAAGCTTAGTAGAGTTTGAGAGGTAGGTACGGAGACGTCCGTACTTGTCCTCCAGAGTCTATTGAGTTAGGAAAGAGTCTCTCATTTGTTCTTTCTTGTCGTGCGACTTGTTCCTCAATTATTGATTGAATTTCTATTCTGTCCTTTCGCGGATGGTGAGGACACGCGCTTCTTCGTCCGCTGACCAGCAGCCCGAGCCCCAGACAGCTCCCGTGAGGGGCAGGGGCCAAGGCCGTATCAGAGGCCTTGGTAGGGGTAGAGCTCAGCCCCAGGCAGCTACCCCAGAGGTGGAGCCTCATATTGAGATTGACGATGAGGTTCCAGTCCCAGCAGCTCCAGTGGGCCCAGCTCAGGTCCCAGGAGAGGCTTTATTTACCCCAGATCTTCGGGATGCTTTGGTCAGAATAGCGGGATTTATGGACAGCATTGCCAGAGCGGGCTTATTATCAGTTGCACCAGCCGCTTCTCAGGCTGGAGGAGGGGCCCGGACTCCTATTGCTCGTACTCCGGAGCCAGTTGCTCCTCAGCCTCAGGCACCAGTGGTTCAGCCAGCTGTGGCCACTCAGTCAGGTACCACAGCTCATGCAGGTGATGGAGCGGCCATGACTTCTGATTCGTTATGGAGGCTTGATCGGTTTTCCAAGCTATTTACCACTACATTCAGTGGAGCCACATCAGAGGATCCTCAGGACTTCTTATTCAGCTGCCATGAGATTCTCAAGACTATGGGGATCGTGGAGTCAAATGGAGTTGACTTCTGTACATTCAGACTTGCAGGATCCGCCAAGACTTGGTGGAGAGATTATTGCTTGACTCGACCAGCAGGGTCCCCAGCTTTATCATGGGATCAGTTTGCGGAACTATTTATGGAGAAATTTCTCCCTGCTACTCGGTGGGATGTACTTCGGAGGCAGTTTGAGCGCTTCCATCAGGGCACTATGACGGTCACACAGTACGAGACGAGATTTGTCAATTTGGCTCGTCATGCAGTGGTGATACTTCCCACAGAGCGGGAGAGGGTCCGCAGGTTTATAGATGGGCTTAATCGGCCAATTAGACTCCAGATGGCTATGGGCGTGGGGAGTGACATATCATTTCAGGAGGCAGCTAATGCAGCACGCCGAGTTGAGATGGCTCTTGCTCGGGCAGGCGGTTATTCTTCAGACAAGAGGCCTTGTCATTCAGGCAGGTTTAGTGGTTCTTCCTCTGGTGGCAGAGAATCCTTTGATAGAGGCCAGTCTTCCAGGCCTTTTCATTCCGCCCTTCGGGCTTCACAGGGTGGACCAGGTGATCGTGGTTTTCGGGGGCATTATTCAGACCAGCCTCCTATTAATGCTCAGCCTCTTCAGAGTGTTCGTGGAGGCCATTCAGGTCGTCAGGGCCAGCAGCCCTATCAGTCTAAGAGTTGCTACGGTTGTGGTGACCCGGGTCATTTTATCAGGTATTGCCCTCGAGCAGTGGGCAACTCTCAGCAGCGGGGTCCTCGTCCTATGATTCAGGCCCCAGCTGACCCTCAGCCTGCCCAGCCAGCGAGAGGCGGGGGTAGAGATTATAGAGGTGGAGGTCGAGACCGTAGAGGTGGAGACCGTCCAGCCGGAGGTAGAGGTCAGCCAGTTGATGGTCGTCCTAGAGACGCAGCTCAGAGGGGAGGTGCAGATCCCCGATTCTATGCTTTACCGGCCAGGCCAGAGGCAGAGGCATCAGATGCCGTGATTACAGGTACTATTCTTGTGTGTGGCAGAGGTGCTTCGGTATTATTTGACCCTGGATCTACATATTCCTATGTGTCTTCCTACTTCGCACCGTATTTGGCCGTGCCCAGCTATGCTCTGGATATTCCAGTTTATGTGGCTACACCGGTGGGTGACTCCATTGTAGTCGACCGAGTGCATCGTTCGTGTGTAGTTATATTTGGGGGTCTTGAGACCCGTGTTGATCTGTTGCTTTTAGATATGGTGGATTTTGATGTCATATTGGGGATGGACTGGTTGTCCCCATACCATGCTATTCTAGATTGCCATGCTAAGACTGTGACCTTAGCCTTGCCAGAATCACCCCAACTAGAGTGGAAAGGTACCTCAAGCCACTCCGTTCGCACTGTTATTTCCTATGTTAAGGCTCGACGCATGGTCGAGAAGGGGTGTCTAGCTTATCCGGCTTATGTTCGTGATTCCAGCGCAGAAGTTCCTTCTATTGAATCAGTCCCTATTGTACGGGAGTTTCCTGAGGTTTTTTCTTCAGACCTGCCGGGCATGCCACCCGACAGGGATATTGATTTCTGTATTGATCTGGCACCGGGCACTCGGCCCATCTCTATTCCACCCTATCGTATGGCCCCGCCGGAGCTAAAAGAGTTGAAAGATCAGTTGCAAGACCTTCTTGAGAAGGGCTTTATCAGGCCCAGTGTTTCCCCCTAGGGAGCACCTGTATTATTTGTAAAGAAGAAAGATGGCTCGATGCGGATGTGTATTGATTACCGGCAATTAAACAAAGTGACAATAAAGAATAAGTATCCACTGCCGAGGATTGATGATTTGTTTGACCAGCTCCGGGGAGCGAGGGTATTCTCAAAGATAGACTTGAGGTCGGGCTACCATCAGCTGAAGATCAGGGCGGCTGACATTCCTAAGACAGCCTTTCACTCTAGATATGGGCATTATGAGTTCTTGGTCATGTCCTTCGGGTTGACCAATGCCCCAACAGCATTCATGGAGTTGATGAATCGGGTATTCAGGCTTTACTTAGATCTGTTCGTGATAGTCTTTATAGATGACATCCTGATGTACTCCCGCAGCCAGGAAGAGCACGAGCAGCACCTCAGAGTGGTTCTTCAGACTCTGAAAGATAACCAGCTATATGCCAAATTTTCTAAATGTGAGTTCTAGCTGAGTTCGGTAGCATTTCTGGGTCACATTGTATCGGTGGAAGGTATTCGGGTAGACCCAAAGAAGATTGAGGCAGTCCAGAATTGGCCTCGACCAGCTTCAGTGACTGAGATCCGGAGTTTCTTGGGATTAGCAGGTTACTACCGTCGTTTTGTAGAGGGTTTTCTTCTATTGCAGCCCCGATGACCAGGTTGACCCAGAAGGGTGTCCAGTTCCAGGTGGTCAGAGGAGTGTGAGGCGAGCTTTCAGAAGCTCAAGACAGCCTTGACCACCGCACCGGTGTTGATACTACCTACAGGTGCAGGGCCTTATACAGTTTATTGTGACGCATCTCGTACAAGGCTTGGAGCGGTATTGATGCAGGATGGTAAGGTTATCGCTTATGCTTCGAGGCAGTTAAAGATACATGAGAAGAATTATCCAGTTCATGATCTTGAATTAGCAGCAGTGGTTCATGCCTTAAAGATCTGGAGGCATTATCTATATGGTGTGACATGTGAGGTGTACACTGATCACAAAAGCCTACAGTACTTGTTCAAGCAAAAGGAGTTGAATCTACGACGGCGGAGATGGTTAGAGTTGCTAAAAGACTATGATGTTACTATCTTATATCACCCAGGTAAGGCCAATGTGGTGGCCGATGCATTGAGTAGAAAGTATGCCGGCATGGGTAGTCTTGCATACATTCCGGTCAGTCAGAGACCATTAGCTCTAGATGTCCAGGCCTTAGCCAACCGGTTCGTGAGATTAGACATTTCTGAGCCTAGCAGGGTGTTAGTCTGCACGGTCGCTCGTTCTTCTTTATTAGAGCGTATCCGTGAGAGGCAATTTGATGATCCTCATTTGCGTGAGTTGAGAGATACGGTACAGCGGGGAGGTGCCACACAGGTAAATCTAGATGATGATGGGGTATTGAAATTGCAGGGTCGAGTTTGTGTGCCCAATGTCGAAGGGATTCGAGAGTTAATCTTAGCGGAGGCCCACAGTTCGCGGTATTCTATTCACCCGGGCGCCGCGAAGATGTGCCAGGACTTACGGCAGCACTATTGGTGGCGCAGAATGAAGAAAGATATCGTTGCGTATGTCGCTCGGTGTCTAAATTGTCAACGGGTGAAATATGAGCACCAGAGACCTGGTGGTGTATTCCAGAGGATTGAAATTCCCGAGTGGAAATGGGAGCGGATCACTATGGACTTCGTTACTGGACTTCCTTTGACTCGGAGGAAATTTGATGCTATTTGGGTCATTGTTGATAGGTTGACCAAATCAGCACACTTTATTCCAGTATCTGTCTCCTACTCGTCGGAGAGGTTAGCGGAGGTTTACATTAGGGAGATTGTTCGTCTCCATGGAGTGCCGGTATCTATTATCTCTGATCGGGGTACGCAGTTTACCTCGCGGTTCTGGAGAGCGGTCCAGCAGGAGTTAGGCACCCAGGTTCAGTTGAGTACAGCATTTCATCCTCAGACGGATGGCCAGTCCGAAAGGACTATTCAGATTCTAGAGGACATGCTTCGAGCCTGTGTTATTGATTTCGGAGGCTCGTGGGACCGGTTTCTGCCATTAGCAGAGTTCGCCTACAATAACAGTTACCAGTCTAGCATCCAGATGGCTCCGTATGAGGCGTTGTATGGTAGGCGATGTCGATCACCAGTTGGATGGTTTGAACCGGGAGAGGCTCGGTTGTTGGGTACAGACTTAGTTCGGGAGGCCTTGGATAAGGTCAAGACTATTCAGGAGAGATTGCGTTCAGCTCAGTCCAGGCAGAAGACTTATGCGGATCGTAAGGTTCGAGATGTAGATTTCATGGTTGGTGAACGAGTATTGCTCCGAGTGTCGCCTATGAAGGGCGTGATGAGGTTCGGGAAGAAGGGCAAGCTCAGCCCTAGGTATATTGGTCCATTTGAGATTCTAGACAGGAGTGGGAGGAGTGGCTTACAGATTAGCTTTGCCGCCTAGCTTATTAGCCGTGCATCCAGTTTTTCATGTAACTATGCTTCGGAGATACCACGGCGATCCCACACATGTGTTAGACTTCAGTACTGTCCAATTGGACAATGATCTATCTTACGAGGAGGAGTCGGTGGGCCATTCTAGACCGGCAGGTTCGACAGTTAAGGTCGAAGAGTTATCCTTCTGTGCGTGTTCAGGTGGAGAGGTCAGCCTCCTGAGGCATCGACCTGGGAGTCCGAGTCTGATATGCGGAGCCGCTACCCACACTTGTTTCCTGACTCGGGTACTTCTTTCTTTTGTCCGTTCGAGGACGAACGATTGTTTTAGAGGTGGAGATTGTGACGACCCAAAGGGTCATCACTTATTTAATTAATCATTTCGAGCTTCCGAGGCCTTGAAAACCTCATTCTATGTTGCCTCGATTTACGTGCACGATCCGAGCATGTAGCCGGAAAGATTTTTGTGATAGAAAATATGAATTCTATGAGAAATTTGGATAAAAATGATATTAATATTGATATGGTTGACTTCGGTCAACATTTTTGGTAAACGGACCCGGACCCGAGATTGGATGGTCCCGAAAGGTCCGTAGGAAAATATGGGACTTGGACATGCGTCCGGAGTCGAATTCTGAGGCCTAGATCCCAAGTTATGAATTTTTCTATGAAATTATTTTTTTGATGTAATTGTTAAAGGAAATGAATTAATTGACCTTGGTATCGGGCTCGTATTTTGGTTCCGACGCCCGGTACAAGTCTTAAATATTATATATGTGATTTCCGTAAAGTTTGGTGACATTCGGATGTCGTTTGAGATGTTTTGGTCCTTGAGTTCCAAGTTTGAAAGTTTTGAAAACCAAAAGTATGAAAATCATGAATTTGAGGCTTGATTTGATGAAAACGATGTGATATTGGCGATTTGATCGCACGAACAAGTTCATAATGTGTTTTTGATGTTGTGTACATGTTTGGTTTGGAGCCCGGGGGGCTCGGGTAAAGATATGATAGGCCGTAGGATCAATTTCTGAATTTATGCACTGCTGGTTTTTCACCCAGCTGTTGGCTTCGCATTTGCGAAGAATTTCTCGCAAATGCGAAGAAGGCGGTTCAAGGCTGGGTTCGTAAATGCGAACCCATTATCGCAATTGCGATGCCTGCCAGAACCAGCCAAGTTCGCAAATGCGAACAAAGTGTCGCAAATGCGACACTGGCACACCTGGACCAGAGTTCGCAATTGCAAACTTAACCTCGCAAATGCGAGGCCTTCAGTAATTGCCTGTCTTCGCAATTGCGTGGAATGTGTCGCAATTGCGACAAAGCCCAGAAGCTAGCTGGTTTGCAAATGCGAACCTTATTTCGCAAATGCGAAATCCCCAGCAACTGCCTAGACTTCGTAAATGCGAACAAATGTTCGCAAATGCGAACTTCCCAGCCTTAGCTTATTTTTCAACTCCAGAAATTGGTCGGGGTTCGCAATTGCGAACCCATGTTCGCAAATGCGAACACAGAGACCTGTAAATCACGATTTTCAGTTCATTTCTTCACTTTTTACAACCCAAAAACACCCATTTGCGACTCTTCACGGATTCCTTCTTCTTCAAAACAATTGTAAGTCACTTTTTACTTAATTCTTTCAATTCCTAACATCATTAAACATGTTTTTCAATAGAAATCAAAGGTTTTCATGGTAGAATTTCTTGTTTTTGATAGAATATAGGGTTTTTCATAAATTGGGAAATTGGACCTCGAATTGAGGTCCGATTTTGAAACAAATCATATACATGAACTCGTGGGGGGATGGGTAATCGGATTTTGGTCCGAACCCCGAGTTCCGACCATGTGGGCCCGGGGTCGAAATTCACTATTCCGGGCAGAATGTTGTAAAAGTTGCAATTGGTCTTAGGAATTAGTTTGTTGAGTAGTATTGATGATATTAAATCAATTATGTATAGATACGATTGGATTGGAGCCAAATTTGAAAGAAAAAGACATTTCCACAGATTGAATTGTTCATAAACATTCGAGGTAAGTGTTTGTTCTATCCTAGCTTGAGGGAATAGGATTATGTGCTATGTGTTATGTGATCGAGTGCGGTGTATGGGCTGTGGTGATGAGCATCCATACACTGGTGTCTAGTATGACCGTGAGTCATTGATAATGCTTATTGTGAGACATATTTGCAGATGAATTGTTGAACCTTTGCCAGGTTGTAGAATTGTTATTGTTCTCCCTTGTCGGGACTTGTTGTGAAGATGATTATTGATTGCCCTTGTTGGGACGGTTTATGAATTACTGTTTTATTCTTTGCCCTTAACTGTGATTGCTATTTGGGTGAGGAAGAGTGATAATGCACGAAGGGTGATGCCGTGCCTTGATTTATTATTTATGCACGAAGGTTAATGCCGTGCCATGTTTTATTATTTATGCACGAAGGTTAATGACGTGCCATGTTTTATTGATTATGCACGAAGGATCATGCCGTGCCCTATTATTGAACCATGTACGAAGGATCATGCCGTACTATGGATGTGAGGATGAGAGTAAAAGCACGAAGGGTGATGCCGTGTACATTATTTACTTATTTGGTGAGGATGAGAGTAAAAGCACGAAGGGTGATGCCGTGCAATTGCTTGTTATTCCTTGACTTGATATTACTTGTGTTTCCATTATACTTTGTTTTTCCTTGTGAATTTATTAATTGTTGTTAATTGTTGAATTCTTTGAGATATTCCTTATTGTGTTATTACTTGGTTATTTCTTGTTATTCTGTGGTATACATATATATTGAATTGCACAGGTTTATGTGGGTGTCCTGGTCCTATGCTTGTCACTACTTCGCCGGGATAGGCCAGGCACTTACCAGCACATGGGGTCGGTTGTGCTGATACTACACTTCGTGCGTTTTTGCACAGGTCCAGGTTACGATCAGGAGCAGCAGCAGTAAATCGATTGCGTGGGAGTTGATCATATTTGAGACCGAGGTAGCTTGCAGACGTCCGCAGGCCCGGCGTCTCTCTCTCTTTACTTATGTTACTAGATGTAGTCTCTTTGTTCCGAGACAAACGAAATTATGTTATATTTCTTTCAAACTTTTATGTGTAGTATTCAGTAGTAGTTCGTGAGTTGGTGACTCCACGTCTTGGGTTGAGGATTTCAGTATGATTTTCACCTTGTAATTAGTTATTTCTATTTCGATAAAGTATTCCGCACTTATTTAATTAAGGTTATGGATTATTGTTAAATAAATTATGAAATTGTATTAAAAACAGGATAGTATGAATACAGTGGCTTGCCTAGCTACTACGAGTAGGCGCCATCACGATCCCGATGTTGGGGGAAAATCCGGGTCGTGACATCAATTGAATCTCAAAGCAACAACAAAACAAATACCCAGTGAAGATAAGCAATAGAGAATCAATAGAAACAGGAAATCCACCACAGCTCTAAGTTTAAAATTCAATTAGAAAACCCAGGCAGCTTTATCTACGATTCTATGTATGTATTTTCTGAAATTTTGATTTCCAAAATCCAGCCCTTAAGCAGGCTCAAATGGGGTCTATTTATAGGTGAGACATGGTGAAAATTTTGGTGGGAAAAGCTGGAAAATAATTCTAGTTCCCTCCCCTCATTTGTACCAATTATTACACTTTAATCCCATTTTTTGTTATGAATTGCCTTCCAACATGTGCTGGAAGGTTCTATTTGATTCCCTTTTGGGTCTTTTACTAGTGTGCCCCTCCTTGTTAAAGTTATTTACTAAGTTACCTTTTATTTATGTCCGTTATGCCCTTAGTTTTGTGCAATATTGCAGAAATCATAGGCTTAAATGTCTTTAATGTCCCTATAGGCTCTATTAAATCCACAATTATGCCATTTTCTATTCCCTATACGCCCTTAAAGGCATTCATTATTTACCCGACCTGTCCAGGTTAGGGTTATGCTATCTCCAGCTACTATTTTATTCCTGGCCACTTTTAATGAGTCTTTTAAGACTAGCCTGCTTAATTATTCAAAGCTATATTATTTAAGGCCCGGCCAGTCCAAAGTTTGGACTTAGCCTTGAAATTTAGGCCAATCAGTGAACACATGTTAACTAAAACTTTGCAAGTCTAGCCAACTAGTGAACACGGGCCAATTAAGACCTTGCAAGTCTAGCCAATTAGTGAACATAGGCCAATTGAGACCTTGCAAGTCTAGCCAATTAGACTTAAGTCAATTTATTACAAACTTAACCTATTTAGAATTTGGCCAGTGTTTTCAGAATTGAAGAATTATCAGAGTTGGTCAGTTGCAAGTCTGACCACTATTTATTACTTATTTCGATTATGCCTCTTTTTATGTTGTTTTCAATTTTAGCCATTTAACTACCTAAAACATGTTTACAGACTTAGCCACTTCTTAAATTACTACACTATTGCAGCTATAACCAATGTCACCTAAGCACATTAGGTATTAACAGCAGTCAATTAACACAAAATCATTGCAAACATAGCCCTTTTCACATCAAATTGCATACATAGCTATAAAAATCAGAATTACTTGTCATTTAACCAAAACTCAGAGAAGAGATTGAATATTGTTGAATTTCAATCAAATAGACTTATAATCTAGATTCCAAACACAGTATATCAATTGAACATGAATCAGGTATAGTCAGAACATTTCTCATGTTAAAAGACTACTGAAACCCTAATCATGCATCGATGTATTTGACTAAGCATAGATAGGTAGAAATTTATCAAAGAAGCTTCAAACAAAACATGATTTCAACAGAGAAACACAATAAAACAGAGATTTTTCAGAAGATAAAATTAATCTGAACATGTAGTGACTTATGCGACTAAAAGAAGAGAATCTAAACAGAAAAACATGCTAACAAACATGAAGATGATGAAGAAGCAAACAAACAAGACATGATTTAACAGAGAAACACAACTAAACATGGATTTTTCAGAAGATAAAATTAATCTATCATGCAGTGGCTTAAACGGCTGACAAGAAGAAAATCTAAACAGAAAATATACTAAAATATGGAGATGATGAAGAAAACAAGCAAAGAAGACAAAAATCACAGAAAAACGTAAACAAAAACGAAAAAGAGGAGGGGGACTTAGCTTTCAGGATTTGTCTCCTGAGCTTCCCCGTATTTCTTTCTTTGTTCTTTCTTTTATTTTTTTTTTCCAGTTTTCTTTTCTTTTCAGACTTAAGACTTCAGATTTGAAGTCTTTTATTAGGAAATGGGTTTTAGAGATGAAAAGATGAGATCTTTTGGTGTGGGATTTGTTTAAGTCGGCCGGAGTTAGGGTTCCGACGACTTATTTTCAAAGATTCGAGGAGCTCGGAGAATATTCGAAGGAAAAGGGTTACATGGGTGAAAGATCCAGAAGAGGCGGTTTAGGGGTGTTATTTTGGAGGCTAGTATCAAAAGTGGTGGTCACCGGAGAAGAGCTCCGGTGACCAGATTTTCAAGATCTTGGGGCTTTTGGGGTTTTCTTGGGTTTTCAGGGTGGTTTGAGGTAGAGGAGTGAGATGAGAGTGGTTTGAGGTTGAGGAGTGGTCGGAGACCGCAATGGGAGATGGCCAGTCTCCATGGCCAGTCAAGCTTTGAGAGAGGAAGAATGGAGAAGAAGAAGACAAAAGAGGCGGCTAGGGTTCGAATGTGGGAAATGGCCGGCCGTCTCTTTGAGACTGGGTTTAAATACTCGTTATGTTTGACTGATCCCTGGCCGTTAGATCATTGATGATCAATGGCCGGGATATATTGCTCCAAAACGCTGTCGTTTGGTTAAAAACCAAGGCTGACTCACATCCGTCAGATCTCATAGATGGACGGCCCAGATTAAACCATAAAACCTTATTAATTAATTATTTCCGGATAAAACCTCAACCATTGGATTTAAAGAGATAAACGGCTGAGATTGCTGTTACTCAAAGAACTGGACCAGATTTCTTATTTGGTTTGGGCCAATGTGTATTGGGTTTACATGTTTGACCCAATTTAGTATTTTTGTGTATTTTCTTTGTATTTTAGTTATTTCTTGGTATTTTCTTTTTGTATTTCAATTTTTCTTTTTATATTATTTTCAATTATTCATTTTCCTATTTCCTCTAATTTTCATATATTTGTTTTGACATTTTTGTACTATTTTTCCTTAATTTCCATTATTAACGCCTCTTTTTGTTAATTTTCCTTTTAAACTCTTAAATTGAAATACTTGTATTTAAACTATTTTTTGTTAATTTTCTTTTTAATCTCTAATTGTTCAATCACACAAATGCACTTTATTTCAATCAAAACATGTAATTGCATCCATAAATATTATTTATTTTAATTTTGGAATTTGTTGCTTAGGGCAAAAATCACGTGCACACATCACGAATTGGACAATTCAAGTAAGGTGGGTTCCAACAATCTGCGCATTCACCTCGCGTACAAGGCAGTTAAATTAACATATGATATCCTAAGGGTGAAGGTTTCCCCATACGAGGTTAGACAAGCCACTTACCTTGAATTTTAGTAAAAAACACCATAGTTTAGCAAGAAAATGACATAATTTAGGTCCATAGATGATTACTTGAAGAACCCCTTTGGTTTCTATGAAAATCGCCCCTTAATTTCCTCTCAAATGGCGCCTTAGCGTTTTAGACCGTTCTGAAATTTTAACCCTTACTGGTCATTAAACACAGGCCGATTTCCGCTTCTGCGGTCTCCAGGTCGCTCCTGCGACTCCGCTTCTGCGGATATATGGTCGCTTCTGCGACCCTTGGCTTATTACTCGAAATCCGCTTCTGCGGAAGCCCATTCGCTTCTGAAACTTCGCTTATGTGGACATATGTCCGCTCCTGCGGAAGACCCCCAAACAGCCCAGTCCCGCTCCTGCGGAAGGTTTTCCTCTTCTACGTGATCGCCTCAGCGATCCGAGGTCCGCTTCTGCGGACTAGGCTGGCCTCCCACAATCTCGCACCTGCGGAACCATTGTCGCTTCTGCGAACTCGAATCTGCGGTCCAAGCTCCGCAGAATCGAAAATAACAGAAGGCAGACACCAGCCTGCTGCAACTTCCAGATTTTTGCCGTTTAATCACCCAAACTCATCTCGAGGCCCCCGGGACCTCAACCAAAAATGATATTCTACTCAAAATCACCATACGAACGTGTTCGAATCATAAAAACACGTCCTTAAACACCAAAATCATCGAATTATAGTGGATTCAAGCCTAAGTTTCATCCAAAACTTCCGAAACCTACATGCTATCAAAATCCCAACCATACGACGTCCGAATGACCTGGAAATTTGCAGACAAATCCAAAATCACATAACGAAGCTACAGAAATTGTCGGAATTCCATTCCGACCCCCGAATCAAAATCTCACCTATCGTTCGGATTTCACCAAAATTTCAACTTCGGCATTTCAAGCATAATTGAGCTACAGACCTCCAAAATACATTCCGAATGCGCTCCCAACCCTGAAATCACCTAACAGAGCTAATGGAACCATCGGATTTCCGTTCCAAGGTCGTCTTAACACTGTTCTGGAAACAAACTATTATTCAACTACAAGGCTCTCATTTAGGGACTAATTGTCCCAAAACACTCCAGATTCTAGAACCGAACCTCCCGGTAACCCACAATAGCAGAAATGAACTTAGGGGAACAGTTAAATTGGGGATCGGGGCGTAAATTTCAAAAACGACCGGCCGGGTCATTACATCTTCCCACACTTAAAAGATTCATTCATCCTCGAACGAGCATAGAAAACATACCTGGAGTGGTGAAGAGATGAGGGTACTGGTTGTGCATATCTTGTTCGGTCTCCCAAGTCGCCTCCTCGGCCGGCTGACCCCGCCACTGGACCTTTACTGAAGTGATGTTTTTTGACCTTAGCTTCCTGATTTGCCTGTACAGAATGGCCACTGGCTCCTTAACATAACACAAATCTTCGTCTAGCTGAACAGAAGTGAAATCCAATACGTGCGACGGGTCACCATGGTATCTCCAAAGCATAGAGACATGAAATACATGATGGACTCCGGCTAGGCTGGGAGGTAAGGCCAACTCATAAGCAACCTCCCCAACACGCCTCAAAATCTCAAAAGGACCAATAAATCTAGGACTCGGCTTCCCCTTCTTCCCAAACCTCATAACGCCCTTCATGGGCGAGACTCGAAGCATAACCCGCTCGCCAACCATAAAAGCCACATCGCGAACCTTCTTGTCCGCATAACTCTTCTGTCTAGACCGAGCTACACGAAGTCTGTCCTGAATCACCTTGACCTTGTCCATAGCATCCCGAACCATATCAGTACCTAGCAACCTAGCCTCGCCCGGCTCAAACCAACCCACGGGAGACCTGCACCTCCTACCATATAGGGCCTCGTACGGTGCCATCTGAATACTGGACTAGTAGCTGTTGTTATAAGCAAACTCCGCCAGTGGCAAGAAATGATCCCATGAACCTCCAAACTCAATCACACACGCACAAAGCATAACTTCCAAAATCTGAATAGTGCGCTCGGACTGGCCATCAGTCTGGGGGTGAAACGTAGTGCTTAGCTCCACCCGAGTGCCTAGCTCCTACTATACGACTCTCCAAAATCGTGAAGTGAACTGAGTACCTCTATCTGAACCGAACCTCCCGGCAACCCACAATAGCAAAAATGAACTTAGGGGAACAGTTAAATTGGGGATCAGGGCGTAAATTTCAAAAACCGACCGGCCGGGTTGTTACAAGGACTCGCCCATTTACTTTGAATTAATTTTGGAAAAGATAATTCGAAATTGGGAAAGATTAATTAACAAGAACTTGAGGCGTTAACTCTCATTTTATAGATTCGACCTAGAGATAGGATTGAACTACTAGTAGCCTATCGGGTGTGCTAAATCTTCTAATTGTGATTAGGGATAATTCAATTAGGAAGTCTTGTTAGCCTTCGGAAGAAGCCAATTAAGAATTATTATCCGTGGCTAATTAACATAAACTCGCTCATATTTGTGAAATCATGAAATACATTGAATCGTTACTTGAATGCAATTCCCAATGCAACCATACTTGTAGCCATTGATCATTTTACTTGCTTTCTAGGTTAGTTTACATTTCCGCATCTATATATAAAACTATTTTAAACCAACATTCTCAGTGTTTGGCATTGCGCAACTAGCGATAATTTTCTTACATTCCTAATCGCCTACACATTGTTCTCTGTGGGATTCGACCCCGACTAAAGGTTGGGTAAATTATATTGCTGCGACCGTATCTATTGCTTTTTAGCGGTGGATTTAGACGTCATCAAATTTGGCGCTGTTGTCGGGGAACAATTTGGCATAATTTAGGTTGTTTGAGAAATAAGCGAAAGTTCTTTGATCGAAACTTGTGAATATTTATGTAATTATTTTTCTTCCTTGGGTCTATTTTTCTTGTTTATTTCTTGTCTATTTTCTTAATTTTGAAAAATGGCATCATACAATGAAAATTGGTCGGATGGTAGTTGCTCATACTTTGATGATCCTTGTCCTTATTGTGGAGCACCGCACTCGTGGCAAAATTATTTAAATTCTCCTGGGGGTGGATTGTGCGCACAATTCCAAGCCCATGAGTGGAGTATTTGTGATAAGTGTGGTGGCCAAAATGGTCATTGGTATTATTGTGCATATTTGTCCTTTCCTTCCCCAAGCCCCTACTATGATGGTTCTACTTGTTTTGATGAGCATTATAGGGCTAAGGAGATGGAAGAAGTTGAGCATGGCCAAAATGGAGAGTTCAAGCTCATGTTGGAGTGTTTACTTGAAGAAGGAAACAAGGAAGAAAATGCCTTGGAACATCTTTGGAGACTAGTCTCCAAAATTATTTAGCACTTGAAAGGTTGCACTCACAAATGGATAAAATGATCGAAGCCTCAAGGGCTCAAAAAGCCTCAAAAGTAAATGAAAACCAAGAATCCTCCTTGGATATTGAAAATGAAAATCCTTCCTTGGCATTTGATCAAAACCAAGAAGAACTCTCAAATGCTCAAAATGAGAGAATAATGCTAATGTTGGAGACCATTCTTGAAAATGAGGAGAAGCACAACTTTGCACTCGAGGACTTGAAACAAGGTGTGAATCACAATGATGAACACATTCGTACTTTGGAAGATCAAATGCAAATTTCGGTTGAGGCTCACTATGCCCAACAAATTTCGTGTGCGGATAAAAGCCAAGAAGAGTCCAACTCCGAAAAAGAAAGTGAGCTTTACCTTGAGGAGTCAATAATTGAACAACCGCCAACCAACTCAATGGGTGTTGTTGATGCCTACAAAAATATGGAATTGGAGTCAACCGGTGTAAATGCAAATGTGGTTGATGTTGACTCTAATCCGGGGGAAAAAGAGGATGTCAACATAGAAGAATTGCAAAGTGAAGGCTTAAAGTCACATTCCAAGCATTTTTCAATGTTGGAATTGTGTGGCGACATGGAAGTTGAATTACATGAATCAATGAAGGAGTGCGAGGAGGAAAAACTCTGGCCATGCATTTTACAGTTTGAGGATACTAGAAATCAAGACGACATTCCTCACTTGAAAGCCAAGAAGTGCAAAATGAAAATTTTAAGCATTGGCTCGAACATTAAATTACCACCCCCATAGCTCGTGGTCATAAGCTTTAATCCAAGCTAGGGGCCCAATTCATATCATCCAAGTGGCGAGAAAAGTGTTAATGTTGTTTGCGTCGTGCCACGATGTTAAATATGGCGCTTGGTGGGAGGCAACACATCGCTTTTTTAAAAATATTCATCGTTTTTCAAATTTTCTTTTTTAGAATATCTTACAATATTATTTCTAACTAATCTGCCAAGTTTCCGATTTTTTTGAGTTGATTTGAGTAGGTCGGGTTGCTCTGGAGTGCAAAAACCAGTAGCTGCCAGCACTGTTCAAGTGCAAAAAAATTTTCTTCAACGTATTCGCGTGATAACAATGCGTCCACGAAGCTTCAGAATCATCAACTCATCGCCTTACCATGTTTCACTGTCTCGTCGCATGACCTGGAGAAATTTACCCATCGCGTTCGCGTAGAGATGTCACGCGTTCGCGTCCACTGGAGAAAATTACCCTTCGCGTACGCATAGCTACTTCACGAATGCGTAGGGTCAGGTATGTTAAAAAAATCCCAATGCCTCTGGAATTGAAAGTTCACCCATTTTTGCTCAAGAATAACAGACTCATAACCCTAATCCTTTCTTCCCAAATTAATTCGAAGTGCACAAAAATTAGCTCAATTCTTCTTGCAATCATCTCCATTGTTAATGTATGTAATCTTCACTCTCCTCACAACTAAATTTTGCTTCTTTCCCCCTTTTTATTGGTATGAAATGTGAGAAGAGCAACCATTGTAGTGTTGTTTTTAGGGTTCAATTTTTTCTAGCATTAAGTTGCAAATTGATGCTTGAACATTTATGTTGCTTTCTGGGTGAGGATGGTTGAGTGTGAGTGCCTCTTTTTGTAAAAATTATGGGTAACTATGAGTGCCCAAATGTGTTTTATATGAACAAACAACTAAGGCACACAATATGCTGGAAAAAATGCCTCAACGAAACTGAAGTTTTCTGGGCGATGAAGAAGCCTTCGCGAACGCGAAGCTTCCCACGCGAACGCGTGAGCAGGAGAAATTAACCCATCGCGAACGCGATGATACCTTCGCGAACATGAAGGTCTAGAAGTTTTGAATGTTGTTTTTACTCTGCGCGAACGCGGCTGGAAGCTCGCGAATGCGAAGAGCAATAACTGGCAGTCCGCAAACTGGCAAAAAATAGTAGCTTTGCACAGCTCTGTCTGGGACCTTTGCCGCCCATTTATTTAGCTTAAATACTTCCTAATACATTGTTTTAAGTATTTGTATGAGCGTTTAACATTGTTGGTCAATTTCGTATGTATTTTGTATTTAAAATGGAACCAGAACATCATGCAATGGCACACGAACATGTTTTCGGACCTGGAGAGGAGGAAGCTTATGACTATGAGCGGTTTTTATCTACGGCATGCGAGCGGAAATATGACGAACTACTGTCCAAAACAATTTTGCGGGAAAGAGGAAAAAATTTAGAAAAGGTTGAGGAGAAAATGTCTGAGTTCTATGCATGCTTCATGGAGAGCGGATGGATGTGTTTTGCTTAGCCACCAATCAACGCCAACCACACAATTGTTTTGGAGTTCTATGCAAATGTCATACGAACTGATTTCCAGGGTATGTTGGTGACTACTGTGCGGGGCGTACAAGTTCCTTTCAACTCTCAAATTATCAGTGTTGTTTATGGCCTCCCCAATGCTGACAATGAGGTTTACAAAGAGAGAGCAAAAGCAGGGGGCAACCAGTGGCTGATAGATAGGCTGCACGGCGGAGTCACTCCAGAGTGGCTAACACTGCAGAAGAGAGTGGACTGTCATGATTTTACAGCGGAAGCAAAAACATGGCTTTCCATCATTTGTTGCAGAGTGTCACCTTCCCCAAATGACACTGATGTAACAATGGATAGGGCTCTCATGATTGCTGCTCACATTGATGGATTGCCTGTTAATGTGGGGGCGCATATTGTTCGAGAAATTGAGGAAACTGCTAATGGGTGGTCTAAGAGTCTATTCTTTCCCTCTTTGATCACCAGATTGTGCTATGATGCAGGGGTACTTAAACTCCCCAATGATGTTGAGAAAGGTCCTGGCAAGCCAATGATCCACCCCTTACTGAAAAGGGGACCAAGCGACAAGCAGAAAAAGAGGCGCATTGATATAGCCTCCCCTTCAATCATGCAGTTCACAGAGACCACCACTGACCCAACCGGATCCTTTGACCCTATGGGACCCCTCCAATCTGGAACGCACACTATGAGACATCTGTCTAGCCAGATTTATGGGGTTAATGCACATGTGAGGCAGCTCATAGCTGGCCTTCCCACTGGCCCATCTGGGGCCAGCACATCTGGGGACAACACATCCGCGGGAGCTAAAGCCCTACTATCCATGGAAGATATGGCCAAGAATCAAAAAGATATGACGACCCAGATAGAGGCCATGAACACTAGGCTGGAAAACATGAACCACATGCAAGGAAAGATAGAAAAACAGCAAAGAAAATTCAAGGAGCATGAGAAGAAGAAGAGTAAGCTGCTTTCCAAGATGATGCAGAAGTTGAGCACACTTTGTGGTTCACAGGACTCAGATGATGATGATGATCGTGCATACATGGATCTTAAATTTACCACCACATCCAGTTCTGACTGATGCAGTATTCAGGGAGCACTCTCCACCATTTTACTTTATCATTTTTTGTTGCATTGGGGACAATGCAATATCTTTAGTTGGGGGGTGGCTTCTTGTATAACTGTCCTTGTATAATTGCAGAAAACTGTAGGGATCACAGATTGGTATTATGACTATGATTGTTTTTTTGGTTAGTATATTTTCTTGTGATGTGTTGTAGTAGTATGTTTATTAATATACATATATATTTTAATTCTTCTTTAGCTTCTTGAATTAATTTTTATTAGCTTCTTATTTTTTTTATATAGTATGCTTTGTGTTAGTGGCGATATCCTTGGTTTTCTTTATACCACAGTTCTTTTTCCAAGGATGCCAATTTTTCTTCTTAAACCGGGTAATATAGAAATAAATTATAGGGAATTATTCTTGTGGCTAGATTTAGTTTTTGTTAATTTAGGAAAATATATGCTTTGAGTTGGGTTTGGTGCCCATTGACCAAGTTGTGACTTGCTTGGTACCAACATAATTTAAACCTTGGCATATGAATTTGTGTTGTTGAAAAACAAAACAATTGAAGTAAGAAAATGTCATGACCTTTTAGATTCAATTTTTGGCTCTTTAATTCACTAAAAAGCTTCTTGTATGCTATATAACCTCCTTGAGTCATTCGTGTTAATTGGATTGTGGATTTATATTCCATTTGAGTTTTCATGTGCCATGTGCGGTGAGTTTTATTTGTAACTTCTTTTCTAATACTTGTGGTCTAGAACTTGCCCGGAATGTGTTTTGAGGCAAAATTATAGACTAACTTAGTTTGAAAAATGATATTAGGCCTTCCTTGGACCGCTAGTACGTTTTAAAATTTCTACCCCTAAATATTTTCCCTAGTCAACCAATTTTGAGCCTTTAACCTTATTCTTTGGCAACCATGTTACATGTTTAAATCCTTTGTTCTTAAATGTTATATCTTTTGGTACCCTACTTCCCTAAAGTACCTTGAAAGTGTTTATGTAGGCTAAAAGCCTAAGTTTGGGGGTGAAAGTTGGGAAAGTTGTGATATGGAATTGATTTGAGAAGGTGAAAAGTACGTGAAATAATTGGTGAATCGGATTGTGAAAAATTGTATATATATATATATATATATATATATATATATATATATATATATAATATGTTGATAAAAGTTGTAAATAAAGGACTAGGTGTGGAGTGAAAAGTGAAACAAGGGTGGAAAATATCTTTGAAGGAAGTGGACTTTGATTGTGAATATTGTAGTGCTTTGGGAGGTTTTGAGTCACTTTAACCAAAATTTTTCCTTACCTTAACCAAATGCCTAAACTACAACCTTTTAAGTCTTAATTGATTTTGAACCAAGTTGTCTACATTAGTGGAGGAATACATAAAAGGCAAGCCTATGGTACTACTTGTATGCATTTGAACATCTTTTTCAGAGTGAGTTAATTCTTTCCATTTGATATCCCAATTTTGATTTAATTTGAGATTATTGAGTGTGGGATCCTCTCTTGAATGTAAGGGCACATGAGAATTTAGTTGTGAATTGAATCTCATTTTCAATTGATAAGAATGACCAAAGAAAGTTGATTCTGATGTAGAGGCAAATTTTGAAGCTTTAGTGTCATGACTTGATTGCTACTTTGATTTGCATTAGTGTTTGAGCACTTGAAGTATAATGAAGTTTATGTGAAGTGCTCAATAATTCATATGCTTTGGAGTAATTGTTGGTACCAATCGAAGTCATGCATTTGTGCTTAAAGTAGACGTTTGTGACGAGCCGGCCCGTCGTCACGAGAATTACCACCCCGTTATGTTGTAATTATATGTCTTATGCTTTTATATCAGTGTTAGAGTCTATCGGGTGAGTTAGGGGCGAATTGGATTGAAAATGAGGCATATAGCCTTTTTGAAGGAAACTTGAATATGGAAAGTCAACCTAGAGTTGGCTATTTAGTTAGAGGGCTCGGAATCGGATTATGATGATTTGGTTAGTTCCGGGAGGTGATTTGCAACTCAAGGGAGCGATCGGAATTGAATTCGGAGGTCCGTTGTAGAAATAAGCTTGAATTGGCTAAGGTTGAATTTTGGCGAAATCCGAACGGTAGGTGAGATGTTGATCCGGAGGTCGGAATGGAATTCCGACAATTTCTGTAGCTTCGTCATGTGATTTTGGATATGTCCGCAAATTTTCAGATCATTCGGACGTCGTTTGGTCGGGTTTTAGATCGAATGTTTAATTCGGAAAGTTTTAAGGAATTTAGGCTTGAATTTGATGTGAATTATGGGTTTTGATGTTGTTAGACATGTTTTGAGGATTGGAACAAGTTCGAATAAGGTATTAGGGTGTGTTGGTGTGTTTGGATAAGGACCCGGGGGCCTCGGGGTGTTTTTGAATGGTTAAACGGGAGGAAAACATGGAATATTGCAGGTTTTGAGTTTTGTTCTGTTGTTTTCGCTCCTGCGGAAATGGGAGCGCAGGAGCGAGTCCGCAGGAGCGGACAAGTGGGCGCAGAAGCGGAGCCTGGTCCACAGGGGCGGCTTCGCTGATGCGGAATGAGGGTCGCAAAAGCGATCCAGGGGTCCGTAAGGGGAGATCCGTAGAAGCGGAAGTTTGGCCGCTTAAGCGAGTCCGCAGAAACGGACTATTATGCGCAGAAGCAGGAAATCCCGCAGGGGCGGAGGTTGTTCCTTAGGAGCAGATGCGTGGAAGCGGTCCGTGGCTCGTAGAAGCGGATATGGCCAATTCGGCCTGGGATTCGCAGAAGAGACCAATTTGTCACGGAAGCGGTTCCGCAGAGGCGGAAAATGTTCCGTAGAAACGGAAATCGCAGAGAGTTAAATATATCAGAAGTTAGAAATTTCAGAAACATTTCAAAACATTTGGGTCTCGGCTTAAGAGGCGATTTGGGTGATTTTGAAGAGAAATTCAAGGGAATTCATCAGGTAATCAACTATGGAACCAAATTATGATTAGTATTGATAATATTATGCAATTATCTCATGAATATGGAGGAATTTGGGGTATTTTATGGAGGGTTTAGCCCTAAGCTTGAAATATTGAAAATCAAGGATTTGAATGGGTAAATGGAGTACGCATTTGGTAAATTTTATATGCCTAGACTCGTACTGAGATGAGGGTTCCGAATATATGACTTTCGTAATTTTTCGAGAAGCGTACCGGAAGTCGGGTTTTGGCAACTTTGTCATTCTTGGTGTAAATTGAGTTGTTTTGACTGGGTATCATTCCATTGGCCTAATTTGATGTATTTATACCATATTTGATCAGATTCTATGTGTGCGGAGCTTGATTCTCGTGGCAAGGGCATCGCGGGCTAGTCGTCGAGCTGTATTGAGGTGAGTAATAGATGTGGGTGATGACCAGCGGGTTCGAAACCCCGGTATACCACTTTGTGACGCTGTATAGCGGCGAGACACGTACTCTTTTGTGAGTGCGGGGTCGATTGTGATTTGGGGACTATGGCTTAGTTCGACCTGTTGATACTGTGTTATGATATTGGTTATTCTTGAGCCGTCGAACCTCTTTCTCGGATGGTTCCATATTATATTGTGATGTTGGCTACTCCTGAGCCGTTGAACCTCCTTCTCGGATGGTTGAGTACACTTATGGGCTGTGAGCCAGTTATTGGGATCCTGCGAGGATCGTTATCATTGTTCTGTGATATTGACATGCTAGTTTTACTACCAGTCCGTAGCTATTACTGGTATCATGATATTTCTAATCTGTTGAACCTGACATTTATTATTTTAAACTGAAAAATGATAAAAGAGTTTTCAAACTACTTTTGAGCCTACGAGGCTGCATTTGCATATTAGTTGACTGGTAGTGGATCGGGCTGCGCACCACAGCGTATATTCATGATATTGTGCTTGGGCTGTAGGAGCCCCTCCGGAGTCTGAACCCCCACAATGAGCACGGGTACCCAAATTGGATCGGGCTACGCGCCGTAGCGGTCATTTCATGCATTGCATTGCATTTAGCTACATCTGCTAGTTGTTATACTATGTTGTTGATATTTTGTTGGCTCTCTACTGTTGATATTGAACTGTTACAGGGTATTGGTTACAACTTTACATAGTGTTTTATTGTGGATTTCTTATCTACGTTGTCTTACCCCTGTTTATTACCACTAAGTCTGGCAGTACTCATTTTACTCCTTGCACCTTGTGTGCAGATCCAGGTACCTCTCAGCAGACCTGATCCGATAGCCGCTCAGAGGCATTATGCGGGATAGTCAACGTAGCTGCAACGTCCGTAGGACCTGACTCCCCTTCTAGCTGTCTTTTCATTTCATGTTGTCATTTCTTTCCGCATTGAGTTTTGTTGTAAACTCTATTTCACTTATGTTCTTTTAGAGGCTCTTGACTCTTGACCCCTCGGTCTTTGGGGAGTTGTACTGTGTTGGGACTTGGTTCCCTGTTTTGATATTTCTATCACTGTTGTTTTATAGATTGTTATGCTTAAATGGGATAAGGCGAGCTCCTAGCTCCGTGATTGTTGTTGATTGGCCATGCTAGCCTAGCAGTGTGCTGGGCGTCATCACGACCGGGTTTGGGGTCGTGACAAGTTGGTATCAGAGCCTAGGTTTACTAGGCCTCATGAGTCTTGAGCCGGTTGGTAGAGTCTTGTGGATCGGTACGGGGACGCCAGTTTATCCTCGGGAGGCTGTGAACTTTTAGGAAACACTTCACTTTTCTTGAACTCTATCGTGCGATCTTGTTGTTCTGAGAACTGAACTTCTATATTCTATTCTCTCGCAGATGGCGAGAACGCGAGCATCCGGACGAGGTGGACGACCTCCATTTCCACCTGCTGGAGGCCGTGGGTGTGATCATGCTAGAGGCAGAGGTAGGGCAGTTGAGGCTGTGCCAGCTGACCCGCCCGTTGTACCTGTTCAGGAGCAGCCCCCAGTGGTTGATGTTCCAGTAGCCCCAGTTCAGGCCCAGAGTGTATCTATTGCTATTCCTGGTCGTTAGGAGACTCTTGCTCAGATATTATCGATGTGTTCCGGTTTGGCTCAGGTAGTATCAGCTACCGCTACTGCAGCGACATCCCAGACAAGGGGTGGTCAGCAGACCCCTGCAGCTCGCACACTTGAGCAGGTGGTTCAGGGACTTCAAACGCCGGAGGCGGTCCCCGCTCAGGTGGTTGCACCAGTTATTCCACCAACTGCACCAGCTCCAGAGCATATGGTTTAGGTTATGCGCGACGACGAGCAGCATCGTCTAGAGAGATTTGGTAGACTCCGGCCACCCCATTTCAGTGGTACTGAGGGCGAGGATGCCCAGGGTTTCTTAGATAAGTGCTAGAGGATGCTACGTACAGCTGGTATTCTTGAGTCCAGCGGAGTCTCCTTCACTACTTTTCAGTTTACTGGTCCTGCATTTCATTGGTGGGAGGCGTTTGAGAGGCGTAGGCCTGCAGGAGCAGCACCTCTCACATGACAGCAGTTCTCTACTCTCTTTCTAGAGAAGTATGTACCTCGGTCCCGTCGCGAGGAGCTTCATCGCCAGTTTGAGTGGTTGGTTCAGGGCGACATGTCAGTGACCCAGTATGAGCTTAGATTCACACAGTTGGCTAGGCATTCCACATGGATGATCCCTACTGATAGGGAGAGGATTAGGAGGTTCATTGATGGCCTCAACTACTCCATCCGCATTCTTATGACCAGAGAGAGAGTTCTGTCATCATCGTTTGAGCAGGTTGTGGATATGGCACGCTCCATTGAGGCGGATCGTTGCCGAGAGAGGGAGTAGTAGTTTCAGTGGTGCTCCATCTAGAGGGCATTTCCAGCAGGGTAGAGGTCGCTCATATAGACCTTCTCATTCAGGCCGCCCTAAGTAGAGCGGGGGTTCTTATGGTCGTGGTCGACAGGGATTTCAGCAGGGTCAGTCTTCACTTAGTGCCCTCCCAGTCCAGAGTGCAACACCTACATCTTCAGCCCAGGGTTCTTCTGCGGCAAGGGGTTCCCTTTAGTCCCCTTCTCTAGCATCAGGTGCTTGTTATGAGTGTGGTGAGTTTGGACACATGAGGAGGCAGTGCCCTCGACTTCGTAGGGACAGGGCTCAGTAGAGGGATCAACCCTCCTCTTCAACACCATCTCAGGCTAGTAGAGGTGGAGCTCAGTCTTCTCTTGGTCGCCCCAGAGGCGAGGAGAGATCCGGTGGAGGACAGGCACGATTCTATGCACTCCCTGACAGACGTGATGCGGTTGCCTCCGATGTAGTGATTACAGGTATTATTTCTGTCTGTCACAGAGATGCCTCTGTTCTATTTGATCCAGGATCCACATATTCTTACGTGTCCTCTTATTTTGCACATCATTTGGGTGCAACTCGTGGTAGTCTTGATTTACCTATTCATGTATCCACCCCCGTGGGTGATACGATTATTGTGGATCATGTCTATAGATCCTGTGTTATTTCTATTGGGGGTCTGGAGACCTAGGCAGATCTGTTATTATTGGGGATGGTGGACTTTGATGTTATATTGGGTATGGACTGGTTGTCTCCGTACCATGCTATATTGGACTATCATGCTAAGATAGTTACGTTGGCCATTCCAGGTATTTCTCAGATTAAGTGGCGGGGGTCGACTGATTTCGTCCCTAGTTGTGTCATTTCGTTCTTAAAGGATCAGAAAATGGTTGAAAAGGGGTGTTTGTCGTACTTAGCATTTGTGAGAGATGTGGGAGCTGAGTCTGCTAGCATTGATTCTGTACCTGTGGTGAGGGATTTTCCAGATGTATTCTCCTCAGACCTGCCGGGCATGCCGCCGGACAGGGATATTGATTTTGGCATTGACTTGGTGCCGGGCACTCAGCCCATATCCATTCCTCCTTATCGGATGGCACCAGCTGAGTTGAAAGAACTGAAAGAGCAGCTTCAGGAGCTTCTGGATAAGGGTTTCATCCGCCCTAGTGTGTCCCCGTGGGGTGCGTCGGTGTTATTTGTTAAAAAGAAAGATGGTTCCATGCGAATGTGTATTGATTATAGGCAATTGAACAAAGTAACAATGAAGAACAAGTACCTTCTACCGCGCATTGATGATTTGTTTGACAGTTACAGGGTGCGAGGGTGTTTTCTAAGATTGATCTTTGTTCAGGCTACCATCAGCTGAAGATCAGGGACTCTGATATTATGAAGACTGCATTCAGGACCAGATATGGTCACTATAAGTTCCTTGTGATGTCTTTTGGGCTGACCAATGCCCCAGCAACGTTCATGCATCTGATGAACAGTGTGTTCAGACCCTACTTGGATTCATTTGTGATTGTGTTCATTGACGACATTCTAGTCTACTCCCGTAGTCAGGAGGAGCATGCTCAACATTTGAGTATTGTGTTGCAGAGATCGAGGGAGGAGAAGCTATATGCTAAATTCTCCAGGTGTGAGTTTTGGCTCGAGTCAGTAGCATTTCTGGGTCATGTGGTGTCTCGTGATGGTATTCAGGTTAATCCGAAGAAGATAGAGGCGGTGTAGAGTTGGCCTAGATCGTCCTCAGCTACAGAGATCAGGAGCTTTCTTGGCTTGGCGGGATATTATCGTCGGTTTGTTCAGGGATTTTCATCCATTCCTTCTTCATTGACTAAATTGACCCAGAAGGGTGCACCATTCGTGTGGTCGGATGAGTGCGAGGAGAGCTTTCGGAAGCTCAAGATAGCTTTGACCACAGCTCCAGTGTTAGTATTGCCATCAGCTTCAGGTTCATATACTGTTTACTATGATGCCTCGAGAGTGGGGATAGGTTGTGTGTTGATGCAGGAAGGTAAGGTGATTGCTTATGCTTCTCGGCAGTTGAAGCCACATGAGAAGAATTATCCTGTTCATGATTTGGAGCTAGCTGCCATAGTTCATGCCTTGAAGATTTGGAGGCATTATTTGTATGGCGTGTCTTCTGAGGTGTATACCGACCATCGTAGTCTCCAGCACTTGTTCAAGCAGAAAGATCTTCATTTGAGACAGCGGAGATGGCTTGAGTTTCTTAAGGATTATGACATTACTATTTTATATCATCCGGGGAAGGCCAATGTGGTGGCCGACGCTTTGAGCCGGAAGGCGGTCAGTATGGGGAGCTTGGCATATATTCCAGCCGAGGAGAGATCATTTGCTTATGATGTTCAGGTACTAGCCAACCGGCTAGTGAGGTTAGACATTTCAGAGCCCAGCAGGGTGTTGGCTTGTGTTGTATCTCGGTCTTCTATATATGATCGTATTCGTGAGCGCCAGTATGATGATCCACATTTGGCTGTCCTTAGGGACAGAGTTCAGCATGATAATGTTAGAGATGTCACCATTGATAGTGATGGCGTATTGAGGATGCAGGGCCGGATATGTGTGCCCCATGTTGATGACCTTCGTGAGTTGATTCTGGAGGAGGCCCATAGCTCGCGGTATTCTATCCATCCAGGAGCCGCGAAGATGTATCAAGACTTGAAATAGCACTATTGGTGGAGAAAGATGAAGATGGACATTGTCAGACATGTAGCACGCTGCCTCAACTATCAGCAGGTTAAGTACGAGCATCAGAGGCCCGGTGGAGTATTTCAGCGCATTGATATTCCTGAGTGGAAGTGGGAGAGGATCACTATAGACTTTGTCACTTGACTCCCCCGGACTTCGAGAAAGTTTGATTCTGTGTGGGTGATTGTTGATCGGCTGACTAAGTCCGCACATTTCATTCCAGTTAGTACTACTTACTCATCGGAGCGGTTGGCAGCGATCTTTATTCGGGAGATTGTCCGGTTGCATGGGGTCCCAGTGTCTATCATATCTGACAGGGGCACTTAGTTCACTTCTAAGTTTTGGAGAGCATTTCAGTGGGAGATGGGTGCCCGGGTTGACTTGAGCACCGCATTTCACCCCCAGACAGACGGGCACCCTGAGCGCACTATTCAGATCTTGGAGGATATGTTGCGAGCATGTGTGATTGACTTTGGTAGTTCGTGGGATGAGTTCTTGCCACTTGCTGAGTTTGCCTACAACAACAGTTATCAGTCGAGTATTCAGATGGCCCCGTATGAGGCATTGTATGGCAGACGATGTAGATCTCTCGTGGGATGGTTTGAGCCTGGTGAGGATAGACTGATAGGGACTGAGTTAGTTTAGAATGCTCTGGTTCGAGAGTTGTCTTTCATGGTTGGTGACAGAGTATTGTTGAAGGTTTCACCCATGAAGGGTGTCATGAGGTTCGAGAAGAAGGGGAAGCTGAGTCCCAGGTACATTGGTCCTTTTGAGATACTCGGGAGGGTTGGAGAGGTGGCATATGAGTTGGCCTTGCCACCCAGCTTATCCAGCGTTCATCCAGTATTCCATGGGTCTATGCTCCGGAAGTACATCGAGGATCCGTCTCATGTATTAGACTTCAGTACCATTCAGCTTGATGGTGATCTATCCTATGACGTAGAGCCTATTGCTATTTTGGGTCGTCAGGTGAGAAAATTGAGGTAAAAGGACATTACATCAGTTAAGGTTTAGTGGAGAGAGTGCGACACGTGGAGGACGCCACTTGGGAGATCGAGTGGGAGATGCGGAGCAGATATCCTCACTTGTTTGAGACTTCAGGTATGTTTCTTGACCCGTTCGAGGACGAGCGTTTGCTTAAGAGGGGAGAATGTGATGACCCGGCCCGTCGTCATGGGAATTACCACCCCGTTATGTTGTAATTATATGTCTTATGCTTTTATATCAGTGTTAGAGTCTATCGGGTGAGTTAGGGGCAAATTGGATTGAAAATGAGGCATATAGCCTTTTTGAAGAAAACTTGAATATGGAAAGTCAACCTGGAGTTGACTATTTAGTTAGAGGGCTCGGAATCGAATTTTGATGATTTGGTTAGTTCCGGGAGGTGATTTGTGACTCAGGGGAGCGATCGAAATTGAATTCGGAGGTCCGGTGTAGAAATAGGCTTGAATTGGCTAAGGTTGAATTTTGGTGAAATCTGAACGGTAGTTGTGATATTGATCCGGAGGTCGGAATGGAATTCCGACAACTTTTGTAGCTTCGTCATGTGATTTTGGATATGTCCGCAAATATTTAGATCATTCGGACGTCGTTTGGTCAGGTTTTAGATTGAATGTGTAATTCGGAAAGTTTTAAGGAATTTAGGCTTGAATTCGATGTGAATTATGGGTTTTGATGTTGTTAGACGTTTTTTGAGGATTGGAACAAGTTCGAATAAGGTATTAGGATGTGTTGGTGTGTTTGGATGAGGTCCCAGGGACCTCGGGGTGTTTTCGGATGGTTAAACGGGAGGAAATCATGGAAAATTGCAGGTTTTTAAGTTCTGTTATGTTGTTTTCGCTCCTGCAGAAATGGGAGCGCAGGAGCGAGTCCGTAGGAGCGGACAAGTGGGCGCAGAAGTGGAGGCGATCGCTGAAGCGGAGCCTGGTCCCCAGGGGCGGCATCACTGATGCGGAATGAGGGTCGCAGAAGCGATCCAGGTTCGTAAGGGGAGATCCGCAGAAGTGGAAGTTTAGCCGCTTAAGCGAGTCCGCAGAAGCGGACTCTTATGCGCAGAAGGGGAAATCCCGCAGGGGCGGAGGTTGTTCCGCAGGAGCGGATGCGCGGAAGAGGTCCGTGGCTCGCAATAGCGAAAATGGCCAATTAGGCCTGGGATTCGCAGAAGCGACCAATTTGTCGAGGAAGCGAATCCGCAGAGGCGGAAAATGTTCCGCAGAAGCGGAAATCGCAGAGAGTTAATTATATCAGAAGTTAGAAATTTCAGAAACATTTCAAAACATTTGGGTCTCGGCTTAAGAGGCGATTTGGGCGATTTTGAAGAGAAATTCAAGGGAATTCATCAGGTAATCAACTATGGACTCAAATTATGATTAGTATTGATAATATTATGCAATTATCTCATGAATATGGAGGAATTTGGGGTATTTTATGGAGGTTTTAGCCCTAGGCTTGAAATATGGAAAATCAAGGATTTGAATGGGCAAATGGAGTCCGAATTTGGTAAATTTTATATGCCTAGACTCGTACTGAGACGAGGGTTCCGAATATGTGACTTTCGTAATTTTTCGAGAAGTGTACCGGAAGTCGGGTTTTGGCAACTTTGTCATTTTTGGTGTAAATTGAGTTGTTTTGACTGGGTATCATTCCATTGGCCTAATTTGATGTATTTCTACCATATTTGATCAGATTCTATGCTTGCGGAGCTTGATTCTCGTGGCAAGGGCATCGCGGGCTAGTCGTCGAGCTGTATTGAGGTGAGTAATAGATGTGGGTGATAACCAGCGGGTTCGAAACCCCGGTATACCACTTTGTGATGCTGTATAGCGACGAGACACGTACTCTCTTGTGAGTGCGGGGTCGATTGTGAGTTGGGGACTATGTCTTAGTCCAACCCGTTGATACTGTGTTATGGTATTGGCTATTCTTGAGCCGTCGAACCTCCTTCTCGGATGGTTGCATATTATATTGTGATGTTGGCTACTCCTGAGCCGTTAAACCTCCTTCTCGGATGGTTGAGTACACTTATGGGCTGTGAGCCAGTTATTGGGATCCTGCGAGGATCGCTATCATTGTTCTGTGATATTGATATGCTAGTTTTTCTACCAGTCCATAGCTATTACTGTTATCATGATATTTCCAATCTCTGGAACCTGACATTTACTATTTGAAAATGAAAAATGATAAAAGAGTTTTCACACTACTTTTGAGCCTGCGAGGCTGCATTTTCATATTAGCTGACTGGTAGTGGAATGGGCTGCGCACCGCAGCGTATATTCATGATATTGTGCTTGGGCTGTAGGAGCCCCTCCGGAGTCGGAACCCCCATAGTGAGCACGGGTACCCAAATTGGATCGGGCTACGCGCCTAAGCGGTCATTTCATGCATTGCATTGCATTTAGCTACATCTGCTAGCTGTTATACTATGTTGTTGATATTTGTTGGTTCTCTACTGTTGATATTGAACTGTTACAGGGTATTGGTTATAGCCTTACATAATGTTTTATTGTGGATTTCTTATCTACGCTGTCTTACCCCTGTTTATTACCACTGAGTCTGGCAGTACTCATTTTACTCTCTGCACCTTGTGTGCAGATCCAGGTACCTCTCAACAGACCTGATCCGGTAGCCGCTCCGAGGCATTGCGCGGGATAGTCGAGGTAGCTGCAGCGTCCGCAGGACCTGACTCCCCTTCTAGCTGTCTTTTCATTTCATGTTGTCATTTCTTTCCGCACTGAGTTTTGTTGTAAACTCTATTTCACTTATGTTCTTTTAGAGGCTCTAGATTCTTGACCCCTTGGTCTTTGGGGAGTTGTACTGTGTTGGGACTTGGTTCCCTGTTTCAATATTTCTATCACTGTTGTTTTATAAATTGTTATGCTTAAATGGGATAAGGCGAGCTCCTAGCTCCGTGATTGTTGTTGATTGGTCAGGCTGGCTTAGCAGTGTGCTGGGCGCCATCACGACCGAGTTTGGGGTCGTGACAACTTTCTTTTTGGCTTGGCATGATATGGATACATTGTTGAGTTAACTATTTGGGAGGAGATTTTATCGTTACATTGATTGAGGACAAGCAATAGTTTAAGTTTGGGGGTTTGATAAGTTAGTATTTTACTAACTTACTTGTCTTTAAATTTATACTTTTGCTATGTTTGAGTGATAAAATTGTGTATTTTATGTCATTTACTTCTATTTTATAGGTGGTATGTGATTTAGAAGTAATGGCGAAGAAACCGAGTGAAAACAAGACAAAAATGAGCTAAAATGGACAAAATAATCTGCCCAGTGAAACACTCTTCGCGAACACGATAGAGCAGTCGCGAACGCGATGGTTCAGTATCCAAAGCTACGCGAACGCGATGTAGGATGAAAGGAACCTTCGCGAACGCGAAGGTATCCACGCGAACGCGATGTTCAATGAAAAGAACCTTCGCGAACGCGAAGGCATGTACGCGAACGCATTGGTCAAAAACTGTTAGTCATCGCGAACGCGAAGGTGGACATGAAGACGCGATGAACAAATCTGGCGTGAAGACTGGGCAGTTCTGTAATTTTACATTTTCTATCCCAAATCCATTAATACCCAATTCAGCTCATTTGCAAATGATCTTCTTTGGCTTATTTTCAGTTCTTAGAACTAGAGAGAACATTTTTGGAAGCTAGGGTTCTTGCACACACACTTTGGTCTTGAAGAATTGAAGCTTGTGGTTAACGTTTTCTTATCCATTTATGTTTATTTCTTCATTTCCTTGCTTTGTATTGAATATTTGAGTGTGTAGTATTTATTTCCAACACTTGAATCTTGTTTATGGAAATATTCATATTTAAAGTGTGGATTAAATACCTTGTTGTGCTTATGTATTGAATGATTTTTCTATATTTATGATTTGAGTTATTGTTAATTTAATTGTTCTTGTTCTTTAATGTTTCCAAAGAGAATAGCTAACTCTAGGATTCGCCCATTTACTTTGAATTAATTTTGTAAAAGATAATTCGGAATTGGGAAAGATTATTAACAAGAACTTGAGGCGTTAACTCACATTTTATAGATTCGACCTAGGGATAGGATTGAACTACTTGTAGCCTATCGGGTGTGCTAAATCTTCTAATTGTGATTAGGGATAATTCAATTAGGAAGTCTTGTTAGCCTTCGGAAGAAGCTAATTAAGAATTATTATCCGTGGCTAATTAACATAAACTCGCTCATATTTGTGAAATCATGAAATACATTGGATCGTTACTTGAATGCAATTCCCGATGCAACCATACTTGTAGCCATTGATCATTTTACTTGATTTCTAGGTTAGTTTACATTTCCGCATCTAGATATAAAACTATTTTAAACCAACATTCTTAGTGTTTGACACAACGCAACTAGCGATAATTTTCTTACATTCCTAATCGCCTACACATTGTTCTCTGTGGGATTCGACCTCGACTCATAGTTGGGTAAATTATATTGCTGCAACTGTATCTATTTCTTTTTAGCGGTGGATTTGGACGTCATCAACAGCCTGCAAAGAAGGACAAGATTTCTTCGAAGGATGCAATTTATTTCTCCAAATGTGGATGATAGTGCATTTATGCCGCCACCCTCAGTTCTCAAGCTATGGATTGTCTGAAATGACGTGTATTCTACGTGAGGACAAAAGAAGCTAAGTTGCCAGAAAGATAAAAAGGTTGGATCATATGTTTGCGATCACTAACTGCTAGCTAGATAGATTGGGCATACGGATAGTTGCCCCTTAACGAAGTTATATACATGCCAGCAGAAGGGCCGCATTTTCTGATAATGGGTCTCAAGAGCATCCAACCTTATGCGCCATACCAGGTATTAAGGCAACTCAAAAGATATCAGGTTGTACCAAAAGATGGGGATCTCAGCCTAAAAGCAATTGAAATCAGTCCTGACGGGCAATTCCCGGAAGCGAAAATTTGGCAAATCTGGAATGAATGCCAATGCCTGAGAATAGACAGTTTTGTGGGAAACCGGGCTCGAGGAGAAGTATCACCAGGGTATGCCGCATTGTATCGCAGAGATGTTGAGCATGAGAGACTGATGAAGAGACCTCACATTCAAGAGTCGGCCGAGCAGTCTAAGGAACAAAAAGATTGGATGGCCAAGGAAAATAAATATCGAGTCAGAATCAGCTTGTTGGAAAAACAATTCCAAGACCTCAAATTCGAAAGCAACTTACAAGCGGCAGCTGCTGAGGGTGAAAAGAAATAACTGAGAAAATAAAATGAAATCCTAAAGGCTCAGATTACAAAAATGAAAACAAAAATTGAAACCCCAGTTCGACTTGCCCGAGATGAGAAGCTAATTGAAAATCTTCGGCACAAAGTGAACGACTATGGATTTGATCAAGATAAAGCTGAAAAGGAATTAGTCAGGGTTCGTAAACAATTGGCCAAGAAGGAAGAAAGAGTTCGAATGGTTCGACAGTTAAAAGATGAACATAATGTTGAGGTAGCCCGATTGAGGAAGAAGATCATTAAAGCCGAGGTCAAAAGTAGCAAACAAACCAAAGAGTTTGAGGTAGAGAGAGAACATTGCGACATGGCCATGGCTCGGTTAGAATTGGAGCTACAACAACTTCAAAAGAAGAACGAGTAAACCTTATATGCTCGTGCTGAACAGATTGGTAGGTTGCTTCAAGAAAAAAGGGTCATCAGGGAAAGAATTGTCAACATTGCTCAATACATCACAAGGAAATGCCAACTATGCGAAGATATGTCTGAGTCAACATTCACATCAGCAGTAATGATCTTTGTAAAGAAAGTAATGACCGACCTGGACAAACTCCAAAGTGGATTAGCATATAAGCCCGCGGCAAGACCGAATGATGTCTCGCGGGCACTAGAAGCTTTAATATATTCATAGGGAGCATTTTTGTATTTGTATTTTCTTTCTGCATTTGTAGTACAACATCATTTGTAACCGATGTTGGAATATCAATGAATATTCAAACGAAATTGCCATTATTTTTCTCTTATATATGAAAATTGCCTGGGCGATAGGCAAACATATAGGAACAAAAAATGAAGAAAAAGAGAAAAAGAAAAGGAAAAGAAGAAAAAGAAATAAACATAAAGTAATGAAATAATGAAAAATAAAAGTGGAAAGAAAGCTGGCTGTTCAAAAAGAAGAATAACGCCGGGATGATGCATAATTACTAGGCAAAAGTTGTGGTTTTAGAACTTGTGATGTTTATCCCTTATGAGCTAACTATTAACAAGTTTTGCTGTTGATAAGTATCAGATAAACAGCTAGCAACTGGCATTCTGACATCAAAGCTACAACACACGTTCTAAAGTCATGACCAAAGCGGTAACCAAGGAAATCGAGGCTACAATTATGGATCCTGTACAAGAGGAAGAAGTTGTGGACGTAACTAGTATGAAGGAAGAGATGTACAAATTGAAACAGCAGATGTCAGAGATGTAACAGGCTTGGTCGAGGGGTCAACCCTTACATTCTTACCCAGCCAACCCCACATATGTTCCTCCTCCGAACCCAAACCCAGAACCACCCACCATGAACTCATCATCCACATATCCAACTTACCCGCATTACTATGCTACAACATCACAAGCACCACCATCTCTGCCTAAACAAGCTCCACCACCACCACCTCAGGTCGCTCCAGTATATGTGGCACCACCACCAGCTACTTTACAAAAATCCTCCAGTGAACCTGTGTTCCATGTTCAAGATACCCATTACTACCCACCAGAACCCACTTTCAGGCAACATGATTCTTACAAGCCAATCATAGACATGACGGAGGAGGAGAAACCTGCTAGAAACCTTGAACAGGAAGATATGGTTAGTAAAATAAAGAGTCTTGAGCAGTCGTTACACAATATGCAGGGGCTGGGAGGCCAAGTTACTGTGGCATACAAAGACTTATGTTTGTTTCCTGAGGTACAACTACCTGCCTGGTTTAAGTTTCCCAAGTTTGACATATATGATGGTCACGGAGATCCAGTGGCCCATCTGAGAGGATACTGCAGTAAAATGCGCGGAGCAGGAGGAAGGGATGAATTACTCATGGCTTATTTCAGTCAAAGCCTCAGTGGCTCAGCATTGGAATGGTACACTCGACAAGATCATACCCGATGGTTCATTTGGGATGACTTAGCTTAATCATTTGCAAACCATTTCCAATATAATATGGAAATTATCCTTGATAGATTATCATTAACTAAGATGGAGAAGAAAACCGGAGAAAGCTTTCGGGAGTATGGATTCAGGTGGAGGGAACAGGCTGCACGTGTAGACCCACCAATGAAAGAAGGAGAAATGGTGGATTGTTTCTTACAAGCTTTGGAGCCGACATACTACGGCCATTTGGTGTCTGCAATTGGAAAAACCTTTAATGAGGTAGTAAAGATGGGAAGCTTTGTGGAAGAAGAGTTAAAGAAGAATAAGATTATGAGCTACTCAGCCATCAAGGCTACAAACCAAGCATTATAGACGGGAACAGAAGGGTCGATTGGAAAGAAGAAAAAGGAAGAAATGGCGGTTATTGAAGGTAGATCTTGGTCTCGGGGCTCCAACCCATATCATTATCAACCTCGCCCATACCAACCATATCCACTAGCACCATATAATCCACCTCCACCATATTATCCTCCAACCGGTCCACTATTTTTTGTCCAACATGCTCAACCTTACCCACCGCCTCCACATTCATGGCGTACCCCATCTCCACAAAATGCCTATCCACCTTAAAAAACCTACAGAAATCCAAACCAACCTAACTTCCGTCCTGATCCAGAAGTGAAAGGTGATAGGGCTCAAAGGAATAGAACATTCACTCCTCTGGGAGAATCATATACCAGTCTTTTTCACCGTTTTAGAGAACTAGGGGTGTTGAGTCCTATTAAACCTAAAATTCCCAATCCTTCACCCAGAAATCTAGACCAATCTGTCTGTTGTGAATACTGTTCTGGGGCACCGGGACATGATACGGAGAAGTGTTGGCACTTAAATTCCGCAATACAAAAACTCATTGATTCCAGGAGAATTGAAGTGCAAGTTCCAGAAACCCCCAATATAATGCAGAATCCTTTGCCAGCACATCACGAGACACATATGATAGAGCTAGAACAGGGAGAGAGCTGCAGAAAACCTTCTTAGACACTAATGACGATTAAAGCAAACAACAAGGTTGAGGGGGAAGTTCAAAGAGAGAAAGTGTCAATTGAGTCACCAGCAAAACAACAATCAATGATTGAGCCCGTGAAAGTAATAGTACCTGGAGTGAATCCTTTGCTGACTGTGAAAGGAGCTTACGTAGAGCCAATGGTTATCAAACCAGTTGTGTAGATGCCAGTTGGGAATACCAAGGCTGTACCATGTAGTTATGATAAGGTAACAGTGATGTATAAAGGGAAAGACGTTAAAGGATAAATTTGTGAAACTCATGGTTTAACTCGCTCCGGGCAATGCTTTGCACCAGATGAACTGAGAAAGACAAAAGTGGCGAAAGAAAACCCAGCTTATGTGATGAAGGCAGTCAATGAGGAGGAAGCTGAGGAATTTTTGAAGAAGATGAAAGCTCAAGACTACTCTATAGTTGAGCAATTGAGAAAGACGCTCGCGCAGATATCGTTGTTATCCCTGCTAGTTCATTCTGATAAACATAGAAAGGCGTTGATGAAGATTCTAAATGAAGCCCACGTACCAGAGAAGATTTCGGTATGTCATCTGGAGAAAATCACAAACAAGATCTTTGAAACAAATAAAATAACATTTTCAGATAGCGAGTTGCCACTAGAAGGAACAGAGCATAATAAAGCACTATACCTCACGGTAAAATATGAAGAATTTGTAGTAACCCGTGTTTTGGTGGACAACGGGTAAAGTGCCAATATCTGTCCATTATCAACCCTGGGGAAGTTGAAAGTCAATCATGAAAGAATTCATCGGAACAGTGTATGTGTGAGGGGTTTTGATGGAGGCGGAAAGAACACCGTGGGGGATATCATACTAGAGCTTACTATCAGACTAGCAAATTTCACTATGGAGTTTCAAGTGCTAGTTGTCGCTGTATCATACAACCTCTTGTTAGGACGTCCATGGATTCACGCTGCAAAAGCAGTACCATCTTCTTTGCATCAAATAGTAAAATTTGAGTGGGAGTAGCAAGAGATAATAGTGCACGGGGAAGATGATGTTTGCAATGCTATTACACCATTTGAGGAAGTTGAAGGAGATAAAGGTCCATGGGTGTACCAAGTAATGGACACCGTGGTTGTAAACAAAGTATCTGAGGGAGAAAACAAGCCAGTACCCACGGTGGCCCCTGCAACAGTGATAGTCGCCAAGGAGATGATAAAGAATGGGTTTTCTCCAAGAAAGGGCTTAGGAGTAACTTTGCAAGGTATAACACAGCCGATCCACCTTCCAGGCAGTACTGATACTTTTGGCTTGGGTTTCAAGCCAACCATTACCGATATCTAGAGAGCTAAGAAATTGAAGAAGAAAGGCTGGTCCCTCCCCAAACTCGTCACGACCCGGATTTTCCCCCAATATCGGGATCGTGATGGCGCCTACTCGTGGTAGCTAGGCAAGCCACTGTATTCATACTATCCTTTTTTAATAATATTTCATAATTAATTTATCAACAAAACGATAACCTTAATTAAACAAGTGCGGAATACTTTATCAAAATAGAAATAAGCAGTTTCAAGGTAAAACCATACTAAAATCCTCTACCCAAGACGTGGAGTCACCAACTCGCGAACTACTATTGAATACTACACATAAAAGTCTGAAAGAAATATAACATAATCTGTTTGTCTCGGAACAAAGAGACTACAACTAGTAACATAAGTAAAGGGAGAGACGCCGGACCTGCGGACTTCTGCAAGCTAGCTCAGTGTCAAATAGGATCAATTCCCACGCAAAAGATCTACTGCTACTGCTCCTGATCTAAACCTGGACCTGTGCAAAAACGCACAGAAGTGTAGTATCAGCAGAACCGACCCCATGTGCTGGTAAGTGCCTGGCCTATCCCAGCGAAGTAGTGACAAGCCTAGGACCAGACACCCACATAAACCTGTGCAGTTCCATATATATGTATACCACAAAATAACGAGAAATAACCAAGTAATAACGCAATAAGGAATATCTCAAATGAACTCAACAATTAACAATAGTTAATAAGTCCACAAGGGAAAACAAAGTATAATGGAAAAACAAGTAATATCAAGTCAAGGAATAGCAAGTAGTTGCACGGCATCACCCTTCGTGCTTTTACTCTCATCCTCACCAAATAAGCAAATAAAGTGCACGACATCACCCTTCGTGCTTTTACTCTCATCCTCACATCCATGGTACGGCATGATCCTTCATACATGGTTTAATAACAAGGAACGGCATGATCCTTCGTGCATAATCAACAACATGGCACGGCATTAACCTTCGTGCATAATCAATAAAACATGGCACGACATTAACCTTCGTGCATAAATAATAACAAGGCACGGCATTAACCTTCGTGCATAAATAATAAATCAAGGCACGACATCACCCTTCGTGCATTATCACTCTTCCTAACCCAAATAACAATCACAGTTAAGGGCAAAGAATGAAACAGTAAATCATAAACCGTCCCAGCATGGGCAATCAATAATCATCTTCACAACAAGTCCCGACAAGGGAGAACAATAACAATTCTACAACCCGGCAAGTGTTCAACAATTTATCTTCAAATATGTCTCACAATAAGTATTAACAACAACTCACGGTCATACTAGACGCTAGTGTATGGATGCTCGTCACCACAACCCATACACCGCACTCGATCACATAACACATAGCACATAATCCTATTCCCTCAAGCTAGGATAGAACAAACACTTACCTCGAATGTTTACGAACAATTCAATCCGTGGCAATGCCTTTTCCTTTCAAATTTGGCTCCAATCCAATCGTATCTATACACAATAGATTTAATATCATCAATACTGCTCAACAAACTAATTCATAAGGCCAATTAAAACTTTTACAACATTCTGCCCGGAATAGTGAATTTTGACCCCGGGCCCACATGGTCGGAACTCAGGGTTCGGACAAAAATCCGGTTACCCATTCCCCCACGAGTTCAAATATATGGTTTGTTTCAAAATCGGACCTCAATTCGAGGTCCAATTACCCAATTCATGAAAAACCCTATATTCTACCAAAAACAAGAAATTCTACCATGAAAACCTTTGATTTCTATTGAAAAACATGTTTAATGTTGTTAGGAATTGAGAGAATTAAGTAAAAAGTGACTTACAATTGCTTTGAAGAAGAGGGAGTTCGTGAAAAATCGCCAATGGGTGTTTTTGGGTTGTGAAATGTGAAAAATGAAGCTGGAAATCGTGATTTACAGGTCTCTGTGTTCGCATTTGCGAACATGAGTTCGCAATTGCGAACCCCGACCAATTTCTGGAGTTTGAAAAATAAGCTAAGGATGGAAAGTTCGCATTTGCGAACATTTGTTCGCATTTGCGAAGCCAAGGCAAATGCTGGGGGTTTCGCATTTGCGAAATAATGTTCGCATTTGCGAACAAGCTAGGCTTCTGGGTTTTGTCGCAATTGCGACAAATGCTTCGCATTTGCGAAGCCAGGCTCAACAATGAAGGCCTCGCATTTGCGAGGTTATGTTCGCATTTGCGAACCTAAGCCGTCCTGGACGCCCTTCGCATTTGCGATCAAGGGTTCGCATTTGCGAACCATGCCTTGATCTGTCACCTTCGCAATTGCGAGAATTGTTTCGCAATTGCGAAGCCAACAGCTGGGTGAAAAACCAGTAGTGCAAAAATTTAGAAATTGAACCAACGGCCTATCAAATCTTTACCCGAGCCCCTCGGGCTCCAAACCAAACATGTACACAACATCAAAAACACATTACGAACTTGTTCGTGCGATCACAACGCCAATATCACATTGTATTCATCAAATCAAGCCTCAAGTTCATGATTTTCATACTTTTGGTTTTCAAAACTTTCAAACTTGGAACTCAAGGTCCAAAACATATCGAACGACTTCTGAATGTTACCAAACTTTGCAGAAAGCATATATATAATATTTAAGACTTGTACCGGGCGTCGGAACCAAAATACGAGCCCGATACCAAGGTCAATTAATTCATTTTCCTTTAATAATTACATCAAAACAATTTCACAAAAAAATTCATAACTTGGGCTCTAGGCCTCAGAATTCGACTCCGGACGCATGTCCAAGTCTCATATTTTCCTACGGACCTTCCGGGACCATCCAACCTCGGGTCCGGGTCCGTTTACCAAAAATGTTGACCGAAGTCAACTATATCAATATTAATATCATTTTTCTTCAAATTTCTCATAGAATTCATATTTTCTATCACAAAATCTTTCCGGCTACATGCTCGGATTGTGCACGTAAATCGAGGAAAACATAGAATGAGGTTTTCAAGTCCTCAGAAGCTCGAAATGATTAATAAAATAAGTGATGACCCTTTGGGTTGTCACAAAACCTTTCCCAAAACTATCCAACTTCTTTGTCAAGCCTTGTACACAGAGACGTCTGGCAACTATCATGCCACACCGTGTGGAGATAAAATCGGATGAAGAGCTTTTAGAAAGATTTGAGAGGCTACTTGAAGATGTGAATGTGTTGGAGACGGGTGAAGGAACAAGCAAATTAGACGTTCAGTTTGTGGGAACCCACACTATGCTAAATAACTGGGAAGCTACTCCTTTTCTGATCAGGAGGGAGTTGAGGTAGTTAGCTTTTAATATTTCATTCCCAATATTGTCTTGTTTTAAAATTGTAATCCCATATCCTGTCAAATCAAATGTAACCAACTCTTGTTACCTTTCAAAAATTCAATGAAATGCAATTTCTTTTCTTTCTTCATTTGTGCCTTATTTTATTTTTTCTTCTTTTGTACAGTTCAATATTTGCTGATTCCAATGATATGTCATGCATGAAGGATTCCCGGTCCAGTCTTGATAATCGAATAGTTATATAGGAAATTGAAAATGAACATGAAGTGGAATATGAGGATGAGGAAGTACTGGAGGAAATTAGTAAAGATTTGAGTCATTATGAAGAAAAACCCAAACCGAACTTAAATGAGACGGAGTCTATTAATTTGGGAAGTGAGGAGAATGTCCGAGAGACAAAGATTAGTGTGCATTTAGAGACTTCCCTCAGAGAAGATTTAATCAGGTTGTTACATGAGTACAAGGACATATTTTCTTGGTCTTATGATGACATGCCTGGGCTCAGTACTGATTTGGTGGTACGTAAATTGCCCATTTATCCAGGAATGTCGGCCGGTAAAGCAAAAATTAAGGAAATTTAAAATGGACATCTGTCACACCTCCCTTTTTTACTACCCTTTTCCAAAGAATAAGGTATACCCCGTTAATTACTAATATACCCCGGGATAGGATATAATATTAACAACAGGGAAGGAGTTTTTCCATTTTAAGGACAATCAGAACGAGATTTATTTAGATTTCAGAGTTGCCACTTCGAAAGATAATGGTGTCCCAAGTAACCGGTTTAATCCCGAACCCAAGGAAATCGACTCTGTTTAAATAGTCCGCAAAACTAGAAATCCGGATAAGGAATTCTGTTAACCCGGGAGAAGGTGTTAGGCACTCCCGAATTCCGTGGTTTTAGCACGGTCGCTCAACTGTCATTTTTGACTTATTTGATTTCTTTATATGCTTTTACAGAATGCAAATGTCCCGTTTTGATATTTTAACGACTTGCGACATTGCAAAAATGCATTTCGAGTCACACCGCAACTAGTACGCCTGTGACTTTAATACGTTTCAGCTTCGCCGGGATTTAAGATTTGAGTCACATAAATGCGCACTCGTATTAAGGAACATATATTTTAATCGTGCCTATAAGGACTACGACTTATTATCTTTAGGAAAAACCGTGGAATTCGCTATTTTTCTGTTCAACATTTATATGGGGCCCCCGCATATTTTCCCAAGTCTAACATTTATTAACGTTCTTCCCAAGTCTAACATTTATTAACATTCATATTGGGCCACCACATATTTTCCTTTTTTACGAGGCTCATCCCGTTATTTTTAAAGTCAAATCCTATCAAGTACAATATTCACTATTTTTGTTCTTTCTCCTAATTATTTTACTGTTTTTGGTATTTTTAAAATTTAATATTATTATGTCCAGGCCTAACTGTCCATTTACAGGCATGGACTGGTAGACTATATTATCAGTCTAATACACACGACTGGGCTTCTGAAACCCAACATGTACTTGTATCGTTATTTAGAGTCCCAATAGTGGATTTAATTGAGTTTGGGCTTATATTTTCAGTCAAGCCCAGCATATCGGATAAAATACAAAATAGAATGGAAATTTCATAACAATTAACAGATATTCATAAGACAATAGAATAAATCAACAAATTTCATTTTATTACATAAGGATCTGGAGTACATATTTATCAATATTGATTTTGAATTCTAATTACTAATTAAGCATTAATAGAACTTAAACTGTAAAACTACTATTTCAGCTACTTAGACAGTGATACAATACTAACAGTGCATGATTTGAACTACTATTAGTTACTGGATTCTACCTTATATTATTGAAAAATATTATTATACTAGTTTGAGTGGTAAAACAGCTGTAACTCATCTACATATTTCCTTTATAGAATTATTATCAGACTCTAGTTAACGAAATCAGTCGATTCCCATTTTAGATGTTAAGCTAGTTTTAACTAGGTGTATTAGATTTGTATATTAACCTTTTTCATCCTAAGTCTAAACTGTTAACTGTATTTTATGTATATACTACTACTGCACTATCTACTACATTGTCTCGATTACATACAGTTTAATTATTACAAACCATCCTACTAAATTACAGCAAAATCTAAATCATGATAATTATAAAAATAGAAGCTAATAATAGCAGAATTCATCCAAAAGCTCATGAGACTTTCATTTTCTTCAATCAGCTTGTAATTACATTTCCAGATAAGAGATGGTACCTGATTCACCAGAAAAATTAAGAGTCTAGGTTGGATGAAGAATAGTCAGCAATAACAGCAATAGAATAGTAGAAGAATGGCAGACACAACAACAAGTATAGCAGCAAATAGAATTCCAGAGTTGAGCAATCCAGCAAATCAACCAATAGAGTCAAAGAGCTCAAATAGAAACCAGCAAGGATGAAAGACAACAGACTCTAATAGAATTCCGGATTCCAACAAAGAAGTTAGCTAGAATTTCAATAGCCTAAGCTTAGAAACCCTCTTTTTAATTGCAGAAATCAGAACTCCCAGAGATTAACCTTCTCCTAATGTAGAATCTCTAACCTCTCAAAATCTGGACCTCGCAAATTAACCCAGAATTTCCAACCCCTTTTTCAGGCTTGATTGAATCCTATTTATAGACTGTTTGGGTTGAAATTTGAGGGGGAAATTAAAAAATCTTATTTCTAGTTCCCTCCCCTTTAATTTTATTAATTACAGTTTAATACCTTCAGTTATAGGTCGAAATGCCTTCCAGCCCCTGCTGGAAGGTTCTAGGTAGTTCTTTTTGATTCTATTGAGGGTATTTTACTAGGCTGCCCTCACTTGCTAAGGGAAATTTCAATTCTGCCTTTCTATTATACCTATCTTACCCTTTATTTTGTGACTAGTTATAAGAATACTAGGTATTAAAGTCTATTAAATCCATATAGGCTTTATTAAATCTTCAATTATACCATTTACTATTCCTATTATACCCTTATTATTATCTTTTATTTACCCGACCTACTAAGGTCAGGATTGACTAGGTTTAGTACCTATTTAACTAATAGCCATTGTCTTCTAACCAATTTAAGACTTAGCCAAATTTAATCCCAACACCCTTTTCAATTTTAACCATTTTTAACAGACTTCAACCTTATTTAAAATGTAACCTCTTTATTAACTAAGTAACTAACTAGAAATAGATTGCAGAACTAGCACTTAACATTTCTGGAATAGCCAGACTAACAAACCGTTATAGTCATTTTTCAAGAATAGCCAGACTTATTTTAAGAAACTAGCCCTAAAACTTTACAGCTATAGCCAAATCACAAAGCATTATAGGATTCAGAATAGTATAACATATGAATCAAATTACAAATATAGTCTATTCATGTTGTATTGCACACATAGCCCTAATCGTAAATCAATTTCCATTCAACTAGAACTCAGAGAGAAGTTTTGATAATGGTTGAATCCCAATCAATCAAAGCATAATTTCAGACCAGGCATGGTGAACAGAACACATAAAGAAACATATTTTAACAATGATTCATGTATAAAACTTATTCAAAACCCTAAAGTACTAAAACAGACTTGGCATGTATAAAGTAATAGAAATAGGCTTAGGCATGCAATTATCATAGGCTAATAAGACGAACAGTCAAAGACCATATACAGATCATTCGGAGAACAACTAGTCAAGAACATGCAAAGAAGATTTACAGTAGACATATAAGCAAAGAAGAAGAGGGGTAGGTAAACTTAGCTTTTCATATTCCTTTTCTTTTCTCTTTTTTTTTCTTTCTTTCTTTTCTTTCTTTCTTCTTTCTTTTCTTTCTTTCTTCTTCTTTTGTTATTTCCAGGCTTCAAGAACCTTTGAAGACTCGAAGTCTTCTGATTTCCAGATTTTTCCGATGGGGGTTTTGTTTTGGAGTTTTGGTGGGTAAAGGGTGTTCTGGGTGTTATTTGAGAAGTATTGGGGGTGGGATTTGTTTTGACTGTTCGCTGGAGTAGGGTTCCGGCGAACTTGTTTTCTATATTCGAGACGTTCTGGGTTGATTCGAGGTAAACCACATAGACTAGGTGAAAGACCTCTTCAAGGTGGTCAAAGGGTGTAAATATAGGACACTGGTTCATAAGTTGAAGGTCGCCGGCTAGGGTTCCGGCAACCGGGCTTTCAAGAAAATGAGGGCTTTTGGTTTTCTGGGGTTTTTAAGGTGGTTGTGGTATGTGAGGATGAAAGATAAGGCGTTTGGGGGAGGTTTAGGCCGGAGATGGCCATGGTTTCAGGTCAGTCTCCATTGGAGATGAAATGAAGAAGACGAAGAAGATGAAGAAAGGGGCGGCTAGGGTTTGAGTCTGTATAATGTGAGCGTATGTGTTGATCTTGAACGGGAGACGGGGCTTATATACCCCTTTGATCTTGCACGATCCTGGCCCTTGGATCAACTATGATCAGTGGACAGGATTTATTTTATCAAAACGTTGTCGTTCCATTTAATGAAAGATAACCTGGCACCCATTGGATCTTAAAACATGGACGACCATGATTAATTCTTGATACTGCGTCGTTTTAGTTTCTCTATGAGACTCATCAACATCCGTCTGATCATCTCTTTGGACGGCCAGGATCAAATTCCTACATGATGTCGTTTAGCTTTCTATTAAATCGCCTCATAAATCCGTTGGATTGTTATTATTAACAGTTAAGATTAAATGTCTCTACACGTCGTCGTTTGATTACAGCTTGGACTGCACGGCCATTTCTCTTGGGCTGTGTATATTTGGGCCTGTATTTTTGTATTTCAGCCCACAATTATTGTATTTTTGCATTTTTCTCTTGTGTTTAATTATTTTCTTTGCATTTTCTTTTTTTTTCTTTTTGTATTTGTTTTCAATTGTTGTTTTTCTTTTATTTTCCTATTTTGTTTCTGATTTTTCTGGTATTTTTATGATATTTTGCCCTTTTCTTTTTTTTTTCCGGTATTTTTGTATTTTGTTAATTTTCTCTAATTATGATATTTTTTGGGACATTTTTTGATCAATTCTTTTTTAGTAGTTTTGATTTCAAATTTATTTTAACAACAAAAACACAATTATTTCAATTAAAACACACAATTATTTTATATTGGAATTTGTTTGCTTAGGGCAAAAATCACGTGCTCACAGCTGCCCCTCTTTGTTCGGGAACACGAAGAGTTTCAGTGCAAAGATAAGTGAGCAGTAATGAGAGATTTTTGCCCACTGGCATATTCCGTAAGAAGCATTTTGAAAACCTTTTGACCGCACCCTGCCTCAGAGGTTGCCTTCATATCTTGGGCTGAACAGGAATCAGGTCAGTGTAGTTCGGGAAGGTATGGTAGTTCGAAACTACCAAGACTTGCTGCTGCTACAATTGTTGCTATAATCACTCACTAACTCCTTGTTACACCAGGATAAAAATGAAAAATAAAGAAGCTATTCTAAGCTATGATCATAGGAATTACAACAAAACCTATCTATGTCTTGTCTTCTTACATTTCCTTGCTTTTCAACATCACATGTTTCTCTTTTATTTGCATCCTTCTTTTTGTGTATTTTTTATTATTTTCTTGTTTTTGATATACTGCTTCCATCCCTTCGTGTGACTTCCAAATGTATTTCTTAGTTCCAGGTTGATACCTGTTTAAAAAACAAAAAAAAAACAAAAAAAAACTTTTTCCTCTGCCCCAGTGTGGGGTTTTCCCATGTGTTATGGTGCTGCCCATGTTAGAAAATCAATTAAAAAATACAGAAATGTATTCCCTTATTATACAGGTGGGCGCCTGAACAAAAATTAAAAATGCAGAAATGTATTCCCTTGTTATATAGGTGGGCGCCTGAACAGAATTAAAAATGCAGAAATGTATACCCTTGTTATACAGGTGGGCGCCTGAACAGAAATTAAAAATGCTAAAATGTATTCTCTTGTTATACAGATGGGTGCCTGAACAGAAATTAAAATGCTGAAATGTATTCCGTTGTTATACAGGTGGGCGCCTGAACAGAAATTAAAAATTCTGAAAAGTATTCCCTTGTTATCCAGGTGGGCGCCTGATGCATGAAATGAAAATGCTGCAAAATATTCGTTCATTATCTAGGTGGGTTCCTGAACAGAAATTAAAAATGCTGAAATGTATTCCCTTGTTATACAGCTGGGCGCCTGGACATAAATTAAAATGCTGAAATGTATTCCATTGTTATACAGGTGGGCGCCTGAACAGAAATTAAAAATGCTGAAAAGTATTCCCTTGTTATCCAGGTGGGCGCCTGATGCATGAAATGAAAATGCTGAAAAAATATTCCCTCATTATCCAGGTGGGCGCCTGATGCATGAAATGAAAATGCAGAAAAATATTCCCGCATTATCCAGGTGGGCGCCTGATGCATGAAATGAAAATGCTGAAAAATATTTCCTCATTATCCAGGTGGGCGCCTGAACGAAAATTAAAAATGCAGAAATGTATTCCCTCAGTTTGATAACTGGGTTGTGAGTTTTGAAAAGATAATACCTCCCTTGTTGTTTGGGTAGGTCTCTTGATGACTGAGTGAGTCCTCATCTGCGGATTCCTTCTTATATTGTTGTATTTCATTTTGGTGTTTTTTCTTCCACATTGGTCACATTCACTTTAAAGTGATTAGTGAGAATTTGAATCTTTTGTCCCTGTTTAAATCAGGGAACAATCTTATTAGTTATAAAATGTTAGCAACTAGCATTCTTGTTGACTTTGCTTCCATTGTCTGCCTCCTCTTGTTTCATCCTGCTTTGCGGTGCATTGCCAGATTTTCTTCAACCTTTCCTTTGTAATCCTATTTCTGCTTTTCCCTTTATGTTTCTGTTACTTTTCATTTTTCCTTTGGCCTTGATTGCCATCCTTTTTTTTTAATTGTCTCTTTGACCTAGTGGTATTATGCCTCTTAACATGAGAAGATGGTAGTTAGCTTTCATTGGGCAACTGTTTTGATCAATGAAATGCAGAAATATGAATTTGAAGGGGTAAGGGTAATTTGTAGTAAAAACATAACTTATCTGGGTATGACAGCTGATTCCTCTGACCATGCCATGTATTTAAATTCCGACCAAGTTTGTCCAATCGAATTTGTTGCTGTCTTAACTCCATCCTTTCCGTCAACCCAAACCGTTCTTATTTTTTGCTGTTTTTTCCTCTTTCAACAAGATATTCCTCACTTTCGCCTTATGGTGCCCGTTAGGGTTTTCACCAGTAAGACTCTCTCATTTATTCTCTCATCCCACGTTCGCCTTATGGTGCCCGTTAAGGTTTTCACCAATAAGACTCTCTCATTTTATTTTCTCTCATCTCACAATCGCCTTATGGTGCCCGTTAGGATTTTCACCTATAAGGCTCTCTCATTTTATTTTTTTATTTTTTTTGTTTCCAAACTTCTAGGTGTTGTCCATGCCACGTTTCTCCTTATTGTATTATCATTTTCTTTAAATTAATTAGAAGGTCTTTCTTTGGACTGTAATGTGGGTTTTGGATTGGTTCAGAAAGAAGGGTATAAAGGCTCAAAATTTAACGAAGGTTAAAAAATATTAACAACTCTCGGAATCATAAACATGACTTCTACCCCAGTTTCAACATTTAGGGAATCTTGGATCTTATTTCTGTCGTGACTGAACCTCATTGAGGCTGCCTACGTACCCTTTCCAGATCAAGTCAGACGTAGTTCAAACCATACGTTTTGACTTTTTCCCAATTTTCTTCTTTTTTCTGCATTTTTCTTTTTGTCTTTTTCTTTTTCTTTTTTTTCTTTTTTTTCGTCATTTTTCTTTCATCATTTTTTTCATTTTTTTCTTTTCTTGCATTATTTTTCTTTTTCTCTTTTTTTTTTCCTTTTCTTGTCCATAATTGATTACGAGAGAGGGATATGAAAGAATAAAGTAATAATGCTCAACAGGGTATCAATGGGTAAAAGTGTTTGGATAGAGAATAAAATGTCTTCATCATTTCAATTTCAAAATTATGACAAATACAATTGTTTTTTTGAAAAAGGAATCATACATAATATCTCTTGACTGCATCTGAGTTGATAGCAGTCTCTATACATTTTCCCTCAACATCTGTCAAATATAGAGATCCGTTGGACAATACCCGTGACACCATGAATGGCCCTTGCCAATTTGGTGCAAACTTTCCTTTTGCTTCGGCCCAATGAGGCAAAATACGTCTCAGCACCAACTGTCCTACTTCAAATTTCCGCGGACGTACTTTCTTATTGTATGCTCTGGCCATCCTCTGCTGATATAACTATCCGTGGCAAACTTCCGCTAAACGTTTCTCATCAATTAAGCTTAATTTTTATAGCCGAGCTTTTACCCATTCATCATCATCGATTTCAGCCTCAGCTATGATCCGAAGAAAAGGTATTTCAATATCTGCAAGTATAACTGCCTCTGTTCCATACACCAATGAGTATAGTGCCGCGCCAATTGAAGTACGTATAGTTGTACAATAACCCATGAGAGCAAATGGTAGTATTTCATGCCATTGTTTTGACCCTTCCACCATCTTTCTGAGGATCTTCTTAATATTCTTATTTGCAACCTCTACTGCTCCATTCGCTTTAGGCCTATAAGGTGTAGAGTTACGATGCAGGATTTTGAACTATTGACATGCTTCTTCCATGAGGTGACTATTCAGATTTGCTCTATTGTCTATGATAATCACCTTAAGAATTCCAAAGCGACAAATGATATTTGTGTGCATGAAATCCACTACCGCCTACTTTGTCACTGCCTTAAATGTCTTTGCCTCCGCCCATTTAGTGAAATAATCAATTGCTACCAAGATAAATCTATGCCCATTATATGCTGCGGGCTCTATTGGTCCGATAACATCCATGCCCCAGGCGACGAATGGCCACGGTGCTGACATTGTATGCAACTCATAGGGTGGGGAGTGAATCAAATCTCCATGTATTTGACATTGATGGCACTTCCGCGCATATCTATATGGTGAGCTAATAATAGCATGCTCTCAGTATTTTCTTGGCTAAAATGTATCCGCTCATATGAGGTCCGCAAGCTCTTGCATGTACTTCAGCCATAATGGTGTCAGCTTGTTGTGCATCTATGCATCTCAATAGACCCAAATCCGATGTTCTTTTATATACAACTCCTCCACTAAGGAAAAATCCATTTGCTAATCGCCTTATAGCCCTTTTCTGATCCCCCGTGGCCTACTCTAGGTACATTTCTATCCTCAAATATTCTTTGATATCATGATACCACGGTTCCCCAATAAGTTCTTCTTCCACGGCAAAACAATAAGCATTTTGATCACGAACTTATATCTGTAATGGATCTATATCAGCTTTATCTAGATGGTGCAACATGAAGGATAATGTGGCTAGAGAATCTGCTACTTCATTGTGCATTCTTGGGATGTGTTTGAACTCTATAGATTGAAATCTTTGAGAGAATTCATGCAGACATTGTCGATAAGGTATCAGTTTCCAATCCCTTGTCTCCCATTCTCCTTGAATCTGATGTATCAAGAGATCCGAGTCACCCATGACCAAAATCTCTTGAACACCCATATCTATTGCCATTCTCAATCCCAATATGCATGCTTCATACTCGGCCATGTTATTGGTACAGAAAAATAGAAGCTGAGCGGTAACTGGATAATACTGACCCGTTTTTGAAATAAGCACTGCTCCAATTCCGACTCCCTTACTGTTGACGGCCCCATGGAAGTACATTCTCCAGCCTGGCTTATCATTTTGCTCTACTTATTCAATGTTCATTGCCTCCTCATCAATAAAATATGTTTTTAACGGCTCATACTCATCATCAACTGGGTTTTCTGCTAAATGATCTGCAACTGCTTGCACCTTCATTACCGTACGAGTTACATAGATGATGTCAAACTCTGTGAGTAGAATTTGCCATTTAGCAAGTCTTCCAGTAGGCATAGGTTTCTGGAATATATACTTTAGTGGGTCCAACCGGGATATCAAATAAGTGGTATAAGCCGACAGGTAATGTTTCAGTTTTTGAGCGACCCACGTTAAAGCAGAACATGTTCTCTCAAACTGAATGTATTTTACCTCATAAGATGTAAACTTCTTACTGAGGTAATATATTGCTTGCTCTTTCTTCCGCGTTTCGTCATGCTGCTCTAGTACGCAGCCCAAAGAATTATCAATACAGTCAAATACATGAGCATAGGTCTACCCGATTCTGAAGGAACCAATACTGGTGTGTTAGCCAGATATTCTTTAATTTTTTCAAATGCTTCTTGACATTCATCAGTTCAATTCACCGCAACATCTTTCTTCAACAATTTGAAAATGGGCTCACAAGTTGACGCTAACTGAGCAATAAATCTACTGATATAATTCAACCTGCCCAATAAACTCATCCCTTCTTTCTTGTTCCTCGGCGGAGGCAAATTCTAGATTGCTTTTATCTTTGACGGATCTAATTCAATACCACGCCGGCTTACTATAAACCCCAATAACTTTCCTGATGGCACCCCGAAAGCACATTTTGCTAGATTGAGCTTGAGATTATATCTTCGGAGCCTCTGGAAAAACTTTCTTAAATCTTTGACATGGTCACATTGATTTTTGGACTTAATGATGACATCGTCCACATATACTTCGATCTCTCGATGTATCATATCATGAAACATAGTGGTCATTGCCCTCATATATGTAGCCTCGGCATTCTTTAACCCAAATGGCATCACCCTGTAACAATATGTTCCCTAAGGCATGATAAAGGCCGTCTTTTCTACATCTTCTTCATCCATCAGGATCCTGGTGATAACCCGCATAGCAATCCACAAAAGAACCAATTTCATGCTTGGCACAATTGTCGATCAATATATGGATATTTGGCAATGGAAAATCATCCTTTGGACTAGCTTTATTGAGGTCCCGATAATTGACGCACACCCTGGTTTTCCCATCATTCTTCGGAACTGGAACAACATTAGCTAACCATGTGGGATATTTAGTGACCCGTATGACCTTCGCCTCGAATTTCTTGTTAACTTCTTCTTTTATTTTCACACTGATGTCAATTTAAATTTCCTTAACTTCTGCTTTACCGGCCGACATTCCGGATAAATGGTCAATTTATGTACCATCAAATCAGTACTGAGCCTGGGCATGTCATCATAGACCAAGCAAATATGTCATTGTACTCATGTAACAACTTTATTAAATCTTCTCTTAGGGAAGCCTCTAAATGCACGCTAATCTTTGTTTCTCGGACATTCTCCTCATTTCCCAGATTAATAGATTCTGTCTCATTTAAGTTCGATTTGGGTTTTTCCTCATAATGACTCAAATCTTTACACTAATTTCCTCCAGTACTTCCTCATCCTCATATTCCACTTCATGTTCACTTTCAATTTCCTATATAACTATTCGATTATCAAGACTGGACCGGGAATCCTTCATGCATGACAAATCATTGGAATCAACAAATATTGAACTGTACACAAAGAAGAAAAAATAAAATAAGGCAACAATGGAGGAAGAAAAGAAACTGCATTTCATTGAATTTTCAAAAGGTAACAAGAGTTGGATACATCTGATTTGACGAGATGTGGGATTACAATTTTAAAAACAAGACAACTTTTGGGGAATGAAATATTAAAAGCTAACTACCACAACTCCCTCCTGATCGGAAGAGGAGTAGCTTCCCAGTTATTTAGCATAGCGTAGGGTCCCACAAATTGAACATCCATTTTGCTTGTTCCTTCACTCGTCTCCAACACATTCACATCTTCAAATAGTCTTTCAAATCTTGCTAGAAGTTCTTCATCCGGTTTTATCTCAGCACAGTTTGGCATAACACTCGCCAGACGTCTCTGTGTACCAGGCCTGACAAAGGAGTTGGATAGTTTTGGAATAGGTTTTTGGAGGGACCACACTTTCTTCTTCATTTTCTTAGCTCTCTGGATATCGGCAATGGTAGGATTGAAACCCAAGCCAAAAGTATTAGTACTGCCCGAAAGGTGGATAGGTTGTGTTATACCTTGCAAAGTCACTCCTAAGCCCTTTCCTGGAGAAAACCCATTCTTTATCATCTCCTTAGCGACCATCACTGCTGCGGGAGCCACTGCGGGTACTGGGATGTTTTCCCCCTCAAATATTTTGTTCACCACCACAGTGTCCATGACTTGATACACCCACATACCTTTATCTCCTTCAGCTTTCTCAAATGGCGTAATAGCATTGCAAACATTATCTTCTCCGTGTACTATTATTTCCTGTTACTCCCACTTAAATTTTACCATCTAATGCAAAGAGGATGGTACAGCTTTCGCCGCGTGGACGAACGTCCTAATAAAAGGCTGTATGATATAGCGACATCTAGCACCTGAAACTCCATAGTGAAATCCACCGGTCCGATAGTAATCTCCAGTATAATATATCCCCTACAGTGTTCTTGCCACCTCCATGAAAACCCCGTACACATATACTGTTCTGATGAATTATTTCATGATTGACCTTCAATTTCCCCAAGGTTGACAGTGGGAAAATATTGGCACTTGACCCGTTGTCAACCAGAACACGGGTTACTACAGATTCTTCGTACTTGACTGTGAGGTATAGTGCTTTATTATGCTCCATTCCTTCCAGCGGCAACTCACTATCTGAAAATGTTATCTTATTTGTCTCAAAGATCTTGTTTGTGATTGTAAGGCCCCAGAAAATTTCGCTAAGTAATATAGGATTCTGTGGTGCCACGTAGGCTAATTATTATATTTTATGTGCTATAAACATTATGGACATCAATTAGACTTGCTAAATATGAGTATGAGTCTTATGGTAAGTGATATGAGGTCCAAATAAAAGCCCAAGTGTAAGCCAAATAGGAAACTTTTCGAAATAGGCCAAATTTCCAAATGGATTCACACAAGGCTCCACTTTAAACGATCATATATAATTCTTTATAAGGTTTTATGTGGTGAATAGCATATCAAATGAAAGCCCTTTGAGTCTAGTTTCCAACGCTTCAAACCGTTCGTCATTTGGATATTCCTACACAAAGTTATGATCAAATTACCAAAGACTGGAAAATGTGATCGTGTGTCAAGTCAAATCTGCGGTCCGCATGTTCGTTCTGCGGTCCGCATGTTCGTTCTGCGGTCCGCATCTTGACCGCATCTTGAACCAGTGTAGCTCATTTTTGGCTGCCGATTTTGCGGTGCATTTTGCGGCCCGCATGTCCATTCTGCGGTGCATTCTGCGATAGCAGAATTGACATCGCAGGGTTATTCTTCTAATTTTTATAACCCGACCCCATTTCAATATATAGGCTTTGGGGTTCATTTTGGGGTCATTTCTTACTGATTTTAGAGAGAGGTGAGAGTATTTTAGAGAGAGAAGGAGGAACCCAACATCCAAATCATCCAAATCTTGCATCAATCTTCAAGAATCAAGAACCCAATAGCAAGTTCTTCATCTAAGAGGTAAGATTCTATACCCTAGGGTTTAATTTCGAGTTTGGTGTATAAGATGAGTTATTGAGGTATGATTCTTGGGTTTATTAGTATTGTGTATACATGCATGTACAACTTAGGTTTATGGGAAGATTGTTTAACTTAAATAACTAAAGATTGGGTTAGGGAATGAAGGAAGTCTTAAAAAGGGGATTCGAAATCAAGATGCTCAACTAGTGTTTGATAAATTGTTCAAATGAGCTAGTTTCATGAATATCTTTCTAATATGTGTTTAATTTTGTTATGTTTCATAGTAGATTGGAATTGCTAGAGTTTTTGGAGTGTTGTAGTAACTTAAGGAAAGCTCAATCGAGGTATGTATGGCTAACTTTGATCCTTGTGAAATCGCCCTTATGTGTGCAATTCGTTTGGCATGTGTTAATTTGAGAGATTGTGTGTAATTTGTTGATTTTGTTGTTGGGTATCTAATTGATGTTAAACTACATGTGGTGTGGTATGAAATATGAATTGAAAGATAACAAGGGAATTGGAATTGGTGAAGAATTGTGAATAATGGTTATGATGGCCTTTATGGCACCTTGTGGAAAAGAAACGAAACACTTGAGAATTGGTTTATTGTGAAACATTGTTGAACATACTTGTGTGAATATTTTTGATTATGGAAATATTGTAACTTGGTTGTGATATTGGCTTGATAAGTAATTGAGAACATGGAACAATGTGCAAGTTGCTTATTTGAACTTGTTGAAATTGTGTGTAGTACCTTATCTGCTGTTTGAAATTGTTGTGTTTTAAACTGTAAGGCGGGGTCGTGTTGCACGCCGCAACGTGAGGAAATAAGGTGTGGGTTGGGGTGATAAGGGTGGCCGAGGTAATAAGGGTGGTCAGGGGCAATAAGGATGGAAAGCGATCGAAATCGCTATTGAAAATTGATACAAAAATCAATGATGTGAAATTGTGAAAGGAGACGGCAGGAGAGTTTGCAACCTGGGGGGCACTGATTGCCCCTATGTTTGACTACTTGCATTTTGTGTGGTTGATTGGTTGTTGTTCTATTTGTTTACCTTGAACGTGTTTGTGTTGAGGCTTATCTGAAATGAGTAAAAGGTGGAAAACATGGTTGGCTGGCTTGATTAGTTTTGATGTAATTTAATGGCTTGAGTTTACTTGGGACAAAGTTTGTCCATACATACTAGTACAATTCAAGTGTACTGACGTCCCTTTTGCCGGGGACGCTACATTCGTATTATGATTGTAGGTGAATCAGTAGCAGGTACTTCAGCTCATCGGCAGTAGCATCCTTCATCTTCCACTGCCCGTTTTGGTGAGCCCCTTTCCATTCGGGGCCCTACGTGGCTCATGCCACTCTTGTTTAGGATTTATTTTGATTTTGTGTAAGGTATAGCCGGAGCCTTGTTACCGGCAAGTATTGTATCATCCTTTGTATCCTAGAGGTTCCGTAGACATGTAAACTGTGGGATTCGAGGCTCATGTATATATTATGTTGGGCGTTATAAAAACTGTAAACTTGTTAATGAATCACTCGCATGGTTATGTTTGTATATTGTGAAATCAGTTATAATTGGTAAGGTATTTGGTTAATGAGAATTAATCAACACAGGGGTAACACGTGGGAATGAAAGGCACCCAGGTCCGCTTGACTGGGGCTACCTAGTCAGGCGCCGGTCATGTCCCTCGATTTGGGGCGTGACAAACTTGGTATCAGAGCCTAAGGTTTTAAAGTGTCCTAGGATGTCTCGGAGCCGTGTCTAGTAGTGCCCTTCTTATCGGTGTGTTGTCGACCACATCATATAAGTTGGGGGCTGCACGGGCATTTAGGAATTTACCCATTTCTTTGATATTCCGGATCGTGCGATATGGCTCAAGATATGGAGCTAATTTCCTCTCTAAGTATTAACCTCAATATTGGTAATTTTGATACCATAATTTGTGAATTTGAAGCATGTAAGGTAAGATTTATCTCACCATTAAGTCCAAGTGGATCATCCAAGGACTTGTTAGAAGAATGTGTTGAGCCATGGAGTGATTGGCAGAACTTGTTGTTAAGGAGAGTACACTTGTTCCTACTAATGTCACTGCACCACCAGATCATGTAGTATATCATCAGTATGTACGGCTAAAACCCCGTCTCTTAGAAATTAAGCTTCCATGGTGTCCGCGTAAATGTTGTAGGTTCAAAATATAATTGATGCAGTATTCATTTTGTTATGTTAAGCGAATTATTGTTGTGAAAATATATGCAGGAGGCACTTCTTCATTTGTTTAATATATTATTCTTAGTAGATGAGGATATGTATAGAATGTGAACTATGTGCTAAAATGACTAGACTTCAAGTCAAGTTTAAATAGATATTTTGATGCCAAATTTTGTGAGAAAACTTGTTATGGTTGATTCTTCCAAATTGTTCTTATGTGTACCAAAAGGATTTGATAGATTGTGACTAGTTGATGGTAATATACAAAGATATTTGGAAGCAAAGAAAGTGAATGTGTAAATGTGGTAAGATTGAACTTTGGATTCTTGTTGTGATTGATACTTTACATGAATTGGTGTTGTGACCCGATGTTTGTGAAAGATGCATTCCAATATGATCAATGTGCTATTATTGAAAACATAAAATGGGTGCAAGGGGTATGAATCATGCATTGAAATGTGAAGGCCTTAAATTGAAATTGAAGCAGCATATATTAAATAAAACTATGTGAAGTCCTCTGTGCATAGACATGTTGAAATAAGTCAAATGCTTTTGAGAAACAAAATGTAGACAATGTGTCGAGAACTCGAAATGAAATTGTACCTGGTGATACTTGTGACATGAGGGAATATGAAACAGATTATGATGTTGATGTGAAATATGGGAAAATGATGTGAAATGCGAGGAACAAGAGATTGTGTTATGAAATGTGGCCTAGTGCCAAGTCTGATGTGATAATTATGGCCCTAAGAGTCGATGGACAAATATACGTGAAAATGGTATGATTCTTTTATTTGATAATGAGTTGATCATTTAAAGTGTTTAATTCGTAATTGTGATTTCCTTATTATTGTATGAAGCACATAGGTGTATAATCTGATATGTGAACCCTACGGAAGGGCTATGATATGCATCCTATAGGTATGGAACTTATGTGAAAACTATGTGATCCATTTTATTTGGTAATGTGGTGATTGTTTAAACTTTTTGTTAAACTCTTATGATTTCCTTGCCCTTGCATAGATATATTCTTAAAAAGAATCCAAATTACAAAATAGATCATGCACATGCTCTTTTAATGAGACGTATTATTTACAAATTCTCCCGATCACAGTTCTTGTATGTACAACCTCCTATGGAATTGACCTCTATAATTATGTTCCTGAATTGAGTTATAACACTATTGATATTTCCTACTTGTTTTTCCTAAATTCTCAACAAAGGACTATTCCCGATGAATTTCTTACAGAAACGTCTCATTTAAATTGACAACATCTGCTCACTTGTGCCTATACATGCACCATTGTAAAGTTTGTACATGTGGTGCCAAGTTCCATGCAATTTGTGATCCTTCCCGAGTCATTCTTTTTCTCAGTTGTGTATATGGCTTATATGGCTTGAGCTGCCAATCTACTCTCTTGCAAGTAACATTATGACAACCTTCTTACTATCAAGAAACGTAAAAGCATGCATCTACACTTATCCTACAAGTACATGTCAATTGAAATGGTCACTGTGTGCATAAATTGTTTTTTGAAAATTGAGATCTTCGTACCCCATCATAGGAAGATCTTGTGTCGCCATAATTTTGGTTTCCACTTGAGATATCCCGTAGCAAGTAGCTCACTTGGTTTCTAGTGTTGTGGTTGCCCGTGATGTAGAATTGTATTGCAGTTTGGAAGATAGTATAACATAGGCATGTCCAACTCATAACGAATGATTATTCTCTCTTTATGTCTCCACAATGTTTTAATCGTATTCCTTATTTAGTGAATTCATTGTGCTAGTTCCCTACACTTGTACGACAACGATAAGAGAACATTCCCTTCTATGTATCACTATGACACTTCCTTTTTCAAGTCAAAACCTATGGAGATCTCATCATGAACATTTGCAAACCTTCAGCGATTATTGTGCACTGTCTCATTGTGTTTGGTTTTCTTCACACCCTCAACTTCTAGAATTATGGACTATGTCATTGTCATGTGTGGAGAGTTTTACTACCCTTGGTATCTGACCTTCTTGGCTAGATATGAGTGTTATTTTCCTTCTCCCTGGAGCGTCGTGTTAACTATTAGAACCATCTAACCAATTCATGATTTTGCCCCAATATCAAGATTTCCTAGCTATTGAGTTTCACTCATGAAAGGTCGAGATTAGATGACTTAGGATTTTTGTACATATCATGAACATGTTGATTTGAATGAAAAAAAAGATGGTCGTAATTTTTAGTTCCCTCATATATGATCAATTACCAAAAAGTGTTAAGTTATCTAGAATATGGTAATCTCATAAGCGTTCAATTATTTTCATCCTTATAGGCTTGTGGCATAGATTCTGTTCGTCAAGTAATGTTAAGAGTGTAATTTAACTTCATGTATTTTGAATCCCATATCACATTCAAAGTGCTAGAGTATTCCTATTCGGGGTCGACGGATTTTCCCTACACTTTAGAAAATGAGTGGTTCACGTACTTGAGTATTCCTCCTTTATGGTTCCTATTTCCCATGTACTACTTACTCTTATTCGTCATTTGTGTATTAATTGAGGTAGTCATAATGATTAACCATGTTAGTATTGTTAGTAGTAACATTTTCTGTCTCTTAGTATACAACCTCATAAAGTACTCTACCCAGTGCATTAATGGATTCTTGAAGAACTCCAGTCTGATCTTGAACTTTGTTGTCCCTCAATGATTAGATCCCGATCCATTGAGCATTGTAAGTTTAGACGAGTCAAAGATGAAGCTTTATAGTGTGGTCACATATATGTTGGGTAGGTAATTTTATGGTCAGTTTATGAAAGCACGTCTTAGGGTAATTATTAAGGGTCATCAAGGGTTTAGTGTGAGTGTACCCCTAAAAATGTTATGTGAGTTGATAATAAAAGTAACATGACTGTATTACACATTAGGTTGCAATAGGTGTATGATATTCCCCATAACTGTTCCTCATGTACTTTGTGTTTCCATATGCGTATGTCTAAGAAGATAGTGATGAAAAAAAAATGTGGGTGTGAATTGACTTGATTGAACCATATAATCATGGTAATATCCTATATTATGCACTAATAGCAAGAATCATGATGGCTTGACTTCATATGGACTGTTGATTGAAATGAAATTATATTCTTGTTGATGAACACCTTTGCGATTACATTAATGGCTGGTAAGGACTATTATGAATACATGATTGTTTGTTTACTATGAACTGACATCCTTGATGGTATGATGCCAAGTTATGGAATTGTGGGTTATTTTTGTTATCATGAATTGCAATATCCGGTGGAGTGTAAATTGTACAGTGGAAGTTATAAAAAGGTAAAGTCAATGGATAGTTATCTCATGCAAGATGTTATCCGTCATCCTTATTATGTATGTTTGGGAGTTGATATTATTTTTGAGAAGGTGTTATGATAATGCTTGTAAGTCGATAATGTCGCGTAGAAGGATAAATGTGTCGTGGAAGGAAAGTACTTTCGTTTGATTGAATACCAGTTAGTTTTGACTTGGAATGTACCATATAGGTATTTTGATGTAAAACTGTGCAGTCCATGTTCTGGTATCCATATGTTAATGTAGTTCTTATAATACTGGGACTAGGATTGTGGATATATACATTGTGGTGCTATGTACAGTTGTGGATGTGTGGTTAAGAAGATTTTGGTGATTCTCTAGCAGGTGGATAGGCCTAGTTACAAAGGAAACTCTGCCGAAATTTCTGAAAAATTTAGGAGTTAGTGAAAATTTTGAGACTGGAGGTAGGTTAGGAAAGAGATGTGTGTTGTTAAAGTGTTTGTGGAAGACTATACTCCTCATTCGAGGACGAATGATCCTAAGGGGGGAAGAATGTAAGGCCCCAGAAAATTTCGCTAAGTAATATAGGATTCTGTGGTGCCACGTAGGCTAATTATTATATTTTATGTGCTATGAACATTATGGACATCAATTAGACTTGCTAAATATGAGTATGAGTCTTATGGTAAGTGATATGAGGTCCAAATGAATGCCCAAGTGTAAGCCAAATAGGAAACTTTTCGAAATAGGCCAAATTTCCAAATGGATTCACACAAGGCTCCACTTTAAACGATCATATATAATTCTTTATAAGGTTTTATATGGTGAATAGCATATCAAATGAAAGCCCTTTGAGTCTAGTTTCCAACGCTTCAAACCGTTCGTCATTTGGACATTCCTACACAAAGTTATGATCAAATTACCAAAGGCTGGAAAATGCGATCGTGTGTCATGTCAAATCTGCGGTCCGCATGTTCGTTCTGCGGTCCGCATCTTGACCGCATCTTGAACCAGTGTAGCTCATTTTTGGCTGCCGATTTTGCGGTGAATTTTGCGGCCCGCATGTCCATTCTGCGGTGCATTCTGCGATAGCAGAATTGACATCGCAGGGTTATTCTTCTAATTTTTATAACCCGACCCCATTTCAATATATAGGCTTTGGGGTTCATTTTGGGGTCATTTTTTACTAATTTTAGAGAGAGGTGAGAGTATTTTAGAGAGAGAAGGAGGAACCCAACATCCAAATCATCCAAATCTTGCATCAATCTTCAAGAATCAAGAACCCAATAGCAAGTTCTTCATCTAAGAGGTAAGATTCTATACCCTAGGGTTTAATTTCGAGTTTGGTGTATAAGATGAGTTATTGAGGTATGATTCTTGGGTTTATTAGTATTTTGTATACATGCATGTACAACTTAGGTTTATGGGATGATTGTTTAACTTAAATAACTAAAGATTGGGTTAGGGAATGAAGGAAGTCTTAAAAAGGGGATTCGAAATGAAGATGCTCAACTAGTGTTTGATAAATTGTTCAAATGAGCTAGTTTCATGAATATCTTTCTAATATGTGTTTAATTTTGTTATGTTTCATAGTAGATTGGAATTGCTAGAGTTTTTGGAGTGTTGTAGTAACTTAAGGAAAGCTCAATCGAGGTATGTATGGCTAACTTTGATCCTTGTGAAATCGCCCTTATGTGTGCAATTCGTTTGGCATGTGTTAATTTGAGAGATTGTGTGTAATTTGTTGATTTTGTTGTTGGGTATCTAATTGATGTTAAACTACATGTGGTGTGGTATGAAATATGAATTGAAAGATAACAAGGGAATTGGAATTGGTGAAGAATTGTGAATAATGGTTATGATGGCCTTTATGGTACCTTGTGGAAAAGAAACGAAACACTTGAGAATTGGTTTATTGTGAAAAATTGTTGAACATACTTGTGTGAATATTTTTGATTATGGAAATATTGTATCTTGGTTGTGATATTGGCTTGATAAGTAATTGAGAACATGGAACAATGTGCAAGTTGCTTATTTGAACTTGTTGAAATTGTGTGTAGTACCTTATCTGCTGTTTGAAATTGTTGTGTTTTAAACTGTAAGGCGGGGTCGTGTTGCACGCCGCAACGTGAGGAAATAAGGTGTGGGTTGGGGTGATAAGGGTGGCCGAGGTAATAAGGGTGGTCAGGGGCAATAAGGATGGAAAGCGATCGAAATCGCTATTGAAAATTGATACAAAAATCAATGATGTGAAATTGTGAAAGGAGACAGCGGGAGAGTTTGCAACCTGGGGGGCACTGATTGCCCCTATGTTTGACTACTTGCAATTTGTGTGGTTGATTGGTTGTTGTTCTATTTGTTTACCTTGAACGTGTTTGTGTTGAGGCTTATCTGAAATGAGTAAAAGGTGGAAAACATGGTTGGCCGGCTTGATTAGTTTTGATGTAATTTAATGGCTTGAGTTTACTTGGGACAAAGTTTGTCCATACATACCAGTACAATTCAAGTGTACTGACGTCCCTTTTGCCGGGGACGCTACATTCGTATTATGATTGTAGGTGAATCAGTAGCAGGTGCTTCAGCTCATCGGCAGTAGCATCCTTCATCTTCCACTGCCCGTTTTGGTGAGCCCCTTTCCTTTCGGGGCCCTACGTGGCTCATGCCACTCTTGTTTAGGCTTTATTTTGATTTTGTGTAAGGTATAGTCGGAGCCTTGTTACCGGCAAGTATTGTATCGTCCTTTGTATCCTAGAGGTTCCGTAGACATGTAAACTGTGGGATTCGAGGCTCATGTATATATTATGTTGGGCGTTGTAAAAACTGTAAACTTGTTAATGAATCACTCGCATGGTTATGTTTGTATATTGTGAAATCAGTTATAATTGGTAAGGTATTTGGTTAATGAGAATTAATCAACACAGGGGTAACACGTGGGAATGAAAGGCACCCAGGTCCACTTGACTGGGGCTACCTAGTCAGGCGCCGGTCATGTCCTTCGATTTGGGGCGTGACAGTGATTTTCTCCAGATGGCATACTGAAATCTTCTCGGGCATATGGGCTTCATTTAAAAATTTCATCAACGCCTTTCTATGTTCATCAGAATGGATTAGCAATGATAACAACGAAATCTACGCGGGCGTCTTTCTCAATTTCTCTACTATAGAATAGTCTTGAGACTTCATCTTTTTCAAGAATTCCTCTGCTTCCTATTTAGTAACTGCCTTCTTTACATGAGCTGGGTTTTCCTTTACCACTTTGGTCTTTCTCAATTCTTCCGGGTCTAAAGCATCGCCCAGAGCGAGTTAAACCATGAGTTTCATTAATTTCTCCTTTAAATTCCTTCCCTGTATACATCACTGTAACCTTATCATAGTTCCATGGTATGGCCCTGGTATTCACAACTGGCATCTGCACCACTGGTTTGATAACCACAGGCTCCACAAAAGCTCCCTTCACGGTCAACAAAGGCTTCACTCCCCGTACTACTACTTTCACAGGCTCAATCACTGATGGCTTCTTTTTGGGAACTCAGTTGGCACTTTTTCCTTTTCAACTTCCCCATCCACCTTGTTGTTAGCTTTAATCATCATCACTGATTGAGAAGGTTTTCTATCGCTCTCCCTGCTCCCACTCTATCATATGCATCTCATGATATGCTGGCAAAGGATTCTGCGTGATATTGGGAGTTTCCGGAGCTTGCACTTCAATCCTCCTGGTATCAATAAGTTCCTATATTGCGGACTTTAAATGCCAACACTTTTTTGTATCATGTCCCGGTGCCCCGGAACAGTACTCACAACGGACTGACTGGTCTATATTTCTGGGTGGTGGGTTGGGAATTTTTGGTTCAATAGGGCTCAACATCCCTAGTTCTCTCAAATGGTGAAAAAGACTGGTATATGACTCCCCCAACGAAGTAAATGTTCTCTTTTATTGGGCTCTATCACCTTTTACTTCTGAATCTGGACGGAAATTGGGTCGATTTGGATTTCTGTATGTTTTAGAAGGCGGATAGGCATTTTGTGCGTGGTAGACATTTTGTGGAGCTGGGGTACGCCATGCATGTGAAGGCGGTGGGTAAGGTTGAGCATGTTGGACAGAAAAATGTAGACTAGTTGGAGGATAATATGGTAGAGGTGGGTTATATGGTGCTGGTGGATATGGTTGGTATGGGCGAGGTTGATGATGATATGGATTGGGGCCCTGGGACCATGATCTACCTTCAATGACCGCAACTTCCTCCTTCTTCTTTTTGCCAATCGACCCTCCGGTTCCAGTCTGTATTGCCTGGTTTGTGGCCTTGATGGCCAAATAACTCATGATCTTATTTGTCTTTAGCCCTTCTTCTACAAAGCTTCCCATCTTCACTGCCTCGTTAAAGGTTTTTCCAATTGCCGATACTAAGTGGCCATAGTATGTTAGCTCCAAATCCTATAAGAATCAATCCACAATTTCTCATTCTTTCATTGGTGGGTCTACACGTGTAGCCTGCTCCCTCCACCTGTATTTGTATTCCCTTCGGGTTTCTTCTCCATCTTAGTCAATGATAACCTGTCAGGGATAATCTCTAGATTGTATTGGAAATGGTTTGTAAACGATTGAGCTAAGTCATCCCAGATGAACCATCTGGTATGATCCTGTCGAGTATATCATTCCAATGCCGAACCACTTAAGCTTTGGCTAAAATAAGCCATGAGTAACTCGTCCATTCCTTCTGCTCAACGCATTTTACTGCAGTAACCCCTCAGATGGGCTATTGTGTCCCCGTGACCGTCATACATATCAAACTTGGGTAACTTAAACCCGGCCGACAGCCGTACCTCTGAAAACAAGCATAAGTCTTTGTACGCAACACTCACTTGGCCTCCCCGCCCTTGCATGTTACGAAATGACTGCTCAAGACTTTTCATCTTACGGGCCATCTCTTCCTGTTCCAGATTTCTGACAGGCTTTTCCTCTTCTCTCATGTCTATGAGTGGTGTGTAGGAATCGTGTTCCCAAAAAGTGGGTTCTGGCGGATAATAATGGGTGTCCTGAACATGGAACACAGGTTCGCTAGAAGATTTGTGTAAAGCAGGGGGCGGCGGTGCCACGTATACTGGAGCGACCTGAGGTGGTGGTGGTGGAGCTTGTTTAGGCAAAGGTGGAGGTGTTTGTGAGGTTGTAGCATAGTAATGCGGGTAAGTTGGATATGTGGAGGATGAGTTCATAGTGGGTGGTTCAGATTTGGGTTTTAGGAGGGATGTATGCTGGGTTGGTTGGATAGGAAGGCAAAGGTTGACCCTTAGACCAGGCCTGGTACATCTCTGACATCTGTTGTTTTAATTTGTACATCTCTTCTTTCATACTAGCTACGTCCATAACTTCTTCCTCTTGTACCGGATCCACAATAGTAGGCTCGATTTCCTGAGTTACTGCTTTGGTCATGGCTTTTGAATGTGTATTATTGTTGTGATGTGCCAGAATGCCAGTTGCTTTGGTCATGGCTTTTGAATGTGTATTATTGTTGTGATGTGCCAGAATGCCAGTTGCCAACTGAAATCTGATACTCATCAACAACAAAACTAGTTAATAGTTAGCTCATAAGGGATAAACATCACAATTAAGAATCACAACTTTTGCCTAGTCATTATTCATCATCCCGGCATTATTCCTCTTTGAACCACCTGCTTTCTTTTCAATTTTGTTTTTCTTCATTTCATTGTTTTTTTGTTTATTTCTTTTTCTTCTTTTCCATTTTTTTTTCATTTTTATTTTTCGTTCCTACATGTTTGCCTATTGCCCAAGCAATTTGCATAAAAAGAAAGAAAATAATAGTAACTTCTTTTGAATTTTCATTGATACTCAAACATCGGTTACAAATGATGTTGTACTACAAATGCAAAAGGAAAATGCAAATACAAAATGCATGCCCTATGAATACATTAAAGCTCCTAGTGCCCGCGAGACATCGTTCGATCTTGCCGCGGGCCTATATGCTAATCCACTTTGGAGTTCGTCCAAGTCAACCATTACTTGCTTTACAAAGAACATTACTACTGATGTGAATGTTGACTGGGACATATCTTCACACAATTGGCATTTGCTTGTGATGTACTGAGCAATATTGACAATTCTTTCCCTGATGACCCCTTTTTCTTGAAGCAATCTACCAATCTGTTCGACACGAGCAACTAACATTTGCTGGTTCTTCTTTTGTAGTTGTTGCAGCTCTAATTCTAACCGAGCCGTAGCCATGTAGCAATGTTCTCTTTCTACTTCAAACTCTTTGGTTTGTTTGCTACTTTTGACTTCGGCTATAATGATCTTCTTCCTCAACCAGGATACCTTAACATTATGTTCATCTTGTAACTGCTGAACCATTCGAACTCTTTCTTCAATATTCCTGGCCAGTTGTTTTAGAACCTCGACTAATTCCTTTTCAGCTTTATCTAGATCAAAGCTATAGTCATTTACTTTGCGCCAAAGATTTTCAATTAACTTCTCATCTTTGGCAAGTCGAACTGGGGTTTCGGCTGTTATTTTCATCTATGCAATTTGAGCCTTTAGGATTTCTATGCTCTTTACTCAGCTGTTTCTTTTCTCCCTCATCGGATGTTGCTTGTAAGCTGCTTTCGAATTTGAGGTCTTGGAATTGTTTCTCTAACAAGCTGATTCCGGCTCGGTATTTGTTCCTTAGACTGCTTGGCCAACTCTTGAATGTGAGGCCTCTTCATTGGTCTATCATCCTCAACATCCCGGCGATATCATGCAGCATACCCTGGTAATACTTTCCCTCTAGCTCGGTTTCCCATACAAGTGTCTATTCTTAGGCATTGGCATTTATTCCAGATCTGTCGAATCTTTGCTTCTGGGAATTATCCGTCAGGACATATTTCTATGGCTTGTAGGCTGAGGTTCCCGTCTTTTGGTATGACCTGATATCTCCCAAGCTGCCTTAATACCCTGTACGGCGCATAAGGCTGAATGCTTTTAAGACCCATTATCAAAAAATGCGACCCTTCTGTTGGCATGTATATCACCTCGTTGAGGGGCAACCATCCGTATGCTCAATCAAGTTGGCTAGCAGTCAACGATCGCAAGTATGTGATCCAACCTTTTGATCCTTCTAGCAACTTAACTTCTTTCGTTCTTATGTAAAAGCCTTTAATGCACGTCTTTTCAGACGATCCGTAACTCGAGAACTGAGGGTGACTACACAAATGTTCTATCAACCATATCTGGAGAAGCAAATTGCACCCCTCAAAGAAGTCATGCCCTGCTTTACAGGATGTGAGGGCACGGAAGATATTAGCTACAATCATCGGTGCCAGTGTGCTATTATCTTGCACAAGAAGAGTAACTAGCAATCTCGGCGACTCTTATATCAATATTTCCATCTTTCCTTGGGAATATAACCAATCCCAGAAATGCCACCATAAAGGCGAATCACCTATGTTCCTCCCACTTGACTCGGTTAGATTTACTGCAGAGTTTGTTTGTAGGGTCGTTAAATCCCCCAATATGACTATATCTGCGGTAGATGAAACTCATAGTACAAAACCCGTGAGCCAAGTCTTCATTATGAATGTTTCTAGCAATTTTCAGGGAATCGAGGAATCTATGTACTATAATTGCCCTCAAAGCCACCGGATATTTGCACTATAGGGGGAACTCACCTTTCCCGATGTAATAAGCAACTTCTTCCAATGTAGGAGTGAGCTCAAAATCTGAGAAGTGTAGCACATTATGTGCAGGATCCCAACAAGCAACGAGAGCCCGAATAATATCACCCTGGGGTATTATGTCCATCAACCCAGTAAGGTCTTTCAGATATCAGTTGACCCAAACCTGTCCTTCTTGGCACAGATCGTTCCACCATAACCGTAACTCCAAAGGGATTTTGCTCATTAAAGCAAAGGGTTCATTTTGTATTGTGCTCATCCTGCACATTTATTAAAGGCGATTTTATTCAAAAAGGGAAAATATTTTTCAAGGACAATTTTTATTATGTTGAAGGAATTAGCCTTTCCGGGCTATTTATTTTAAAAAGGAAAAGACATGACTTCAAAGTGGCCATTTTTGCAAAAAAGCATGTCGGAGTCATTTCGAAACATTAGGCTATTTTCTAAAACAACATCACTTCAATTTATTAAAATTCGACATTTTTTGGTCATTTTCTAAAAGGGTGGTTGGACCCGTCAAGGGTTGCCTACGTATCTTACCTAGTAGTGAGAATCAAACCTGCGTAGTTCGGTCAGATTAATTTGTGACCAATTATTTTAACAACATTGTTCCACCTATTTTTCAAACTTTCTTTTCAAATTTTTTGACAGCGTTTCATAAACATTTCTATACCATTCTATTCTAAAATTCTCTTTCTTTTGTTTTCAGGAATTTAGCCGATCCGCATAATAATCCAGGACAAATAAATGCAACATATAATATGCTCGGTCTTTGATTATCGGGTCACCTGCCCTAGACGGACCCAACCCTTGTGTTGAGTCCCCTAAGTCAGACATGATGCAAATAATCGTCCTAAATATAGGTTCAATATCCTGATGTTTTCATGGTACTAGATCGTCTACCCGAGCGGACAACTCGGATCGAGGAGGGGGCTACGTACCGGGGACCTGCGGGGTCGTCCGACTTTGTAACTTATCCGGCCTCTATTTCTTATTAAGGTATGACACTAATAGAAAGGGGAGTCTCAACCAGTAAGCACATCCCTGGAGGTAAGAAGAGAAGGGTTTTCGGCATAATTTTATATATACAATCTGTGTAATATCAAAGCGGTAAACACGTAGCACATTGATCAAAGCATATAATGAAGTCAAATAACATCAAGAATGACAATTTTATCGAGCTCGAATTCTTAAACCCTGAACCGATGTTCTGGGTTACTTAATCCCAGCAGAGTCGCCAGAGCTGTCACACCTCCCTTTTTTACTTCCCTTTTTTTCGAAGAATAAGGTATACCCCGTTAATTACTAGTACACCAGGGGATAGGATATAATAATAACAACAGGGAAGGAGTTTTTCCATTTTATGGACAATCGGAATGAGATTTATTTAGATTTCAGAGTCGCCACTTGGGAAGATAATGGTGTCCAAAGTCAACGATGTAGTCCCGAATCCGAGGAAATCAACTTTGTTTAAACAGTCCACAAAATTAGAAATTCGGATAAGGAATTCTATTAACCCGGGAGAAGGTGTTAGGCACTCCCGAATTCCGTGGTTTTAGTACGGTCGCTCAACTGTCATTTTTGACTTATTTGATTTCTTTATATGCTTTTATAGAATGTGAATGTCCCATTTTGATATTTTAACGACTTGCGATGTTGCGAAAATGCATTTCGAGTCACCGCAACAAGTACACCTGTGACTTTAATATGTTTCAGCTTCGCCGGGATTTAAAATTTGAGTAACATAAATGTGCACTCATATTAAGGAATGTATATTTTAATCATGCCTATATGTCCCGACACCTCCAAAATACATTTCGAATGCGCTCCCAACCCCGAAATCACCTAACGGAGCTAATGGAACCATTGGATCTCTGTTCCGAGGTCGTCTTAACACTGTTCCGAAAGCAGGCCATTTTTCAACTACAAAGCTCTCATTTAGGGACTAAGTGTCCCAAAACACTCCAAATTCTACAACCGACCCTCCCGGCAAACCACAATAGCAGAAATGAACTTAGGGAAATAGTTAAATCGGGGATCAGGGCATAAATTTCAAAAACGACCGGCCGGGTCGTTACACTATAATGACTACGGCTTATTATCTTTAGGAAAGACCGTGAAATTTTCTAAACGGTCTTCCCAAGTCTAACATTTATTAACGTTCATATGGGGGCCCCGCGTATTTTCCTTTTATACGAGGCTCATCCCGTTATTTTTAAAGTCCAATCCTATCAAGTACTATATTAACTATTTTAGTTCTTTCTCCTAACTATGTTACTATTTTTGGTATTTTTAGAATTTAATATTATTATGTCCACGCCCAACTGTCCATATACAGGCCTGGACTGGTAGACTATATTATTAGTCTAATACACGCGACTGGGCTTCTGAAACCCAGCATGTACTTGTATCGTTATTCAGAGGCCCAATAGTGGATTTAATTGACTCTAGGCCTATGTTTTCAGTCAGGCCCAGCATAGACGGATAAAATACAAAATAGAATCGAAATTTCATAACAATTAAACAGATATTCATAAGACAATAGAATAAATCAACAAATGTCATTTTATTTCATAAGGATCTGGAGTACATATTTATCAATATTGATTCTGAATTCTAATTACTAATTAAGCATTAATAGAACTTAAACAGTAAAACTACTACTTTAGCTACTTAGACAGTGATACAATACTAACAGTGCGTGATTTGAACTATTATTAGTTACTGGATTCTACATTATATTATTGCAAATTATTATTAAACTAGTTTGAGTAGTAAAACAGTTGTAACACATCTACATATTTCCTTTATAGAATTATTATCAGACTCTAGTTAACGAAATCAGTCGATTTTCATTTTCGATGTTAAGCTAGTTTTAACAATGTGTATTAGATTTGTATATTAACCTGTTTTCATCCTAAGTCTAAAACTGTTAACTGTATTTTACGTATATACTACTACTAAACTATCTACTACATTGTCTCGATTACATACAGTTCAATTATTACAAACCATCCTACTAAATTACAGAAAATCTAAATCATGATAATTATAAAACTAGAAGCAAATAATAGCAGAATTCATCCAAAAGCTCATGAGACTTTCATTTTCTTCATTCAACTTGTAATTACATTTCCAAATAAGAGATGGTACCTGATTCACCAGAAAAACTTATGAGTCTAGGTTGGATGAAGAATAGTCAGCAATAGCAGCAATAGAACAGTAGAAGAATGGCAGAAACAACAACAAGTATAGCAGCAAATAGAATTCCAGAGTTCAGCAATCTAGCAAATCAACCAATAGAGTTAAAGAGCTCAAATAGAAACCAGCAAGGATGAAAAACAACAGACTCTAATAGAATTCCGGATTCCAGCAAAGAAGTTAGCTAGAATTTCAATAGCCTAAGCTTAGAAACCCTCTTATTAGTTGCAGAAATTAGAACTCCCAGCGATTAACCTTTTCCTAATGCAGAATCTCTAACCTCTCAAAATTTGGACCTCGCAAATTAACACAGAATTTCCAACCCCTTTTCCAGGCTTGATTGAAGCCTATTTATAGACTGTTTGGTGTGAAATTTGAGGGGGAAATTCCAAAATCTTATTTTGTAACGACCCGGACGGTCGATTTAGAAAATTATGCCCCGATCCCAAATTTAACTATTCCCCTAAGTTCATTTCTGCTATTGTGGTTCGCCGGGAAGGTCGGTTCTGGAATTCAGAGTGTTTTGGGACACTTAGTCCCTAAATGAGAGCTTTATAGTTGGAAATTGGCCCGTAGTCGGAACAATGTTAATACAACCTCGGAATGGAAATCCGATGGTTCCATTAGCTCCGTTAGGTGATTTCGGGGTTGGGAGCTTGTTCAGAATGTATTTTGGAGGTCCGTAGCTCAATTAGGCTTGAAATGCCGAAGTTGGAAATTTTGGCGAATCCGAGCGATAGGTTAGATTTTGATCCGGGGGTCAGAATGGAATTTCGACAATTTCTGTAGATTCTTTATGTGATTTTGGATATGTCCGCAAATTTTCAGGTCATCCGGACGTCGTTTGGTCGGGTTTTAGATCGAATGTGTAATTCGGAAAGTTTTAAGGAAATTAGGCTCGAATTCGATGTGAATTAAGGGTTTTGATGTTGTTAGACATGTTTGGAGGATTGGAACAAGTTCAAATAAGTTATTAGGATGTGTTGGAGTGTTTGAATGAGGTCCCGGGGGCCTCGGGGTGTTATCAGATGGGTGAACGGGAAGAAAACATGGAAATTGCAGGTTTAAGAGTTCTGTTTCTGTTGTTTTTGCTCCTGCGGAAAATGGGGCGCAGGGGCGAGTCTGCAGGAGCGGATAATGGAGCGCTGGAGCGGAGTGGATTGCAGGGGCTGTCCTTTGTCGCTTAAGTGGCATTGCAGGTGCGAGAATGGGACCGCAGAAGCGGTCATGAGATGGAATGGGGAATTCCGCAGAAGCGGATATGTGTTCGCTTAGGCGAGTCCGTAGAATCGGACTCTTAGTTGCAGGAGCGGGAATTTCCACAGGAGCGGAAGTGGTTCCGCCAGAGCGGACTCAAGGAAGCGGACCTGGGCTCGCAGAAGCGGATTGGGCCAGCCAGGCCTGGGGGTTTCGCAGAAGCGACCAAATGGTCACGGAAGCGGTTCCGCAGAGGCGGAAAAAGTTCGCAGAAGCGAAAATCGCAGAGGGTTTAATTATATCAGAAGTTAGAAATTTTAGAAACATTCCAAACATTGAGGGCTCGGCTTAAGGGGCGATTTGGGCGATTTTGAAGGAGAAGTCGAGGGGTTTCTTCAGGTAATCAATTATGGACTCAAATTATGATTGTTGTTGATAATATTATGCAAGTTTTTCATGAAAATGGAGGAAATTGGGGTATTTGATGGGGGTTTTCACCCTAGGCTTAAACTTTAGAAAATTAAAGGTTTGAATGGGCAAATGGAGTTCGAATTTTGTGAACTTTATATGCTTAGACACGTATTGAGACGAGGGTTTCGAATATGTAACTTTCGTGATTTTTCGAGAAGCGTACCGAAAGTCGTGTTTTGGCAACTTGTGGATTTTGGTGTATTTTGAATTGTTTTGATTGGGTAATGCCCGATTGGCCTATTTTGATGTGACTCTATTGATTTTTATCAGTTACTACACCTGTGGAGGCCGACATTCGCGGCAATAGAGTTGTCTTTTAGCGGTTTTGTACCAGAGTCGAGGTAAGTGGCTTGTCTAACCTCGTGTGGGGGAACTTTTACCCCTAGGATATTATGTGATAGTTTAAATGCCTTGTACACGAGGTGACGGGTGTGTACATGCGCTAGTTGTTGTAACACACACTTTACTTGAATTGTCCGATTAGTGATATTCCTGCTCTTAGCTGATTAAATCGTTACTTTTACCCGGTATTAGTTAGAAAAGCATGATTAGCTAGGATTAAACTGTCTAATTGCCTAATTGTCTTACTTGAACTTCTTGATAATTGTTAGCACTAGTTTCGGTGAAGTTGTAGTTAAGCATATTATATTCTCTCTATGTGTTTTCTTTATTTGTTGTGTTGGTGGATTGCGGGTTCAATTCTCGGAGATCCCAGGGTTGTGGGTTCGATTCCCAGAGACCCGGAGTGATATTGTTTGTGGACTGCGGGTTCGATTCCCGGAGATCCAAGGGCTGCAGGTTCGATTCCCGAAGATCCGGAGTTATTGATACATTATTGAGATATGGACTGGGGGTTCGATTTCTCGAGATCCTGAGTTATTGATATATTATTGAGATATGGACTGCGGGTTCGATTCCAGGAGATCCTGAGTTATTGATATATTATTGAGATATGGACTGCGGGTTCGATTCTTGGAGATCCTGAGATCATTGAGACACATCTTGAGGTATTGAGACATGGGCTGCGGGTTCGATTCCCGGAGACTCAGAGATACTATTATCGAGACTGAGGGTTAAATTTCCGTAGCTCCTGGATTGTTGATTATAGAATGGGACTGTGAGTTCAATTCCCATAGGTCCTGGACTTGTTAATTGAGTTTTGTTACTTGTTGTTAGCTTAATTGTAGACGGTTGTAGTAATCACTTTATTGTTGTTATTTCAGAATTATTATTATTTAAAACTACTTATCATTGTTATTATCATTTTGTTATTGTTTCTCTCAGTGGGGCCCTGACCTTCCTCGTCACTACTCCATCGAGGTTAGGTTTGGCACTTACTGAGTACCGTCGTGGTGTATCCATGCTACTTTTTTGCTCACTTTTGTTGTGCAGATCCAGGTACATCAGGACAGGCCCATACTAGGTGATATCAGCAGCACATTTGGAGACCTCGAGGTATGATCTACTACGTCCGCGGATCCAGAGGCCCTCCTTCTATTCTGATAGTTCTAGTAGATGTTTTTCCGTCATTTTGTTGTTTTAGATACTCTTTACACATAGAGCCACAGTTGTATTTCTTTAGTCTGTGTTACCCGTGGGATTCCGGGTCTTGGTGGTATTTTTATACAATGTGTTGATGAGTGTATGTGCCAAGTGGCATGGATTACATTCTTAATTATATCGTTTTTCTGTTATTTCTTGTTTATAGTTCATAACTTGTATATTCCACAATATGTTAGCCTTACCTAGTCGCATGGACTGGGTGCCATCATGACATCTTCATTATTGGTGAACTAGGGTCGTGACAAGTTGGTATCAGAGCTCTAGGTTCATAGGAGTCACGGGACACAGACCGGTTACTTAGAGTCTCGCTGATCGATACGGAGTGTGATGACCCGGCCCGTCATCATGTGAGTTATCGCCCCGTTATCGCCGTTATCTGCTTGTTAATGTTGCAATATGCCTGTTGGGTAAGTTTGAGTCAATCCGGGTTGAGTTTGGTTGAAATTGAGACAAATAGTCTCTTAGAAGAAGGAATAGTTCAGAAAAGTTAGCTGGATGTTGACCTGTGAGTTAGAGAGCTCGGAATCGAATTCTGATGATTCAGTCAGCTCCGGGAGGTCATTTGTGAGCTAGGAGAGCGATCGGAAGTGAATTTGGAGGTCTGGTATAGTTTTAGACTTGAATTGGCTAAAGTTGAATTTTGGCGATGTCCGATCGATAGGTGAGATTTTGATCCGGGAGTCGGAATGGAATTCCGATAGTCGCAGTAGCTTCCGTTAGGTGATTTTGGATGTGCCTGCAAAATTTCAGGTCATTCGGAGGTCGTTTGGTCGGGTTTTTGGTCGAATGTCGGTTTCGGAAGTTTGAATGAAAACTTAGGCTTGAATTTGCTTGCATTCGATATTTCCGTGTTTGAGGGTGTGTTTTTATGATTGGAACAAGTTTGAATCGTGTTATGGAGTATGTTGGTGGTTTTCGTTTGGGTCCCGGGGGCATCGGGATGAATTCGGGGGTCCAAACGGACCATTTTTGGCCTAAGACAGCAGCTGAATTGCTGCTGTGTCTGTAGAAGGAATTCCTTCATCGCGTTCGCGATGAAGGGCACGCGTCCGCGAAGGTCAACAAGGTTGTTCATCGCGTTCGCGGTGGGCTGGACACAAATGCGTAGGGTCAGGATTGGAGGCTTCGCGTTCGCGTGGAGTTGGAACGCGTTCGCGTAGGTGAGAAAGGTTGGGCATCGCGTTCGCGTGAGTGGCGACGTGGACGCGTAGAAGAAAATCCGGGCGGCTGGAAATCGGTGCTTCGCGAATGTGTGACTGGGTGTCGCATTCGCGATGAGAGGGCTGAGTAGAGCACCGCGTTCGCGTGAGGGGTGTCGCGAACGCGTAGAGCGAATTCCCCAGGCAGTGAAGTTGAAACCAAAACATTCCACTTACGGGTTTCATTTCATAAACCCCCATTTTTGAAGCTTAGAGAGAGGAAGTGAAGGGAATTAGTTGGGAAATCATCGGGACATTGTCGGAGGTATGTTTCGTGGTTTAAATACGCTCTTTTATCATGAAATCATGGATTATTTCTATGAAATTGGGGGATTTAAGGTGGGTTTTAGCCCTAGGCTTAAAATTGTAGAAAAACACCAATTTGAGTGGGCAAATGGAGTCCGAATTTGGTAAATTTTATATGCCTAGACTCGTATTGAGACGAGGGTTCCGAATATGTAACTTTTATAATTTTTCGAGAAGCGCACCAAAAGTCGGGTTTTGACAACTTAGTGGGTTTTGGTGCAATTGGGAGTTACTTCGTGTGGATTGTGTGTCATTGCATGTATTGATGTGTTCTCTATGATTTTGCGCAGATTTGGCATCCAAGGAGATCGATTTGCGAGGCAAGCGCAAGGCGGACTCGAGGTGAGTGGTAGTAGTAAATAATGTACTGAGGGTTTGAAACCCCGTACTAGTACTTTACAGTGCTATGATGAGATGAGATGCGCGTCTTGTGACGGGCGCGGTGACATTGTGAGTGGGGACTCGGACTTGGTCCTTCTCGGCTTATAGAACACTGTGCATTATGACCATTAACGAGCTTATAACTGTGAAATTGGGCTAATAGCCATGTTTGGGGCCTTGTGCCGATCTGTAGAGCATTAGGGGACCTGTAGAGCTAGGTGACCCTTATATCGTGATTGGAAACTTACACTCAGCCGTGAAACTAGCTGAATAGCATGTTAAGAGCCAGTACTAGATGCGTACCGTGAGAGATGAATTACTTAGGGTGGAAGCTCCCCTGACTTAGCCGAGTGAGCCTGAAAGGTCAATCCTATACTAACTGAGACAGGGTCGAGGACCCGTTAGGATGTATTATATACATACACACGCCACAGCAGTATACATATTGGATCGGGCTGCACGCCGCAGTAGTATATATATTGGATCGGGCTGCGCGCCGCAGCACTATACATATTGGATCGGGCTGCACGCTGCAGTAGTATATATGTTGGATCGGGCTGCTACGGCGTGCAGCCCGATCCAATATATATATATATATTGGATCGGGCTGCACGCCGCAACAGTATATATAAATATATATTGGATCTGGCTGCACGCCGCAGCAGTATACTTACTAGATACTTATGCCTTAGGGACACATGTATATGGAGATGGCTGTACACCGTTGTGGTGCGAGAGGGGATTTAGTCAGTGTGGGACCCTAACGAGATAGGTGTGGACTAGTGATCGAATTACCACTGTAGTGATGACTTACCTGTGACGGTTTGCCTTTGAACTGTCTAGTGATAGTACAGGAGTTCTTACTTTCAGTTATCGTTTATTATTGTTACTCGCTGAGTTGAAATATACTTACCACACTCCCCTGCACTTTCTGTGCAGATCCATAGGTGCCCGAGGGTAGTTGAGACATTTTAGCTGTTGATTATCATCTACTTTTGCGGAGACTACGAGGTAGCTGCCAGCGTTCGCACAGCCTGTTTTCTCCTTCCTTATCATCTTGATGTTCTCATTTTTGCCTAGCTTTGTTTGTATTAGGATGTTATTCTATAGAGGCTCAGTCTCGTGTCGCCACGATATGGTTGGGACCGTACTTTGTATGCTTTTACTATTACGTTGCCATCTTTATATGATCACTTATTGTTTAAGTTTAACTGGATTAATTGGAATTAATAATTGGCTGGGTTAAGAGGTAATATGGTCGGGCTTGCCTAGCATCGAGTTGGGCGCCATCACGACCGGGGTTTGGGTCATGACAACTTGGTATCAGAGCCTAGGTTAACAGGTCTCGCGAGTCATGAACCGGTTGGTCGAGTCTCGTGGATCGGTACGGGGACGCCTGTACTTATCCTCGGGAGACTGCAAACCTTTTAGGAAAAGTTTCAATTCTTGGAATTCTTGTCGTGCGATTACTTTTGACTTGAACTGAACTTTGACATTCTATTCTCTCGCAGATGGCGAGAACTCGAGGTTCCGGACGGGGAGGACGACCAACACTACCACCTGCTAGAGGCCGTGGACGCGGCCGTGGTCGTGGCAGAGGTCGGGGAGCTGATGCAGTACCAGCTGACCCACAGCCCCCAGCTACAGAGGTGCCAGCAGCACGAGTTCAGGCACCAACTGTGCCCATTGTCATTCCGGGTCTATAGGAGACCCTGGCTCAGATACTAGCAGTTTGCACTGGCCTGGCACAGGCGGTTTCAGTTACTACCGCAGCAGCTGCATCAGGGACCGGGGTTAGTCATCAGACCCCCGCAGCACGCACTCTAGAGCCAGCAGTGCAGGGCTTGTAGACACTAGAGGCTCCTCCAGTTCAGCCTGTGGTTCCGGTTCAGCCAGCAGATCAGATTCAAGGGGACAGGGTCCCAGCTATGACGGACTATGAGCAGCGTCGTCTCGAGAGGTTCACTAGGTTATCTCCTCCAGTGTTCACTGGTGCTCCGGGCGAGGACGCCCAAGGTTTTCTGGTCAAGTGCCGTTGGATGCTTCATACGGTAGGGATCTTGGAGTCCAGTGGGGTATCTTTCACCACCTTTCAGTTTCAAGGGCCAGCTTTCGCTTGGTGGGAGTCTTATGAGCGCCGCAGGCCAGCAGAGGCAGCACCACTATCTTGGCCAGAGTTCTCCACCATGTTCTTGGAGAAGTGGGTGCCTCGATCTCAGAGAGGGGAGATGCGTAGGCAGTTTGAGGGTCTCCATCAAGGGGACATGACTGTGTCAGAGTACGAGATCAGGTTTACCGAGCTGTCTAGACATGCACAGTGGTTGGTTCCTTCCGATAGAGAGAGGATTGGATGCTTTGTGGACGGCCCCATTTATCCCATTCGTATTCTGATGACTCGAGAGAGGATTCTGAGCTGTACATTTGAGGATGCTGTGGATATCGCTCACGACATAGAGACAGATCGTCGCAGAGAGCGGGATGAGAGGAGGCCAAGAGGCCTCGAGGTTCAGCTAGGTGTAGCGGTACTCAAACTAGAGGCCAGAGTCAGCAGAGCCGACGTCGCTCTTTCAGATCTTCGCAGTCGGGCCGCTCAGATTGCCGTAGGTGGTTTTCTAGCCAGGGTTATCAGGGTTCACACCAGAGTCAGCCATCTCTCAACGCCATGCTAGCTCAGAGTTCTTCGCAGGCCCCATCTGCTCAGGGTTCATCTCGACCTAGTTCTTCAGTTGGCCACTCCAGCGCCAGGGGTCCTTATCAGTCTCAGCCCCCAGCACCGGGGAGTTGCTACGAGTGCGGAGAGCTTGGGGACCACTGTAGGGAGTGTCCCCACCTTGTTTCCAGATCTTATTAGCAGAGGGGGCAGACCTCATCATCTAGTCCGTCTACTTCAGCACCCGCCCCACCGGCTAGGGGAGAGGGTCAGTCAGCTAGGGGTCGCACTCGAGGGGGAGGCCGATCAGGCGGTCAAGCTAGATTCTATGCTCTACAGGGCCGATCTGAGGCCGTTGCTTCTGATGCAGTTATTACAGGTATTATTTCAGTCTGCCACAGAGATGCCTCAGTGTTGTTCGATCCTGGTTCTACTTATTCTTATGTGTCTACCTATTTTGCTCCTTATTTGGGCACGACCCGAGGGTGTCTTGAGCTGCCAGTGCATGTATCTACCATGGTAGGGGATACTATTATTGTGGACCACGTATACCGGTCCTGTTTGGTCACTATTGGGGGTCTGGAGACCCGAGTGGACCCGTTGCTTCTCAGCATGATCGATTTTGATGTTATATTGGGCATGGATTGGCTATCTCAATGTCATGCTATTCTGGACTGTCATGCTAAGACAGTCACCTTGGCTATGCCGGGCATTCAGCGGATCCAGTGGCGAGGCATGACTCAGTATGTACCTAGCAAGGTAATATCTTTCCTCGAGGCCCAACGAATGGTTGGGAAGGGATGTCTCTCTTATTTAGCATTTGTGCTGGAGGTCGAGGCCCAGACTCCCAGTATTGATTCTGTTCCCATTGTACGAGACCTTCCTGATGTGTTTCCCTCAGACCTGCCGGGCATGCCGCCGGACAGGGATATTGATTTTGGGATCGATTTGGTGCCAGACACTCAGCCTATTTCTATTCCTCCGTATCGGATGGCACCAGCTGAGCTGAAGGAATTGAAGGAGCAGCTCCAGGAACTCCTAGATAAGGGGTTCATTCGGCCGAGTGTGTCGCCGTGGGGTGCACCGGTCTTGTTTGTTAAGAAGAAGGATGGATCCATGAGGATGTGTATTGACTACAGGCAGCTGAACAAAGTTACAGTGAAGAATAAGTATCCTCTGCCTCGTATTGATGATTTATTTGATCAGCTCCAAGGAGCTAGGGTGTTCTCGAAGATTGATCTTCGTTCAGGCTACCATCAATTGAAGATTAGAGAGTCTGACATTATGAAGACTGCATTCCGGACCAGATATGGTCATTATGAGTTCCTTGTGATGTCTTTTGGGCTGACCAACGCCCCAGCAGCATTTATGCATCTGATGAACAGTGTGTTCGGGCCCTATCTTGATTCATTTGTGATCATGTTCATTGATGACATTCTAGTCTACTCTCGTAGCCAGGAGGAGCATGCTCGGCACTTGAGTTGTATTGCAGATGTTGCGGGAGGAGAAGTTGTATGCCAAGTTCTCCAAGTGTGAGTTCCGGCTTGAGTCCGTGGCATTCTTAGGACACGTGGTGTCCAGTGATGGTATTCAGGTGGATCCGAGGAAGGTCGAGGCAGTGCAGAGTTGGCCCAGACTGACCTCAGTTACTAATATCCATAGCTTTCTGGGATTGGTAGGGTATTATCGCCGATTCATTCAGGGATTCTCTTCTATTGCTTCACCCTTGACTAGATTGACTCAGAAGGGTGTTCCTTCTTATGGTCCGAGAAGTGCGAGGAGAGCTTTCAGAAGCTCAAGACAGCACTGACCACAGCACCAGTCTTGATTCTGCCATCAGCTTCAGATCCTTATACTGTGTATTGTGATGCCTCAAAAGTTGGCATTGGTTGTGTGTTGATGCAGGAGGGTAGGGTCATTGCTTATGCTTCTCGACAGTTGAATCCCCATGAGAAGAACTACCATGTTCATGATTTGGAGCTAGTAGCCATAGTTCACACTTTAAAGATTTGGAGGCATTACCTGTATGGTGTCTCATGTGAGGTGTTCACGGATTATCGCAGTCTTTAGCATTTATTCAGACAGAAGGACCTTAATTTGAGACATCGGAGGTGGTTGGAATTGCTTAAAGATTATGACATCACTATCTTGTATCATCCGGGGAAGGCCAATGTGGTGGCCGATGCTTTGAGTCGGAAGGCGGTCAGTATGGGCAGCCTAGCTTTCATCCCAGTTGGGGAGAGGCCATTTGCTTATGATGTTCAGGCCCTAGCCAATCGGCTAGTGAGGTTAGATATTTCGGAGCCGAGTCGAGTGTTGGCTTGTGTTGTTTCTCGATCTTCCTTATATGATCTCATCAGGGAGCGACAGTATGATGACCCAAATTTACTTGTCCTTAAGGACAGAGTGCTGCATAATGATGCTAGAGATGTGACTATTGACAGTGAGGGTGTTTGGAGGATGCAGGGCCGTATATGCGTGCCCAACATAGATGGTTTGCGGGAGTTGATACTTGAGGAGGCACACAGTTCGCGGTACTCTATTCACCCAGGTGCCGCGAAGATGTACCAAGACTTGAGACAGCACTACTGGTGGAGGAGAATGAAGATTGATATAGTTAGGCATGTAGCCAGGTGCCTCAATAGTCAGCAGGTCAAGTATGAGCATCAGAGACCGGGCGGTGTTCTTCAGCGTATGGTCATTCCCGAATGGAAATGGGAGAGAATCACCATGGATTTCGTTACTGGACTCCCTCGGACAGTGAGGAAGTTTGATTATGTGTGGGTGATTGTTGATCGGCTGACCAAGTCCGCACATTTCATCCCAGCTTGTACTACTTACTCATCGAAGCGGTTGGCATCGATCTTTATTCGGGAGATTGTCAGGTTGCATGGGGTCCCAGTGTCTATTATATCTGACAGAGGCACTCAGTTCACTTCTCAGTTTTGGAGAGCATTTCAGCGAGAGATGGGTACGCGGGTTGAGTTGAGCACCGCATTTCACCCCCAGACAGACGGGCAGTCTGAGCGCACTATTCAGATCCTGGAGGATATGTTGCGAGCATGTGTGATTGACTTTGGTGGTTCGTGGGATGAGTTCTTGCCACTTGCTGAGTTTGCCTACAACAACAGTTATCAGTCGAGTATTCAGATGGCCCCGTACGAGGCATTGTATGGCAGACGGTGTAGATCTCCCGTCGGATGGTTTGAGCCTGGTGAGGATAGATTGATAGGGACTGAGTTAGTTCAGGATGCTCTGGATAGAGCAAAGTTGATCCAGGAGAGGCTTCGCACAACACAGTCTCGACAGAAGAGTTATGCGGACCGTAGGGTTCGAGAGTTGTCTTTCATGGTTGGTGATAGAGTATTGCTGAAGGTTTCACCCATGAAGGGTGTCATGAGGTTCGGGAAGAAGGGGAAGCTGAGTCCCAGGTACATTGGTCCTTTTGAGATACTCAGGAGAGTGGTGATGTGGCATATGAGTTGGCCTTGCCACCTAGCTTATCCAGCGTTCATCCAGTATTCCATGTGTCTATGCTCCGGAAGTACATCGGGGATCAGTCTCATGTATTAGACTTCAGTACTATTTAGCTTGATGGTGATCTATCTTATGATGTGGAGCCAGTGGCTATTCTGGGTAGACAGGTTCGAAAGTTGAGGTCCAAGGAGATTGCTTCGATCAAGGTGCAATGGAGAGGTCGGCCCGTGGAGGAGGCTACTTGGGAGGTCGAGCAGGAGATGCAGAGCAGATACCCTCAGCTATTTGAGTCTCCAGGTATGTTTCTTGACCCGCTCGAGGATGAGCGTTTTCTTAAGTTCGGGAGAATGTGATGACCCGGCCCGTCATAATGTGAGTTATCGCCCCGTTATCCCTGTTATCTACTTGTTTATGTTGTAATATGCCTGTTGGGTAAGTTTGAGTCAATCCGGGTTGAGTTTGGTTGAAATTGAGACAAATAGTCTCTTAGAAGAAGGAATAGTTGAGAAAAGTCAGCTGGATGTTGACCTGTGAGTTAGAGAGCTCGGAATCAAATTCTGATGATTCGGTCAGCTCTGGGAGGTCATTTTTGAGCTAGGAGAGTGATCAAAAGTGAATTTAGAGGTCCGGTGTAGTTTTAGGCTTGAATTGGCTAAAGTTGAATTTTGGCGATGTCCGATCGATAGGCGAGATTTTGATCCGAGAGTCGGAATGGAATTCCGACAGTCGCAGTAGCTCCGTTAGGTAATTTTGGATGTGCTTGCAAAATTTCATGTCATTCGGAGGTTGTTTGGTCATGTTTTTGGTCGAATGTCGGTTTCGGAAGATTGAATGAAAACTTAGGCTTGAATTTGCTTGGATTCGATGTTTTCCGTATTTGAGGGCGTGTTTTTATGATTGGAACAAGTTTGAATCGTGTTATGGAGTATGTTGGTGGTTTTCGTTAGGGTCCCGGGGGCCTCGGGATGAATTCGGGGGTCCAAACGGACCATTTTTGGCCTAACACAGCAGCTGAATTACTGCTCTGTCTGCAGAAGGAATTCCTTCATCGCGTTCGCGATGAAGGGCACGCGTCCGCGAAGGTCAACAAGGTTGTTCATCGCGTTCGCGGTGGGCTGGACGCGAATGCGTAGGGTCAGGATTGGAGGCTTCGCGTTCGCGTTGAGTTGGAACGCGTTCGCGTAGGTGAGAAAGGTTGGGCATCGCATTCGCGTGAGTGGAGACGCGGACGCGTAGAAGAAAATTCGGGCGGCTGGAAATCTATGCTTCACGAACGCGTGACTGAGTGTCGCATTCGCGATGAGAGGGTTGAGCAGAGCATCGCGTTCGCGTGAGGGGTGTCGCGAACGCGTAGAGCGAATTCCCCAGGCAGTGAAGTTAAAACCAGAATATTCCACTTACGGGTTTCATTTCATAAACCCCCATGTTTGAAGCTTAGAGAGAGGAAGTGAAGGGAATTAGCAGGGAAATCATCGGGACATTGTCGGAGGTATGTTTCGTGGTTTAAATACGCGCTTTTATCATGAAATCATGGATTATTTCTATGAAATTGGGGGATTTAAGGTGGGTTTTAGCCCAAGGCCTAAAATTGTAGAAAACGCCGATTTGAGTGGGAAAATCGAGTCCGAATTTGGTAAATGTTATATGCCTAGACTCGTATTGAGACGAGGGTTCCGAATATGTAACTTTTATAATTTTTTGACAAGCTCACTGAAAGTCGGGTTTTTACAACTTAGTGGGTTTTGGTGCAATTGGGAGTTACTTCGTGTGGATTGTGTGTCATTGCATGTATTGATGTGTTCTCTATGATTTTGAGCAGATTTGGCATTCGAGGAGATCGATTTGCGAGGCAAGCGCAAGGCGGACTGAGGTTTCTTCCTGTTCGCGATGAGTGGTAGTAGTAAATAATGTACTGAGGGTTTGAAACCCCGTACTAGAACTTTATAGTGCTATGATGAGATGAGATGCGCGTCTTGTGACGGGCGCGGTGACATTGTGATTGGGGACTCGGACTTGGTCCTTCCCGGCTTATAGAACACTGTGTATTATGACCGTTAACGAGATTATAACTGTGAAATTGGGCTAATAGCCATGTTTGGGGCATTGTGCCGATCTGTAGAGCATTAGGGGACCTGTAGAGCTAGGTGACCCTTATATCGTGATTGGAAACTTACACTCAGCCGTGAAACTAGCTGAATAGCCTGTTAAGAGCCAGTACTAGATACATACCGTGAGAGATGAATTACTTAGGGTGGAAGTTCCCCTGACTTAGCTGAGTGAGCCTGAAAGGCCAATCCTATTCTAACTGAGACAGGGTCGAAGACCCGTTAGGATGTATTATATACATACATATATATTTATATTGGATCGGGCTGCATGCCGCAGCAGTATATATATTAGATCGGGTTGCACGCCGCAGCAGTATATATATTGGATCGGGCTGCACGCCGCAGTAGTATATATATTGGATCGGGCTGCACGCCGCAACATTATACATATTGGATCGGGCTGCACGCTGCAGTAGTATATATATTGGATCGGGCTGCGCGCCGTAGCAGTATACATATTGGATCGGGCTGCGCGCCGCAGTAGTATATATATTGGATCGGGCTGCGCGCCGCAGCAGTATATATATATATATATATATATATATATATGTATATATATATATATATATATATATATATATATATATATATATATATATATATATATATATATATATATATATATATATATATATATATATATATTGGATCGGGCTGCACGCCGTAGCAGTATAATTACTAGATACTTATGCCTTAGGGACACATGTATATGGAGATGGTTGTACACCGTTGTGGTGCGAGACGGGATTCAGTCAGTGTGCGACCCTAACGAGATATGTGTGGACTAGTGATCGAATTACCACTGTAGTGATGACTTACTTGTGAGGGTTTGCCTTAGAACTGTCTAGTGATAGTACAGGAGTTCTTACTTTCAGTTATCGTTTATTATTGTTACTCACTGAGTTTAAATATACTCACCCCACTCCCCTGCACTTTCTGTGCAGATCCACAGGTGCCCGAGGGCAGTTGAGACATTGTAGCTGCTGATCATCATCTACTTTTGCGGAGACTACGAGGTAGCTGTCAGCGTCCGCAGAGCGTGTTTTCTCCTTCCTTAAAATCTTGATGTTCTCATTTTTGCCTAGCTTTGTTTGTATTAGGATGTTATTCTGTAGAGGCTCAGTCTCGTGACACCACGATATGGTTGGGACCGTACTTTGTATGCTTTTACTATTACGTTGCCATCTTTATATGATCACTTGTTGCTTAAGTTTAACTGGATTAATTGGAATTAATAATTGGCTTGGTTAAGAGGTAATATGGTCGGGCTTGCCTAGCATCGAGTTGGGCGCCATCACGACCAGGGTTTGGGTCGTGACACGGAGACGTCTTTATTTATCTATGAGAGGCTATGTAACTGTTTAGGAAAACTCTTCATTTCTTTTGGATTCCTTGTCGTGCGACATTTTTGGTACCAAATCTAAACTACTACTTTCTATTCTCTCACAGATGGTAAGGACACGTGCTACTCGCGATGATCAGGTACCCGCGCCCCCTGTTGCTGCCGCCAGAGGCCGGGGCCGAGGTAGAGAAAGAGGATGTGCCCGAGGTGCAGCCACAACACCCGCGTGCACTGCCACTGAGGTGCCACATGTGGATCAGGTTGGAGCAAAGGCACCTGGTACACCGACTACAGCTGCTACTACTCCAGCACTCTAGGAGACCCTGGCCCAGTTCATGAGTATGTATACCACTTTGGCTTAGGCAGGACTACTTTCTCTCGCTGCAGCTACATCTCAGGTAGGGAGATGGGCCCAGACTCCCGCAGCCGCAACACCTGAGCAGCGAGTGCCAGTGGGATAGGTTCCGGAGATTATGGTTATGCCTCCTGCTGCCCCAGCACAGCCTGGAGGTGGGCCAGCTGCCTCTAAGGAGGAGCAGCGTAGATTGGAGAGGTTCAAGAAATATGACCCTCCAATGTTCAGCGGTTTGGCTTCAGATGATGCATTGTGTTTTCTGGAGGAGTGTCATCGTATTCTTCGTACTATGGGGATTGTGGAGACCAGCGGGGTTTCCTTCACTGCTTTTCAGTTTCATGGGGCCGCTTACGATTGGTGGCGCACGTATGAGTTGGATAGTCTATAGGAGTCTACTTCATTGACCTGGACGCAGTTTTCAGATCTGTTTTTGAGGGAGTTTGTTCCCTAGAGCCTTAGGGATTCTTGGCTCTCAAAATTTGAGCGGTTGCGCCAAGGCTCCATGTCAGTATCGGAGTATGCTATCAGTTTCACCCATCTAGCCAGGCATGCACCGGCCTTGGTAACCACGGTCCGTGAGAGAGTGCGGAGATTTATTGAGGGCCTTATCCCACCGATCCGGTCCAACATGGCCAGAGAGTTGGAGACGGATATATCTTATTAGCAGGCAGTGAGCATTGCCAGGAGGATCGAGAGTATGCTCCCTAGAGAGCGTGGAGAGAGGGAGGCCAAGAGGTCTCTTGAGTTGGGCCATTTCTCTGGTGCCCGCACTTCAGCAGCTGGTCGTTTTGGCAAGGGTTATTCCGGTCGACCAGTTCACTTAGCATTGCCAGCAGCCGGTAGTACTCCAGCTCTTCCAGCGCCTCAGGAGCCTTATTATGCTCCCCCGATTTCCAGTGCACCTCCTCCGCGGGGTCCTTCCAGGGGTCAGACTAGTGGGGGTGAGGCCGGTCAGTCACAGTCACCGTGTCCTCCCAGAGCTTGCTTTGGGTGCGGGGATACTCGCCATCTGGTTAGGGAGTGCCCCAAGCGTAGGAGAGGAGCACCTCCTTAGTCTTTGCAGCCTCAGCGTGGTTCTCAGGGCCAGCAGGCCATCATTCCAGCTCCAGCTGCAACTCCACCTGCCCAGCCAGCCAGGGGCGGGGGTCAGGGTGCTAGAGGCCGCCCTCGAGAGAGGGGACAGGCCAGATTCTATGCTATTCTTGATCGCGTCGCAGTTGTTGCATCTGATTCTGTTTCCACTTTTTCATATGTGTACTCCTAATTTGCTTCTCATCTGGGTGTGCCTCGGGATTCTTTGAGTGCCCCCATTTATGTTTCCACTCGGTGGAAGATTATTTAGCTGTGGACCGTGTGTATTGGTCGTGTTTGGTTACCATTTGTGGTTTTGAGACCAGAGCAGATCTATTGTTGCTCAGGATGGTCGATTTTGATATTATTATGGGCATGGACTGGTTGTCGCCCCATTATGCTATTCTTGATTGTCACGCCAAGATCATGATGCTGGCTATACTAGGCATTCCACGTATTGAGTGGAGTGGTACTCTAGATCACACCCCTAGCCGTGTTATTTCCTTTCTCAGAGCTTAGTGTATGATTGAGAAGGGGTGTGATGCTTATCTAGCTTATGTGCGGGATGTAAGTATTGACACTCTCTCTATTGATTCTGTTCCTGTGGTACGTGACTTTGCTGAAGTATTTCCAGCTGATCTCCCGGGCATGCCGCCCGACAGAGATATTGACTTTGCTATTGATTTGTTGCCGGGCACTCAGCCCATTTCTATTCCACCGTACCGTATGGCTCCTCCCGAGTTGAAGGAGTTGAAGGATCAGTTACAGGAGTTATTGGGTAAGGGTTTCATTCGACCTAGTGTTTCGCCTTGGGGTGCTCCTGTGTTGTTTGTGAAGAAAAAGGACGGTTCTACGCGTATGTGTATTGACTATCGTCAGTTGAACAAGGTTACAGTGAAGAACCGGTATTCTTTGCCTCGCATTGATGATTTGTTTGACCAGCTACAGGGCGCACAGGTGTTTTCTAAGATTGATTTGCGCTCTGGGTATCATCAGCTGAAGATTCGGGAGCCAGATATCCCGAAGACTGCCTTCAGGACTCGGTATGGCCACTATGAGTTCCTCGTGATGTCTTTTGGGATGACTAATGCCCCAGCAGCCATTATGCATTTGATGCACAGTGTGTTCAGGCCATATCTGGACTCGTTCATGATTGTTTTCATTGATGATATTCTAGTATATTCCTGGAGTCGGGAAGAGCACGAGCAGCATTTGAGGATAGTGCTTCCGATTCTGAGGGAGAATCAGCTATATGCCATGTTCTCTAAATGTGAATTCTGGTTGAGTTTAGTGGCATTTTTAGGCCACGTGGTGTCGAACGATGGTATTCGAGTGGATCCGAAGAAGGTGGAGGCCGTATAGAGTTGGCCCAGACCCTCCTCCGCTACTGAGATTCGCAGTTTCCTTGGTTTGGAAGGCTATTACCGTCGTTTCTTAGAGGGGTTCTCTTCGATTGCAGCACCTATGACCAGGTTGACCCAAAAGGGTGCGCCTTTCCAGTGGACAGATGAGTGTGAGGCGAGCTTTCAGAAGCTCAAGACAGCTTTGACTTCGGCCCCAATATTGATGTTGCCTACAAGCTCGGGGTCCTATACGGTATATTGTGATGCCTCACGAGTTGGACTCGGCGCAGTATTGATGCAGGACGGTAGGGTGATTGCCTACGCGTCCAGACAGCTGAAGGTGCATGAGAAGAACTATCCTGTTCATGATTTGGAGCTAGCTGCCATTGTTCACGCCTTGAAGATTTGGCGTCATTACTTGTATGGGGTTCCTTGTGAGATCTACACTTATCACCGGAGCTTGCAGCACTTGCTTAATCAAAAGGACCTGAATATGCGTCAGAGGAGATGGTTGGAGCTACTGAAGGACTATGATATTACTATTCTCTATCATCCGGGCAAGGCTAATGTGGTTGCTGATGCCTTGAGTCGTAGGGCAGAGAGTTTGGAAAGTTTGGCATATCTACCAGCTTCAGAGAGGCCTATGGTGATGGATATTCAGGCTTTAGCCAGGAAGTTTGTTAGACCGGATCTTTCGGAGCCTAGCCGGGTTTTGGCTTGGGTGGTTTCTCGGTCTTCTCTATTTGACCGCATCAGGGAGCGTCAGTTCGACGACCCATATTTGCTTGTCCTTCAGGATAGAGTTCGGCGTGGTGATGTTCGAGATGTTACCATTGGGGATGATGGAGTTATGAGGATGCAGGGGCGTATCTGTGTGTCCAATGTAGATGATCTTCGAGAGCGGATTCTAGCAGAGGCCCATAGCTCGCGGTATTCCATCCTTCCGGGTGCCGCGAAGATGTATCAGGACTTGAGACATCATTACTGGTGGAGGCGGATGAAGAGGGATATAGTTGATTATGTTTCTAGATGCCTCAACTGCCAGCATGTGAAGTATGAACATCAGCGTCCGGGTTGATTGATGCAGCAGATTGAGATTCCAGAGTGGAAATGGGAGCGCATCACCATGGACTTTGTATCTGGACTTCCACGGATCGTTAGGAAGTTTGATTCCATTTGGGTTATTGTGGATCGGCTGACCAAGTCCGCCCATTTTATACCGGTGAGCACTACTTATTCATCGGAACGACTGGCGGAGATCTATATCAGGGAGATAGTTCGGCTGCATGGTATTCCAGTTTCCATCATTTCGGATAGAGGCACTCGGTTCACTTCACGGTTCTGGAGAGCCGTACAGCAGGAGTTAGGTACTCGGGTAGAGCTGAGCACAGCCTTTCACCCCCAGACTGATGGGCAGTCCGAGCGCACTATTCAGATTTTGGACGATATGCTCCGTGCGTGCGTGATTGAGTTTGGAGGTTCATGGGATCACTTCTTACCACTGGCAGAGTTTGATTATAACAACAGCTATCAGTCCAGCATTCAGATGGCATCGTTTGAGGCCCTATATGGTAGGAGGTGCAGGTCTCCCGTGGGTTGGTTCGAGCCGGCGAGGCCAAGCTGCTAGGTACTGATATGGTTCAGGATGCAATGGACAAGGTCAATGTGATCCAGGACACACTTCGTGCAGCCCAGTCTAGACAAAAGAGTTATGCGGACAAGAAGGTTCGCGATGTGGCTTTTATGGTTGGCGAGCGGGTTCTGCTTCGAGTCTCGCCCATGAAGGGCGTTATGAGGTTTGGGAAGAAAGGGAAGCCGAGTCCTAGATTTATTGGCCCTTTTGAGATTTTGAGGCGTGTTGGGGAGGTTGCTTATGAGTTGGCCTTACCTCCCAGCCTAGCCGGAGTTCACCCCGTATCCATCGCATGTGTTGGATTTCACTTCTGTTCAGCTAGACGAGGATCCGTCTTATGTTGAGGAGCCAATAGCCGTTCTAGACAGGCAAGTCAAGAAACTAAGGTCAAAGAACATCGCTTCAGTAAAGGTTCAGTGGCGGGGTCAGCCGGTCGAGGAGGCGACTTGGGAGACCGAGCGAGATATGCGCAGCTAGTACCCTCATCTCTTCACCACTCCAGGTATGTTTTCTATGCTCGTTCGCGGACGAACGAATCTTTTAAGTATGGGAAGATGTAACGACCCGGCCGGTCGTTTTAGAAAATTACGCCCCGATCCCTAATTTAACTGTTCCCCTAAGTTCATTTCTGCTATTGTAGTTTGCCGGGAAGGTCGGTTCTAGAATTCGGAGTGTTTTGGGACACTTAGTCCCTAAATGGGAGCTTTATAGTTGGAAAATAGCCTGTAGTCAGAATAGTGTTAAGACGACCTCGGAACGGAAATCTGATGGTTCCATTAGCTCCGTTAGGTGATTTCGGGGTTAGGAGCGCATTCAGAATGTAATTTGGAGGTCCGTAGCTCTATTAGGCTTGAAATGCCAAAGTTGGAAATTTTGGCAAATCCGAATGATAGGTGAGATTTTGATCCAGGGGTCGGAATGGAATTCCAACAATATTTGTAGATTCGTTATGTGATTTTGGATATGTCCGCAAATTTTCAAGTCATTCGGACGTCGTTTGGTCGGGTTTTAGATCGAATGTGTAATTCAGAAAGTTTTAAGGAAATTAGGCTTGAATTCGATGTGAATTAAGGGTTTTGATGTTGTTAGACGTGTTTGGAGGATTGGAACAAGTTCAAATAAGGTATAAGGATGTGTTGGCATGTTTGGATGAGGTCCTGGGGGCCTCGTGGTGTTATCGGATGGGTGAACGGGAAGAAAACATGGAAATTGCAGGTTTAAGAGTTCTGTTTCTGTTGTATTCGCTCCTGTGGAAAATGGGGCGCATGGGGCGAGTCCGCAGGAGCGGATAATGGAGCACTGGAGTTGAGTGGATCGCAGGGGCGGTCCTTTGTCCGCATAAGCGCCATCGCAGGTGCGAGAATGGGACCGCAGAAGCGGTTAAGAGATGGAATGGGGAATTCCGCAGAAGCGGATATTTGTTCGCTTAGGCGAGTCGGCAGAAGTGGACTCTTAGTCGCAGGAGCGGGAATTTCCGCAGGAGCGGAAGTGGTTCCGCCGGAGCGGACTCGCGGAAGCGGCCCTGGGCTCGCAGAAGCGGATTTGGCCAGCCAGGCCTGGGGGTTTCGCAGAAGCGACCAAATGGTCGCGGAAGCGGTTCCGTAGAGGCGGAAAAAGTCCGCAGAAGCGAAAATCGCAGAGGATTTAATTATATCAGAAGTTAGAAATTTCAGAAACATTCCAAACATTGATAGCTCAGCTTAAGGGGTGATTTGGGCTATTTTGAAGGAGAATTCGAGGGTTTTCTTCAGGTAAACAATTATGGACTCAAATTATGATTGTTGTTGATAATATTATGCAAGTTTTTCATGAAAATGGAGGAAATTGGGGTATTTAATGGGGGTTTTCACCCTAGGCTTAAACTTTAGAAAATTAAAGGTTTGAATGGGCAAATGGAGTCCGAATTTAGTAAACTTTATATCCTTAGACTCGTATTGAGACGAGGGTTCCGAATATGTAACTTTCGTGATTTTTTGAGAAGCGTACCAAAAGTCGGGTTTTGGCAACTTGTGGGTTTTGGTGTATTATGAATTGTTTTGATTGGGTAATGCCCAATTGGCCTATTTTGATGTGACTCTATTGATTTTTAGCAGATACTACACCTGTGGAGGCCGACATTCGCAGCAATAGAGTTGTCTCTTAGCGGTTTTGTACCGGAGTCGAGGTAAGTGGCTTGTCTAACCTCGTGTGGGGGAACTTTCACCCCTAGGATATTATGTGATAGTTTAAATGCCTTGTACGCGAGGTGACGGGCGTGTACATGCGCTGGTTGTTGTAACACACACTTTACTTGAATTGTCCGATTAGTGATATTCCTCCTCTTAGGTGATAAAAGCGTTACTTTTACCCGGTATTTGTTAGAAGAGCATGATTAGCTAGGATTAAACTGTCTAATTGCCTAATTGTCTTACCTGAACTTCTTGATAATTGTTGGCACTAGTTTCGGTGAAATTGTAGTTAAGAATATTATATTCTCTCTGTGTGTTTTCTTTATTTGTTGTGTTGGTGGACTGCGGGTTCGATTCCCGGAGATCCCAGGGCTGTGGGTTCGATTCCCAAAGACCCGGAGTGATATTGTCTGTGTGTTTCTTTATTTGTTGTGTTGGTGGACTGCGGGTTCGATTCCCGGAGATCCGGAGTTATTGATACATTATTGAGATATGGACTGCGGGTTATATTCCCGGAGATCCGGAGTTATTGATACATTATTGAGATATGGACTGCGGGTTCGATTCCCGGAGATCCTGAGTGATTGATATGATATTGAGATATGGACTGTGGGTTCGATTCCCGAAGATCCCGAGATCATTGAGACACATCTTGAGGTATTGAGACATGGGCTGCAGGTTCCATATCTCAGTACCTCAGGATGTGTCTCAATGATCTCGGGATCTCCGAGAATCGAACCCGCAGTCCATATCTCAATAATATATCAATAACTCCGGTTCTCCGGGAATCGAACCCGTAGCCCTTGGATCTCCGGCAATCGAACCCGCAGTCCAAAAATAATACCAAATAAGGGAACACACAGAGAAAATATAATATGCTTAACTACAGCTTCACAAAAACTAGTACCAACAATTATTAACTCTGGGTCTCTGGGAATCGAACCCACAGCCCTGGGATCTCCGGGAATTGAACCCGCAGTCCACTAACACATCAAATAAAGAAAACACACAGAGAGAATATAATACGTTTAACTACAACTTCACCCAAACTAGTGTCAACAATTTATCAAGAAGTTCAAGTAAGTTAACTAGGCAATTAGACATGTTGAGTCCTAGCTAATCATGCTTTTCTAACTAATACCGGGTAAAGGTAAGGCTTTTATCAGCTAAGAGCAGGAATATCACTAATCGGACAATTCAAGTAAAGTGTGTATTACAACAACCAGCGCATGTACACGCTCGTCACCTCGCGTACAAGGCATTTAAACTATCACATAATATCCTAGGGAAGAAAGTTCCCCCACACGAGGTTAGACAAGCCACTTACCTCGACTCCGGTACAAAACCGCTAAGAGACAACTCTCTTGCCGCGAATGTCGGACTCCACATGCGTAGTATCTGATAAAAATCAATAGAACCACATCAAAATAGGCCAATTGGGCATTACCCAATCAAAACAACTCAAAATACACCAAAACCCACAAGTTGCCAAAACCCGACTTTCGGTACACTTATCGAAAAATCACAACAATTATATATTCGGGTTCCTTATCTCAATACGAGTCCGTGCATAAAAAATTTATCGAATTCGGACTCCGTTCGCCCATTCAAATCAAAGATTTCCTAAATTTTAGGCCTAGGGCTCAAACCCACCTTTAATCTTCAATTTTCAGTGAAATAATCAAGGATTTCATGAAAAACTAACGAATTAAGGTCAAGAGACTTACCCCCGATGATTTCCCGATGATATCCCAGCGTTTTCCCGTCAATTTCCTCTCTTGGAGCTCAAAAATGGTGTTTTTTGTGTATGGGGGTCGCGGGTTGACTGTTCTGGACTTAAACCCACTGCCAGACATTTTTACTCTATGCGATCGCATGAACGCTGTTGCGATCGCATAGAACAAATTTTGACCCTCGCCAAACTACTCTATGTGATCGCATAGTCCTCAATGCGATCGCAATGCTCACCAAAATATACCTATGCGATCGCATACCCTACTCCGCGATCGCGTAGGACAAAAGCTGGGCCTGGGACCCCCTTCTCTATACACTATGCGATCGCATAGGACTATACGCGATCGCAGAGCACAAATACTTGGCCTCTTCAAAACCTTCTATGCGATCGCATCATCCCATTGCGATCGCATAGACCATTCGTCGCAGCACACACCAGCAGTTAACAGCTTTCGAAAATGCATGAATTAGCCCGATTGGACCCCCGGATTCATCCCGAGACCCCCGGGACCCCAATGAAAACCACCAACCTACTCCAAAACATGATACGAACTTATTCCAATCATAAAAACACGTCTAACAACATCAAAACCCATAATTCACATCGAATTCAAGCCTAAATTGCTTAAAACTTTCCGAATTGCACATTCGATCTAAAACCCGACCAAACGACGTCCGAATGACCTGAATATTTGCGGATATATCCAAAATCACCTAACAAAGCTACAAAAATTGTCAGAATTTCATGCCGACCCCTGGATCGAAATCTCACCTATCGTTCGGATTCGCCAAAAATTCAAACTTCGGCATTTCAAGCCAAATTGAACTACGGACCTCCAAAATACATTCCGAACGCGCTCCCAACCCCAAAATCACCTAACGGAGCTAATGGAACCATCGGATTTCCATTCCGAGGTCGTCTTAACAATGTTCCAGCTACGGGCCATTTTCCAATTATAAAGCTTCTATTTAGGGACTAAATGTCCCAAAACACTCCGAATTCCAAAACCGACCCTCCCGGCAAACCACAATAGCAGAAATGAACTTAGGGGAATAGTTAAATTGGGGATCGGGGCGTAATTTTCTAAAACGATCGGTCGGGTCGTTACATCTTCCCACACTTAAAAGATTCGTCAGTCCTCGAATGAGGATAGAAAACATACCTGGAGTGGCGAAAAGATAAGGGTACTGGCTGCGCATATCCTGCTCGGTCTCCCAAGTCGCCTCCTCGACCGGCCGACCCCGCCACCGAACCTTTGCTGAAGCGATTTTCTTTGACATTAGCTTCCTGACTTGCCTGTCTAGAATGGCTACTGGCTCCTCAACGTAAGACAGATCCTCGTCTAGCTGAACAGAAGTGAAATCCAACACATGCGACGGGTCACCATGGTATCTTCGGAGCATAGAGACATGAAATACGGGGTGGATTCCGGCTAGGCTGGGAGGTAAGGCCAACTCATAAGCAACCTCTCCAACACGCCTCAAAATGTCCAAAGGGCCAATAAATTTAGGACTCAACTTTCCTTTCTTCCCAAACCTCATAACGTCGTTCAACACGACTCGAAGCAGAACCCGCTCGCCAACCATAAAAGACACATCGCGAACCTTCTTATCCGCATAACTCTTCTGTCTAGATTGGGCTGCACGAAGTCTGTCCTGGATCACCTTGACCTTGTCCATTGCATCCTAAACCACATCAGTACCTAGCAGCCTGGCCTCGCCCGGCTCGAACCAATCCATGGGAGACCTGCACCTCCTACCATGTAGGGCCTCAAACGGTGCCATCTGAATACTGGACTGATAGTTGTTGTTATAAGCAAACTCCGCCGGTGGCAAGAAGTGATCCCATGAACCTCCAAACTCAATCACGCACGCACAGAGCATATCCTCCAAAATCTGAATAGTGCGCTCGGACTGACTATCAGTCTGGGGATGAAACGCTGTGCTGAGCTCCACCCGAGTACCCAACTCCTGTTGTACAGCTCTCCAGAACTGTGAAGTGAACTGAGTGCCTCTATCTGAAATGATGGAAACTGGAATACCATGCAGCCGAACTATCTCCCTGATATAGATCTCCGCCAGTCGCTCCGATGAATAAGTAGTGCTCACCGGTATGAAATGGGCGGACTTGGTCAGCCGATCCACAATAACCCAAATGGAATCAAACTTCCTAACGGTCCGTGGAAGTCCAGATACAAAGTCCATGGTAATGCGCTCCCATTTCCACTTTGGAATCTCAATCTGCTGCATCAATCCACCCGGACGCTGATGCTCATACTTCACCTGCTGGCAGTTGAGGCATCTAGAAACATAATCAACTATATCCCTCTTCATCCGCCTCCACCAGTAATGCTGTTTCAAGTCCTGATACATCTTCGCGGCACCCGGATGGATGGAATACCGCGAGCTATGGGCCTCTGCTAGAATTATCTCTTGAAGATCATCTACATTGGGCACACATATACGCCTCTTCAGAATTCAAATACAACATCAAAGCTATTAAGGCTGCTAAAAATACGGAACTGAAGAACATATTATGAAATTTGCATTCAGATTATTCTGCCTATTTACCTGCTTCAACCAAATAACAGATAGAAAAGGAAATCAGATTTTCTTTCAACTTAAGTTATAGGTACTTCAATAGTATTGCAACTCACTGACAAGCATGATCTATAGAAATAACCTTTAGAACTTAATTACCTTTACTAAGTGCCCCAAGAATCTAGCAACAAATCAAACTTAAAGATAAATAACTAAAAAGAGCTAACTGTAAGAATACATATTAATCTTATTCACAAGCTAAACAATCCAATAAAAGAGACTAAGTTAAAACAAACTACCACAATCATGAAGCTGACTGTCACGAGAACAATAAACTACAACTATTACGACTTATCCTTGTTAGGTCGAGTCTTTGCCTCATAGTCCATATCTCAATTATTAAGCAGTAAACTAGCTAATCTAACAATGAAAACAACCAAAACAGCTGAATTAGATGATCAACATACAAACAAGAAGAAGAAGAAGAAGAAGAAGAAGAAGAAGAAGAACAGTACAATAGACAACATAATATGACACAATGCTTCAATCTCACATTTCATTCCATTTCTTCGTATCACACCCAAGAGGGTTACAGAATCGCGTACCTGAATACAACAGTCAAAACAAGGAAGGACGATGGTCAGATCATAAGCTCACAGCAGCAATGAAGAATGAGAACCAGTTTTTAAATTGAAATGATGCATAACAATCCACAACCAATTACAATCAAGTTGTAATCCAAGAAATTTCAACCCAAACTCAAACCATTTCTAACCCTAGATGATTAGCAGTTCTTCAGAAATTAAACAGTAACCAAACAACCAAAATAAACAATGAAACAGTAGAAGAAATAATGCAGCCGTTTGATTTTTTTCAGATTTTCAGCTCTAGAAGTCTAAGTTCTGTAGGATTTTTAACTCTCAAATTTCTGCATTTTTAGCTTTTGGATATTCTGGGTTTTCCAGCTTTAATTCCCCCCCCCCCCCCAACACACACACCCCTTTGCAAGGCAACAAAACATGCCTTTATAGGCAAGACAAGTAGGGTAGCCTTCAGATTTTAACCCTTTGGGGACCCTGAAATTACCCCTTGAACCCAAATTATTTATGGGCCGATGACCCAAGAGTTGAATCCATTTACACCCCTAGCCTAAAAACCTGAACAACAGGCATGATCCTCAAGCCCAAATATAATCAAACCAAACAATCTAAGTAAAGTGAAATAAAAAAGGAAACAGAAGCAATTTCGAACAATTTCAGAAATTCAATTAATGACCTAACACTAATGAAATTAAAACTAACCTACTAAACAGAAATATTTATCAATTAAAGAAAAGGTCTTCTAATCATGCATCCAAAAAGGAACAACACTGAAGAAACTGGACAAACAAAAGAGTATGAAAGACAAAGAAGAATCAGATGACAAACAAAATGAAATTAGAAAAAAAACGTAAAGCAAAACTTAACAACAGATAATACCCAAGACTCCGGACAGTCTTGCACGAACTTGAATATATCTCTTTGATTTCTTGACAGGAACAACCTTTAATCGCGTGTTTTCCTGTGAAAACACACGACTAAGGGCCATTACAGCCTAGAATCTTAAAAACCCTGTTGAATTTGAGTTTGGAACTAGGGGTCTATTCTCTGATTGGGTATGAGTAGGTGAAGGAGAAGCCATGGCGAAATATTGATGGTCATTGGTGACTCGCCGCCGGCAGAAGCAATTTCTAGCAGGCGGTTTACGGCGGTGGACGGCAGAGACGAGATGGGGTCTCTAGGGTTGGAATTTGGGACGAAGAGGATGGATAAGGGGGGTTCTGAAGGGGGGTGGTAAATTTTCGGACAGTTATATACCAAAGAGATTCCCAGTTCCCAACCGTTAGATTGATGATCATGGACGGCTGAGATCAATTCTCAGCTAAACGGGGTCGTTTGGGCTTGGGGTGGAGATGGATTGGGTTATGATTTGGGTTGGGGTGGTATTTGGATGGGTATGGGAGTGTAAATCCTTTGGGCTTGCAAATTGGCCCAAAACAGCCTTTCTCTCTTCTTTCTTTTCTTTTTAATTCATTTTCCTCCTAAATTGTTTTCCCTTTTTCTTTTCTTCTTTTTCCTTTCAAAAATTTAAACTAAAACCCTATATCATATTTAAACCTAAATTAACTTATCGAAAATACTAGTTAATCCTAAATAATTATCGCAATTAATTGAGATCCAAATTAAAAGGAGAAACCACCAATATTCCAAAATTAAAAGTGCAACATAACTATTTTTGTGACTTTTCTATTTTTTGTAAAACAACTAATTTACTAGTTAATCCTAAAAATATGAAAATAAATCCTAAATGCAAATGCAATATATTTTTTGTGTTTTTCATTAATTAAGAATTAAGATGCACAAATAAAGATGCAAACAATTAACAAAAAAATGCCACGAAAATCCACAAAATTGCAAACACTGAAGAGAAATTATTTTATTTTGAATTTATGGGAGTAATTCATATAGGGAAAAAATTACTTGGTCACAGATGCCCCTCTTTGCTCGAAAACATGAAGAGTTTTCATGCAAAGACAAATGAGCGGATACGAGCGATTTTTGCCCGTTTGAATACTCCGTGTGAAGCATTTTTGAAAGGCTTGGCCGCACCCTACTTCAGAGGTTGCCTACATATCTTTAGCTAAAAAGGAATAAGATCAGTGTAGTTTGGAAATGTCTGGTAGCTGGGACTACCATGAAGCAGTGATTTCACAATTGCTGCTCCTGCTGCTACTCCTTATTGAACCCCCTTATTACACCATGTCAAAATAATAAAAAAATCTAGACTAAGCTATGATCTATGAATTACAAAAGATCATATCTATATATTCAAACTTGCTCTTGTGGTTCTTGTTGCCTTGTTGACATGTATTCTCCTAGCTGTGAGCACGTGATTTTTACCCTTAACATGATTTACTCCAACAAAATCAAAACAAAAATTGTTTTTTTTAATGTGTGCAATTTTGTGAATCTTCGTGGTATTTTCTGTCGAGGTTTGCATTTGGGTGTGTGCATGTTTATTTATTAAATTAATAAATAATATATATATATATATATATATATATATATATATATATATATATATATATATATATATATATATGGAATTGTAGAAATTATTTTTACAATTTAATAGACATTTTTTTTATCAAATAATTAATTGTTTTACAAAAGAAGAAAAATCATAAAAAATATGTATCTTTGCATTTTTTATATTTGATTGTGATATATTTTAATGGGTATATAATTGTGTGTAATAGTTGTTATTAGGAATTAATTAGTATTTTATGTAGTTTAAATTAAAATTTTTAGCTCTATTTAATTAGAAGAAAAGGAAAATAAAAGAGGAAGAAAACTGGGCCAATCTAGTTAATTTCCCAAGCCCAAACACCAAACAATCAGCCCAAACAACCTGTCACCCGGACCTGACCCGTTCCCATACCCGGTCCACTCCATTACTACCCCAAACAATGCCGTTTCGCACCCATTTGATCACAGCCGTTGGAATTTTATCATCCAACGGCTCACGTTATTAGTCCCATTTTAATATTCCAAACCCCCTCAAACCCCTTAGATCACTCTCATCTCCCCCAAATCCCTCCCCTGAATCCCTAGTCGCCATCCTAACCTTTCGTCGGAAAACAGGCGGCGATGAAGCTGACGGCTACCAAAACAACATCCCTGAACCACTATACCCTGATCTTTCCAAATTTATCCTCCATTAACCTCAAATCATCATCCAACTTCTCGAATCTTCAATGGAAGGTTCGAGCAAAAACCCTAATTCATCCCATGAACCCTCAACTTACCCCAGTTACCCACCAGACCACCCTCACCCCAAATATCATGGTAATATTGTTTGAATTGAACCCGAATTACTCAAATCTCAAATCAAGCAAAACCTTAAGAAAAGGGAAAATCGATCTGAATAGAAATTTAAGGTCGTAGCCGGCCTTAATCGTGTGCTCTCAATCGAGAACACTCGATTAAGACCCATTTCAGCTTCAAGCATAAAGCAAAGGATCGATTCAAGGTTTCGATTAGAATGGATAGGAACTGGGACTGGGAATCTAGAGGTAATTTTGTATCCTTTCATTTTTTACTTTGTTTTGTTTTGTTTTTGTTGTTGTTAAGTTTTAGTTTTAATTCTTCTGTTTGTCAACTACTTTTCTTCCTTCCCCATCTAAGTTTTGCTTAGTTCATTTTTCTGTTGATTAATTAGTATATGTTATAAACTGTCGAATCGATTAACTAAGTTTTGTCGGTTAGACAGCTCTGTGTTTTGGTTGATATTAACTGATTATGTGTTCCTATCTTCAAAGCTCTATCCAGTATTTGTTTTTAATTTATTTGTTTCGAATCATTATAATTTGTTTCGAATGTGGATAGTCCATCCCCATGTATCTGTGTCAGTCAAGTTTGATCTCAGTGTTTCAATTTGTTAATTGCCAAACAGTATAAGGGTTTTGTTTCTGAATCATGGTTCTCACTTTAAGTCTGTTTGGGGTTCAAAGTTTAAGGTATAGAACGAATTGATAAGTTGAATTAGTTATAGTTGTTACAGTTTGGTGGTTGGCTAAGAATTAGTATAGTAAAGTTGGTGTTTAATTGGAAAATTATTAATACAGATTAAAAAGGGGCTCATATAGGATAACAATTAAGTGTTTCAGGGGGTAATTTGGGATATAAAATTCCTGAAAATACGTCTGCCAGTAGGAATAATATATGTTAAAATCTCAGATTATTTAATAGAAAGAAGGAAATAATAGGCTGGCTCAGCACTTTCGCTAGTGGAAAATCATAAGAAGCATGGGTTTAAAATGGAATTTTAGTAAAAAATAGGTTGTCAGTACACCTTTAAATTAAAATTAGACACTCTACTTGAATTCAAAAAGAATGTTAGGGGCAGAATTAGTTTTAAATCTGCCCTGAGTACTTTTAACAGAAGAAAAGCATAAGAGTGAGGGAGAAATGATTGAAAAGATCAAGGGGTGCACATGGAAAGGAATAGTAACATGTTGGAAAGTTGGAACACATTGAATTTAAAAAGGGTTTGTTTTGGCTATAAAAAGGGGTAAGAAAGAGAAGTAAAGGATCGCTGGAAAAAGGGGAGAGGGAGTTAAAGATTCAGTATTTTTGAGTGTTTACTGTTTCATTGAGTTTCAGAGTTATTTGGTTTGATTTTTGAATAGTTTGGGATCAAATTGAGTTGGGATTGAGTGAGGTTTGGTCTGTTAAAGTGGTTTAATAGTTTGCTGGACCTTTTTCTAGTTTAATCCGAGCCCAGTTGTTCTGTTCGTGTGTTTGTTTTGTTGTTTGGTTTTGCAATTGGTTACGGGCTGTTGTTTGAGGGTGTTTCCCTAGTTTGATTCGAATTAGCTATTTGTAGCTTCTGCATGTTGTTGTTGCATTTGGCACTGCTGCTGATCCCTTCCTTCTTCTACTTGTTGTGTTTCAACATCCAGGTACACACTTAAATCTCTGTTGTAATGCCAAGGTTGAAAAAAAATAGAATGAAGCTACCCTATTGTGGATCCTAAGATATGCATGTTGGACATTTACATACTTGTAGTCAAGTAGATATTAATTGTAGTCGATTAACATAGTTAGGTGTTGATATTGTATGAATAATAACTAGGGACTATTTTGTAATTTGTGAATTGTACTAGACTATGAGATCGTGTATCTGATATCGTCCCCTCTAAATCAGAAATCCTTATGTATCATAAGTTTAATCTCTATTAATCAAAAATCAGCATATGAGTCCAAGTTTTATGTTACGTTAGTTTTAATGATACGTCATTAATCCAAGTCCAAAGGCATAAGATTGTTTGAATGCTGAGTATTGATTTAGTCATGTTAATCTGAAACTAGTGTCATAAAAGCGAGTTACTACTACTATCCTTAATTTTACTTTACCTTCAATAATGTTTAGGAGTTCACTAATGGATAGTTAAGTAGAGCAATTTATCACTGGAATTTTGAGTTGTTGAAAAAAGGACCTAAAGTAAATCACCGGTAAATACAAGTTGATTTTTACTACTCGAGGTAGAATGTGATGACCCGGTCTGTCATCACGTGAGTTACCATCCCGTTTGCCCCGTTATATGCTTGTTCAGGTTTCAATATATGTGTTTGGTGAGTTTGAGTCAATTCGGATAGAGTTTGGTAGGAAATGAGACAAATAGTCTCTTTTGAAGAAGGAATAATTGGGAAAAGTCAACCTGGAGTTGACCATGTGGTTAGAGGGCTCAGAATCGAATTTTGATGATTTGGTTAGTTCTAGGAGGTGATATTTGACTTAGGGGAGCGATCGGAATTGAATTTGGAGGTCTAGTGTAGAAATATGCTTGAATTGGCTAAGTTGGAATTTTGGCGAAATTCGATCGATAGGTGAGATTTTGATTTGAGAGTCGAAATGGAATTCTGATAGTTGCAGTAGCTTCGTTAGGTGTTTTTGGATATGTCTACAAATTTTCAGGTCATTCGGACATCGTTTGGTTGGGTTTTTGATAGAACGGAAAAGGGTCAAAACTACCCCTAGACTATTGGGGTCAGTACAATAATACCCTCCGTTCACCTATTTTGAAAATATTGACCTCACCGTTATCTTTTCGGCTCAAGAGTACCATTACGACTAACGGCCATGTTAGATAAAAAAAATTAATTAATTTCCACGTGTCATAACGGAAAAAAGGTCAAACCTGCCCTTAGACTATTGGAGTTGGTACAATAATACCCCTCATCTCAAAAAATCTCTCCCCCGCCCCCTTCACCCTGCCCCTCTAGCGTGTGTGCGTGCATATCCTTCTTGTTCTTCTCATCCTTTTTTTGACTTTGCACTCTATTTGAATAATCACTACAAACAGCATTAAAGTTTTATTTTTAGACAACCAATTTTAGTCACTAATACTTTACGTCATACAACTTTCAGGCCCTATATGAACACTAACAGAGTGTATCATTGAGCATTTGCAATATCTTTTGTTGCATATTTCTTAACAACTCCGCATCCAATTTTGATTATACCAATATTTTATTTGGTCTCTACTCGGACCTCGATCTTTTTCTTCTTCATCGGCTCACTATAGTCTGAACATCCGATCATGTCCATAAATTAAGCTATTGTACGAGGATGCTCTTTAGGTTATATCAACACCGCCAATTTAAAAAAGAGACGGTTAAATTAAGAGAAATATATGAGATCATATGCATGAGAATATGAGAAAATACGACTTATTGGTGAATGTGACTGTAATAAACACTTGATTGAGCTTATTGTATGAAGCAATAAAGTGTAGTAAGAAAAATTGATGATCAATGGTATTTCTGTGATGAAAAAAAAGGAGTATTGATGTGTACATTTAATAGACAAAGAAATAGGAAACAGAAGGTGATTAACCATACGAGAGGGTTTTGTTTGCTTAGGGAAAAAAATAGGTGTATTTAAGTTCTAGTTGGTGGAATAATTTTTAAAAGAAAGTGGAGAAAGAAACAAAGAAAAGGGTCTTAGAATGTGTGTGAGTTTATTTTAATTTAAGTGAGTTTTAAGTTAGGCCAATGGGACGATAACACGTGGAAATTATTTAAATTGTTTTGCCTAATAGAGTGAAAGGTCCAAAAAAGGATGAGAGGAAAAAGAAGGATATGAATGCACACACGCTAGAGGGGCAGGGTGAAGGGGGTGGGGGAGATATTTTTTGAGATGAGGGGTATTATTGTACCAACTCCAATAGTCTAGGGGCAGGTTTGACCCTTTTTCCGTTATGACACATGGAAAAGGAGAAGGGCCGACCCAGTTCAATACCCACTTCGTGGGTGTCTGGGGAAGGGAATACTCTAGGCAGCCTTCCCCCTGCTTTGCAGAGAGGCTGATTCGAACCCGCGACCTGACACTCCACGGCAAGCAAGCTTACCGCTGAGCCAAGCCGGCCCATGGAAATTAATTAATTCTTTTTATCTAACATGGCCGTTAGTCGTAAGGGTACTCTTGAGCCTAAAAGATAACGGTGAGGGCAATTTTTTCAAAATAAGTGAACGGAGGGTATTATTGTACCGACCCCAATAGTCTAGGGGCGGTTTTGCCCCTTTTCCGTTGATAGAATGTAGGTTTCAGAAGTTTTGGTTGAATCTTAGGCTTGAACCGGCCTTAATTTGATGATTCGTGTGTTTGAGGGTATGCTTTTATCATTGGAACGAGTTCGTGTGATGATTTAGAGTGGATTTGTATTTTTGGTTGAGATTCCGAGGGCCTCGTGATGTTTTCGGAGGGTCTAACGGACGGATTTTTGAAGTTTTGGACTGTTGGTGTGTTCTGTAGCAGGTATTTAGCTTCTGCGGAGGGGGAACCGCAGAAGTGGCTCCGCATAAGCGAGTATAATCTCGCAGAAGCGAGTTTGAGGCTGGCCGGGCATTTCTGCAGGAGCGGTAGGTTTTTTGCAGGGGCAGGCTCGCAGAAGCGAGGTTAGGCGTCTGGCGGAATATCGCAGAAGCGGAGAGGCGACCACTGAAGTGGTCTCGCAGGTGCGAGACTTTGGTCACAGAAGCGGTCCTCGCCAGTTATTGAATTGCCACAGAAGCGACGGATAAATCGCAGAAGCGGTCTCGCTTAAGCGAGAAAGGATCCGCAGAAGCGGAAAAAACTTCAGTGATTAAGGAACTGAAGGGTTCGAATTTCAGAATGTTATAACACATTGCGGCTTAGAACTAAGAGGCAATTTAGGCAATTTTGAGGAGAAAATCGAGGGAATTTATCAGGTAAGCATTTATGGACTCAATTTATGTTATTACATTGTTAAATTATGCAGTTTACACCTGATAATGGAGGATTGGAGGTGAATTAATGGAGGCTTTTGCTCTAAGCCTGGGTAATTAAAAATCATTGATTTGAATGGGCAAACAGAGTCCGATTTTGATAAACTTTATATGTATGGACTCATATCAGGATAAGCATTATGAAAATGTAACTTTTGTAATTTTTTGACAAGCGGGCCCGACGGTCAGGTTTTGGCAACTTCGTGATTTTCGGTGTAATTTGAGTTATTTCGATTGGGTTGTGTTCCTTTAGCCTATTTTAATGTATTCTTATTGGTTTTTATTAGATTTGGCATCCGAGGAGGTTGATTTGCGAGGCAAGCGTAAGGCGAGCTAGGACTTTTACCGATTCGAGGTGAGTGGTAGTGATAAATAATATACTTAGGGTTTGAAACCCTATATTTTCCACTATACAGTGCTATGCTGAGATGGAACATGCGTTATGTGACGAGCGTGGTGATATTGTGACTGGGGATTTGGACTTGGTCCCTCCCGATGGATAGTTTACTGTGCATATTGAATGAGACTGAGCTTATATCTATATAATTAGGCTAGTAGCCATGTTTGGGGCCTTGTGCCTATCTGTAGAATCTTAGGAAAGCTTGTGGAGCTAAATGACCCATATTCCATGTTGAACACATACTCTCAGCCGTATTTGTAGCTGTATAGCATGACATGAACCCGTACTAGATGTGTACTCTAAGTGATAATACCTAGGGTTGAATGCCCTGTCCTAGTTGAGGGGGCCCGAGAGGCCGACTCTATATTGACTGATAGGGGTCGAGGACCCATAGTGAGGTATTGATATATATTTCGGATCGGGTTGCACGCCGCAGAAGTATATACATATGCATGTACCAGATCGGACTACACGTTGTAGTATTATATATATGATATGATATATATATGGATCGGACTGCACGCCGCAGTAATATATAAATATATGGATCGGACTGCACGCTGCAGTAATATATATGTTGATCGGACTGCACGCCGCAGTATCACAACGCTTGGGCTAAAGGAGCCCCTCTGTAGTCTGCACACACCCTAGTGAGCGCACTATATATTATTGGATCGGGCTCCGCGCCGCAGCAGTATATCTATTATATTGGATCGGGCTGCACGCCACAGCATTATATATATATATATATATATATATATATATATTGGATTGGGCTGCACGCTGCAGCATTATATATACCTATATATATATATATATATTGGATCGGGCTGCACGCCGCAACAGGACTAGATCACTGTTGGGATCAGTATGAGACGGTAGTGGACTGGAACCGAACTTATCATTATAGAGATGACTTACCTGTACGGTTATTCTTAGAACTGTTTAGTGATAATACAGGTGTTCTTACTTTTAGTTATTTTTTATTATTTCTACTCACTGAGGTGAAAGATACTCACCCCACTCCCTGCACTTTATCTGCATATACAGGTGTTCAGGAGGGCAGTTGAGCTATACGCAGCTGCTATTTTACTATCTTCCGAGAAGACATCGAGGTAGCTGCCGGCGTCCGCAGGACCCAATCTCTCTCATTTCTTCCTTTTATGTTTTCTTGTTACTCTATCTAGACTTGGATTGTATAGGGTATTTTCCTTCTATTAGAGGCTCAGACTTGTGACACTGGATTCGTTGGGCTGTACTTCATGTATTTTGTTTCGGCATTTGTTATTTATGTTATAAAAATAGGCTATTAACTCTAATGGATCATTATCAATTATATAATTGGCTGGTTATCTGGAAAATGTGGTCTAGGTTGCCTAGCAATGTGTTGGGCGCCATCATGACCAGGGTTTGGGTCTTGACAAGTTAGTATCAGAGCCTAGGTTAACAGGTCTCACGAGTCACGAGCCGGTTTAGTAGTGTCTCGCGGATCAGTACGGAGACGTATGTATTTATCCTCGGGAGGCTGCAAAACCTTTTAGGAAAGCTTCAAATTCTTGAAATTCTTGTCGTGTAATTTTGTTGATCCGAAACTGAACTTTGATATTCTATTCCCTCGCAGATGGCGAGGACTCGTGCTACATGATGAGGCGGACGACCACCATTGCCACTTGCTAGAGGCTGTGGATGAGGTCGTGGTCGTGGTAGGGGTAGGGCAGCTGAGGCAGTGCCAGTTGACCACCCGCTATCCCCATTCCAAATCAGCCTCCAGTTGTAGAGGTCCCAACAGCACCTGTTCAGGCACCAGCTGTGCCTATTGTGATTCCGGGTCTACAGGAGACCGTAGCTCAGATATTGACGGTTTGCACTGGCCTGGCTCAGGCAGTTTCAGCCTCTGCTACAACAGCTACATCTGGGATCGGGGGTGGTTATCAGACCCCCGCTCGCACTCTAGAGCAGGCAATGCAGGGCCTTCAGACACCTAAGGTTCCACCAGTCCAGCCAGTGGCCCCAATACAGCCAGTTGTTTAGATTCATGGGGACAGGTTCGCAGTGATGCTCGATGACGAGCAGCGTCGTCTTGAGAGGTTTAGTAGACTTTCTCCTCCTATATTCAGTGATACTCTGGGCCACGACGCCCAAGGTTTTCTGGACAAGTGCCATCGGATGCTCCGTACAATAGGGATTCTAGAGTTGAGCGGTGTATCCTTTACTACCTTCCAGTTTCAGGGAGCAGCCTGCGCTTGGTGGGAGGCTTATGAGCGCCGTAAGCCGGCAGGTGCGACACCATTGACCTGGAAGGAGTTCTCCACTATTTTCTTGGAGAAGTGGATACCTCGATCTTAGAGGGAGGAGTTACGCAGGCAGTTTGAGGGGCTTCACCAGGGGGACATGACAATGTCGGAGTATGAGGTTAGATTTATAGAGTTAACCAGATATGCATAGTGGATGGTTTTTACTGATCGGGAGAGGATCAGGTGCTTTGTTGATGGGCTTATTTATCCTATCCATATTTTGACGACCCGAGAGAGGGTCCTGAGTCATCTTGTGACATTGAGACAGACCATCGCAGAGAGCGAGAGTAAATGGAGGCCAAGATGCCTCGAGGATTAGCTAGTTCCAGTGGCACTCAGACTAGAGGCTAGAGTCAGCAGAGCCGAGGTCGCTCTTTCAGATCTTTACAGCCAGCCCGCTTAGAATATCATGGGTCATCTTCTGGCCGAGGTTATCAAGGTTCTCACCAGGGCCAGCCATCTCTCAGTGCCCTACCAGCATAGAGCTCATCTCAGGCTCCATCCATTCAGGGTTATTCCCGACCTAGTTCTTCTACTGGACTCTCCGGTGCGGGGGGTTCCCATCAGTCCCAGCCCCTAGCACCTGGGAGATGCTTCGAGTGCAGAGAGTTTGAGCACATTCGTAGATAGTGTCCCCGTCTTGTATCCAGGCCATATCAGCAGAGGGGAAAACCCTCATCTTCTGGTCCATCTACTTCAGCACCCGCCCCGCCAGCCAGGGGTGAGGGTCAGGCAGCCAGGGGTCGCCCTCGAGGGGGAGGCTGATCAGGTGGTCAGGCTCATTGTTATGCTCTTCAGGGCCGTTCTGATGCAGTCGCTTCTAATGCTGTTATTACAGGTGTTATTTCAGTCTGCCACAGAGATGCCCCAATTTTGTTCGATCCCGATTCCACTTATTCTTATGTATCTTCATATTTTGCTCCTCATTTGGGCATAACCCGAGGGTGTCTTGCATTGCCCGTGCATATATCTACCCCGGTGGGTGATACCATTGTTGTGGACCATGTGTACGGATCCTGTCTTGTCACTATTGGGGGTCTGGAGACCCGAGTTGACCTATTGCTTCTGAGCATTATCAATTTTGATGTTATCTTGGGCAAAGATTGGTTATCTCCATGTCACGCTATTCTAGACTGTCATGCCAAGATAATCACATTGGCTATGCCGGGTATTCTGAGGATCGAGTGGCGAGGCATGACTATTCATGTACCTAGAAGGGTAATATCTTTCCTCAAGGCCCAATGGATGGTTGGGAAGGGATGCCTTTCATATTTGGCATTTGTGTGGGACGTTGGAGCTGAGACTCCCAGCATTGATTTTGTTCCCATTGTGCGATACTTTCCTGATGTGTTTCCCTCAGACCTGCCGAGCATGCCGCCAGACAGGGACATTGACTTTGACTCTGTTCCAGGCACTCGGCCTATTTCTATTCCTCATTATCGTATGGCACCAACTGAGTTGAAAGAATTGAAGGATTAGCTCCGGGAACTCCTAGCTAAGGGGTTCATTCGGTCGAGTGTGTCACTGTGGCTTGCACTGATCCTGTTTGTTAAGAAGAAGGATGGCTCAATGAGGATTTGTGTTGACTATAAGCAGTTGAACAAAGTAACAGTGAAGAACACGTATCCTCTTCCTCGCATTGATTATTTATTTGATCGGCTCCAGGGGGCTAGGGTATTCTTGAAGAATGATCTTCGTTCAAGCTATCACCAGCTGAAGATTAGAGATTATGATATTACGAAGATAGCCTTCAAGATGAGATATGGGCACTATGAGTTTCTTGTGATGTCTCTTGGGCTGACCAATGCCCCAGCCGCATTCATGCATTTGATGAACAACATGTTCAGGCCATATTTGGACTCTTTCATGATTGTGTTCATAGATGATATCCTGGTGTACTCCCGTATCCAGGAGGAGCATCCTCATCATCTTAGAGTTGTATTACAGAGGTTGCGGGAGGAGAAGTTGTATGCCAAGTTCTCCAAGTGTGAGTTCTGGCTCGAGTCCATGGCATTCTTGGGGCACGTGGTGTCCAGTGATGGTATTCAGGTGGATCCAAAAAAGATAGAGGTGGTTCAGAGTTGGCCTAGACTGACCTCAGCTACTTCGTAGTTTCCTAGGATTGGCAGGGTATTATCGCCGATTTGTTCAGGGATTCTCTTCTATTGCTTCACCTTTGACTAGATTAACTTAGAAGGGTGCTCCATTTGTGTGGTCCGAAGAGTATGAGTAGAGCTTTCAGAAGCTCAAGACAACATTGACCATGACACCAGTCTTGATATTGCCGTCAGCTTCAGATTCTTATACTGTGTATTGTGATGCCTCGAGAGTTGGCATTTGATGTGTGTTGATGAAGGAGGGTAGATTTATTGCTTATGTTTCTCGCCAGTTGAAGCCACATGAGAAGAATTACCCTGTGCACGATTTGGAGCTAGCAGCCATAGTTCACGCTCTGAAGATTTGGAGACATTACCTATATGGTGTTTCTTGCGAGGTGTATACCGATCATCGTAGCCTTCAGCATTTGTTCAAACAGAAGGACCTTAATTTGAGACAACGGAGGTGGCTGGAGTTGCTTAAGAATTATGACATCACTATATTGTATCATCTGGGGAAGGCCAATGTTTTGGCCGATGCTTTAAGCCGAAAGACGGTCAGTATGGGCAGCTTAGCTTATATTCCAGTTGGGGAGAAGCCCTTTGCATATGATGTTCAGGCATTAGCCAATCGGCTAGTGAAGTTGGATGTTTCTGAGCCGAGCAGAGTGTTGGCTTGTATTGTTTCTCGGTCTTCTATATATGATTGCATCAGAGAGCGTCAGTATGATGATCCACATTTTCTTGTCCTTAAGGACATAGTTCTACAAGATGATTCCAGAGATGTGACTATTTATAGTGATGGTGTTCTGAGGATGTAGGGCCGTATCTGTGTGCCTAATGTAGATAGCCTTCGAGAGCTGATATTAGATGAGGCTCACAGCTCGCGGTACTCCATTCATCCGGGTGCCGCAAAGATGTACCAGTACTTGAGGCAGCATTAATGGTGGAGGAAAATGAAGAAGGATATTGTTAGTCATGTGGCCAGATGTCTCAACTGCCAGCAGGTCAAGTATGAGCATCAAAGACCGGGCAGTGTTCTTCAGTGTATGGTTATTCCCAAGTGGAACTGGGAGCAGATTACCATGAATTTTGTGAGTGGTCTCCCTCGGATGCCGAGGAATTTTGATTTAGTGTGGGTGTTTGTTGATCGGCTGACCAAATCCGCACACTTCATTCCAGTATGTCATACTTACTCATCGGAGCGGTTAACAGTGATCTTTATTCGGGAAATTGTTAGATTGCATGGGGTCCCAGTGTCTATTATATCAAATAGAGGTACTGAGTTCACTTTTCAGTTCTGGAGAGCATTCCAGCGGGAGCTGGGTATGCAGGTAGAGTTGAGCATATCATTTCATCCTCAGACAGACGGACAGTCTGAGCGCACTATTCAGATCTTGGAGGATATGTTGCGTGCTTGTGTGATTGATTTTGGAGGTTCGTGGGATGAGTTGTTTCCACTTGCAGAGTTTGCCTACAACAACAGTTATCAGTCGAGTATTCAGATGGCCCCGTATGAGGCATTGTATGGTAGACGGTGTAGATCTCCCGTGGGATGGTTTGAGCCTAGCGAGGCTAGATTGATAGGGACTAAGTTAGTACAGGATGCTTTGGATAGAGTGAAGTTGATCCAGGAGAGGCTTCGCATAACACAATCACGCCTGAAGAGTTATACGGACCGTAGAGTTTGAGATTTGTCTTTCATGGTTGGCAATAGTGTATTGCTGAAGGTTTCATCCATGAAGGGTGTTATGCGGTTTGGGAAGAAGGGGAAACTGAGTCCCAGGTTCAATAGTCCTTTTGAGATACTCAGGAGGATTGGGGAGATGGCATATGAGTTGGCATTGCCACCCAGCTTGTCCAGTGTTCATCCAGTATTCCATGTGTCTATGCTCCGGAAGTATGTCGGGGATCCGTCACATGTGTTGGACTTCAGCTTGATGGTGATCTATCTTATGATGTGGAGCCGGTAGTTATTCTAGGTAGATAGGTTTGAAAGTTGAGGTCCAAGGACATTGCTTCAGTTAAGGTGCAGTGGAGCGGCCGGCTCGTGGAGGAGGTCACTTGGGAGATCGAGCAGGAGATGCAGAGCAGATATCCTCATTTATTTGAGACTCCAGGTATGTTTCTTGACCCGCTCAAGGACGAGAGTTTGCTTAAGTTGGGGAGAATGTGATGACCAAGTCTGTCATCACGTGAGTTACCATCCCGTTTTCCCCGTTATATTCTTATTCATGTTTCAATATATGTGTTTGGTGAGTTTGAGTCAATTCAGATCGAGTTTGGTAGGAAATGAGACAAATAGTCTCTTTTGAAGAAGAAATAGTTGGGAAAAGTCAACCTGGAGTTGACCATGTGGCTAGAGGGCTCAGAATCATATTCTGTTGATTTTTTTACTTCCGAGAGGTGATTTGTGACTTAGGGGAGCGATCATAATTGAATTTGGAGGTCGGGTGTAGAAATAGGCTTGAATTGGCTAAGTTGGAATTTTGGTGAAATCCGATCGATAGATGAGATTTTGATTCGGGAGTCAGAATGGAATTCCGACAGTTGCAGTAATTTTGTTAGGCGATTTACGATATGTCTGCAAATTTTCAGGTCATTCGGACATCGTTTGGTCGGATATTTTATAGAATGTAGGTTTCAGAAGTTTTTGGTGAATCTTAGGCTTGAACCGGCCTTAATCTGATGATTCGTGTGTTTGAGGGTATGTTTTTATGATTGGAACGAGTTTGTGTGTTGATTTAGAGTGGAGTTTTATTTTTGGTTTAGGTCACGGGGGCCTCGAGATGTTTTCAGAGGGTCTAACGGAAGAATATTTGAAGTTTTGGACTGCTGGTGTTTTCTGCAGTTGGTATTTCGCTTCTGCGGAGGGGGAACCGCAGAAGCGGCTCCGAAAAAGCGAGTATATTCTCGCAGAAGTGAGTTTGAGGCTGGCCAGGCATTTCCGCATGAGCGTTAGGCTTTTTTCAAGGGCGGGCTCGCAGAAGCGAGCCCTTGTACGCAAAATCGAGGTTAGGCGTCTGGGGGAATATCGCAGAATCGGAGAGGCGACCGCTGAAGCGGTCTCATAGGTGTGAGACCTTTTTCGCATAAGTGATCCTTGCCAGTTATTTAATTGTCGCAGAAGCGATGAATAAACTGCAGAAGCGGTCTCGCTTAAGCGAGAAACGATCCGCAAAAGCAGAAAAAACGTCAGTGATTAAGGAACTGAAGGGTTCAAATTTCAGAATGTTATAACACATTGGGGCTTAGAACTAAGAGGTGATTTAGGCGATTTTGAGGAGAAAAACGAGGGGATTCATCTGGTAAGCATTCATGGTCTCAATTTATGTTATTAGATTGTTAAATAATGGAGTTAACACCTGAAAATGGAGGATTGGAGGTGTATTAATGGAGGTTTTTGCTCTAAGCCTGGGTTATTGAAAATCATTGATTTGAATGGGCAAACGGAGTCCGATTTTGATAAACTTTATATGTATGGACTCATATCGTGATAAGGATTTTGAAAAAGTAACTTTTGTAATTTTTTGAGAAGCGGGCCCGAGGGTCGGGTTTTTGCAACTTTGTATTTTCGATGTAATTCGAGTTATTTCGATCGGGTTATGTTCCTTTAACCTATTTTGATGTATTCTTATTGGTTTTGATCAGATTTGGCATCCGATAAGGTTTATTTGCGAGTCAAGCACAATGCGATCTAGGACTTTTGCCGATTCGAGGTGAGTGGTAGTGATAAATGATATACTGAGGGTTTGAAACCCCGTATTTTTCACTATACAGTGCTATGCTGAGATGGTACACACGTCATGTGACTAGCATGGTGATATTGTGACTGGGGATTTGGACTTGGTCCCTCCCCATGGATAGTTTACTGTGCATATTGACTGAGACTGAGCTTATATCTGTATAAATGGGCTAGTAGCCATGTTTGGGGCCTTGTGCCGATCTGTAGAATCTTAGGAAAGCATGTGGAGATAAATGACCCCTATTCCATGTTGAACACATACTCTCAGCCGTATTCATAGCTGTATAGCATGACATGAACCAATACTAGATGTGTACTCTAAGTGATAATACCTAGGGTTGAATGCCCTGTTCTAGCTGAGGGGGCCCTAAAGACCGAGTCTATATTGACCGAGAGGGGTTGAGGAACCATATTGAGGTATTGATATATATATCGGATAGGGCTGCACGCAGCAGTAAATACATATGCATGTACCGAATTGGACTGCACGCTGCAGTATTATATATATGATATGATATATATATGGATCGGATTGCACGTCGCAGTAATATATAAATATATGGATCGGACTGCACGCCGTAGTAATATATATGTGGATCGGACTGCACGTCACAGTATCATAGCGCTTGGGCGGAAGGAGCCCCTCCGCAGTCTGCACATACCCCAGTTAGCGCAATATATATTGTTGGATCGGGCTGCGAGCCGCAGCAGTATATCTATTATATTGGATCGGGCTGCATGCCGCAACACTATATATATATATATATATATATATATATATATATATATATATATATATATATATATATATATATTGGATCGAGCTGTACGCCGTAGCAATATCAGTGAGGATCGGGCTGCACGCCGCAACTAGATCAGTGTTGGGATAAGTATGAGACGGTAGTGGACTGGAATTGAACTTATCTTTAGAGATGACTTACCTGTACGGTTATTCTTATAACTATTTAGTGATAATACTGGTGTTCTTACTTTCAGTTATTATTTATTATTGCTACTCACCCCACTCCCTGCACTTTATGTGCAGATACAGGTGTTCAGGAGGGCAGTTGAGTTATACGCAACTGCTATTTTACTGTTATCCGAGAAGACATCGAGGTAGCTGCCGGCGTCTGTAGGACCCGATCTCTCTCCATTCTTCCTTTTATGTTTTTTTGTTATTCTATCTATACTTGGATTGTATAGGGTATTTTCCTTTTGTTAGAGGCTCAGACTTGTGACACCGGATTCGTTGGGCTGTACTTCATGTATTTTGTTTCCGCATTTGTTGTTTCTATTATAAAAAGAGGCTATTAACTCTAATGGATCGTTATCAATTAATAATTGGTTGGTTATTTGGAAAACTTGGTCGGGCTTGCCTAGCAATGTGTTGGGCGCCATCACGATCGGGGTTTGGGTCGTGACATAGAATATATGGTGAGATTGCACGGAAATTGGTTAGCTTTCATTGGGAACTAATCAGGGGCGTTTGGTATTATGCTACTGCCCAGGCTCGATCTTTAGATCTCCGCAACGCTATTGAATCAGCTTGGTTGGTTTGGGCTAAGGCCAAGCCCAATATGTGCGCCTTTTTGACCTTTGTCCAAAGTGTACGTATTATGTAGTTTGGGCCTTTTTTGCAATGGGTTTGTTCGTATTCAATTGGCCTACTGTGCGTTTTAAGTTAGATAGCGGGTTCAATCTAAAGGGCCCCCTATTTTGTTTGGATCCGGGCTTGAACTTGAAGCCCGAATTTTATAATATCAGGGCCTTTATCTTTATTTTTTAGAGACAAATGAATAGAAAAATCATTGTCTCTTTAGGATATCCTTGAATAAAAAAATGAGACGAACCTCGCCAAATAAAAATGTGAATTGTGGGTCCCTTATAAATGTATATATAAAAATACTTAGACTTCGAGAGGTGCCGTTCTAGCAAATTTCACGGCCTTCTCAATAATAATGCGTTAGCAGCTTTAAGCGCATATTGAATAATCTTATCTCCCTAAGCTCGGGTGCACATTTATGTGACCCAAATCCAAATCTCAACAAAGGCGAAATGTGTCGATAATCATGGGTACATTGATTGTGAGGTGGCTTGAGATGCATTTTCATGATGTTGCAATATTTATTAAAATAATAAATAATAATATTAAAAGTAGTTAAAGGTTAAAATATGCACATTAGTTCATCATTGTTATAAATCAGATAAATAAGCCGAATATGAGAGTTGAGCAACCATGCTAGAACTAGGGAACTCGGGAACTCGGGAATGCCTAACACTTTCTCTCGAGTTAATAGAATTCCTTATCCGGATTTCTGGTTCATAGACTGTAATACAGAGTGATTCTTTTCCTTGATTCGTTATTCAACCGGTGACTTAGGACACCATAAATCTCCCAAGTGGCGACTCTGAATCTTTAATAATAAATCCCATTTTGATTGTCCTTTAATTGGAAAAACTCCATTTACCACGCCCTTCGCGGTGCGCGGTAGCGCCGAAAGGAGGTGTGACACCAGCGACATCCTTTTGTTACTGCCTTGAATGGTAGTCTGAGGTGTTTTTCCCATTCTCCAAGTGACGCTTAATCGCTAAAACTTGAAATGTAGTCCTCTACTATACAGGCAGGCTCCTGACTTCAAAACATGAAATGTATTCCTCTGCTATAGAGGCGGGATCCTGACTACAAAACTTAAAATGTATTCCTCTGCTATACATGCGGTCTTGTGACTTCAAAACTTGAAATGTATGCCTCTGTTCTCCAGGCGGGCTCCTGACTTGAACAAAATAAACAAAACAAAAGAAATTTTTTTCTGCCCCAGTTTGCACTAGGAAGATTTGTGAACTGTTAGCAATATTGTAAACCACTTATACTATTGACGCAATGATGAGAGTAAACTAAAAACTAGAATATGAAGTGTGTCTCCTAAAAGTGTTGAGCTTGCGGAAAACAATAAACTCATCTTGACTAAAGTAAAAACTGACCCTATTCTCCAGGCGAGGATCCCTAATTTCAAGAAAACTAAAAATTGACCTTCTTTTTTTTTCAAACTCCAAGCTTCCTTTTTCTTTTTTTATTCAGACTTACCTTTTTAAAAATTATTATACTAGGAGAAAATTCATCGGAATAGGTTTTCTATCTTAGGAGAAATATTCATCAGACTAAGATTTTTTCCAGTATCTTAGGAGAAAGATTCACCAGACTACGATTTTGATCCCAAGAGAAAATTCATCAAACTAGGTCTCTTTTTTTTTTTTGGTATCTTAGGAGAAAGTTTCATCAGACTAAGATTTTTATTCTAGGAGAGGATTCATCAGACTAGGTTTCTTATCTTAGAAGAATAATTCATTAGACTAAGATCTTGATCCTAGGAGAAAGTTCATCAGACTAGGTCTTCTATCTAAGGTGAAAGATTCATCTGACTAAGACATTTATCCTAGGAGAAAATTCATCAGATTAGGTTTATTTTTTGTTATCTTAGGAGAAAGAATCATCAGACTAAGATTTTGATCATAGGAGAAAATTCATCAGACTAGGTCCCTTTTTGTTATCTAAGGAGAAAGATTCATCCGACTAAGACGTTTATCCTTACTATTTTTGTGAATTTTATATTTTTGTAAAACAACTAATTTACTAATTAATCCTAAAATATGAAAAAAGATCATAAATACAAATGCAATATATGTTTTGTATTTTTCTTTAATTAAGATGCACAAATGAAGATCCAAACAATTAACTGGAAATGCCACAAAAATTCACAAAATTACAAATACTGAAGAGAAATTATTTTGTTTTGAATTTATGGGAGTAATTGATATAGGAAATAAATTACGTGCTCACAATCATGATTGCTACAAATTGAAGAGAAATATGACTGCTTGTTCCTTGATTGTGCTCCTTAGGTTTCAAGTGAGTTGACAACGCTCTTTCGATATCCTTGGACCGTTGCAACTGTTTCAGAACCGAAACGTCGTTTGGTATTGAAGCGTTGTATCGTGGTTGCTTCCATTATGACACAGGTTACTAGGAAACTAAAATATTTTGTGCCCTATCAGATTCGATTGGCATCTCTTGGGTTTCGCGCCTAGGGATTTATGTCTCTTATAAATAAAAGGAACACATCATTCGATTAACATACTTCTTTGCCCCTTGCTTGAAAGATTTTTGCGAATATACTTTCTTCCTTATACTCCGAATTTTCATTTGCCCCCCAGTTGACTGAAAACATTCATCCTTCCTTTCCAGTGTCTTTTTTCCACACCATCTTGACAAAATGACTTGTGATTCTTTTCTCATTGATCTCCTCGTCACAATTGTGGCGTCGGAAAATGTTGCTTTGGCCAATGGAGAAGTAGAAGTGGTGCTAGATTACAAGGGCCCATCGGTAGTCGAGATCTTGCCTCGTCCTAGAGAGAATGGACTAACTTCTACAGTCACGACGGGGATGAGCCGTAACCTGTCCCCTCGGTTATAAAAGAAGAAGACATTGTAGAGTTGAAAGCTAGGTGGGAAATCCATAGTTACATTGACATGAGGCCAGCGGTAGGGAATGACATAGTTCATTTTAACCATCCCAGGTATTGCGTGTTCTTTGCCTACCGCTTTGTTACTGGATACACACTTCTTATCTCCCTCCTGATGGTAGATTTATGCCGTTTTTACGAGGTATGCCCCCACCCAACTTTCAATGTACCTATACAAGTTGTTCCTTATGTTGCTCAAGTTTTCGGAACTCGTTGGTCATGAGATTGTCACACCTCCTTTTTTACTTTATATTAAGTGTACCCCGCTATTTACTAATACACCCCAAGAAAGGATATAATAATAATAACAGGGAAGGAGTTTTTCCACTTTAAGGACAATCAGAACAGGATCTATTTATTAAATTTCAGAGTCGCCACTTGGGAAAATAATGGTGTCCCAAGTCACCGAGTTTAACCCTGAACCGAGGAAATTCTGACTCCATTTTATACCGCGAAACTAGAAATCCGGATAAGGAATTCTGTTAACCTGGGAGAAGGTGTTAGGCACTCCCGAATTCTGTGGTTCTAGCACGGTCGCTCAATTGCCAAATTTGTAATATCTGATTTCCTTATATGCTTTAATTTCAAATGCTATTGATATTACGCTTTAGTTAATTTAGGATTTTTGCGACATTGGGAAAACGCATTCCGAATCACACCGCAACCTGTACGCCTGTGACCTTGATTCATTTCAGCTTCGCCTGGATTTTGATTTGAGTCACATAAATGTGCACTCATATTAGGAATGTATATTTATTATAAATCGTGCACTAAGGTGTCTACGTCTTGTTATTTTGGGAGAGGCCGTGAAATTTGCTAAATGGTCTTTCCAATTTCTAACATTTTTTATAAGAAATTATGGAGGGCCCCACAACTATGCTTTTGTTATTTAGCGAGGCTCATCTCCGTTTTTATTGAGGTATTTTCCTAAGTATACTATATATTCTATTTCTGTTTTTTCCTTAGATATGAATGTTTCAGATTTTATGTCATTATTTGTATTATCCTTTAATGGGATTCAGGCCCCTTTTTATATGGTATTGGGCCTGAAATCCAGGCCTCCTCATATTATTGCACTCAGGTGCAACTGGACAGCTAAGCTCCAGCTAACATTTATGTTTCTTTCCCGAGGCATTAATGCCATCTCAATTAAATCTGGGCTTGTATTGACGGCGAAGCACAGGTTACTTATGTCTAAAGCGGAATTGGAGCAGATCAATATTTAAATAACAATACTACAATCAAATACTTAACAATTAACTATTTCAAATAATGTCATATTTTATTTTTGATCCTTACTGATTTCAATATTGTCAATTAACTAGAAGTGTGTCAACACTAGTTTAATCGATTTGTTGCTATTTAACTACTATATTAACAGAGTATGAATCTATGAACTATCTATTAATTAAGACACTATTTACAGAGTTATTATCGTTCTCATTAAACTGAAAAACAGTATTCTAAATTTCAACTAGACATGCTTGAATTTCCACTGTTATTACAACCACATTCAAGTAACCATATCACAACAAAACTAATACGATTTCTGTAGCTAAACTAGTTTCAACAGTGATATAAAAGTAATCACGATTTAAAATCATGCTACTCATGCTTTTCGAATTAATTGACGCTGATTCAGAACTTGGTTAACGAAAATATCTAAGTATGGTATTACATGTCCAGTTTCAGAATAGTTATAAATCTAAGTGTGTTAATTATGTTTTAGTCAATTTTAGTTTTAGGTGATAATCTCTACCTAGCTCATTTATCCTACGGTTATCGAGTAGAGTATATTCATAGTCTACGAGTTATTACAACCAGATCCTAGATGAATTACAGAAATCTAAATACTTCTAAACTACATAATAGAATATAAGTACATGAAAATTCATAAAAAACACAATTGTATATCATTTTCTCCAATCAGCAGCTCATTACAACTTCAGGTCAAAAGTGTGTATCTAGTTCAAAACAAATCAATGAGTCTAGAGTTTTGGAGAAGAAGAATAGTCAGCAACCAATATCAGCAATACAGCAACAGCAATGAGGCGATTCAATCACAGCAAACAGCTATCCAAAACTCCAAATATAAAACCCAGCAAATCAACCCAAGTAAAATCAGAGAATCCAGCAAAGTCGAGATGAATTAATGAGGAATCGACCCCCAGAACTCCCGGAACAACACTCAAGTCAATTAGCTTCCTCAATGTGTGTTACCCTCAGTTATATGTTTCAGAACTTTTAGAACTCTCCCGATTTCAAAACTATGGACTAATCTCTGGATTTTCAAAATACAGCCTTAAAATTGGAACCCCTAAAGATGCTTTTAGATTTCAGAACCCCTTTTCCAGGCTCACTAACAACCTATTTATAAAGTTATTTTGGGGGGAATTGGGGAAATTTCAAATAAGTTAATCCTATTTCCCTCCACTTATTCTTTTCAAATAGTTATAGTATAGTCTATTAGAATTGTATCGAATTACCCTAGAACCACTGCTAGAAGGTTCTAGGCAGTTCTATTGGGTTCTTTTAGGTGTGTTTTACCTAATTACCCCCAGTTGCTAAGATTTATTACACTATTGCCTTTTAGTTCTACCCAGTCTGCCCTTTATTTTCTAAGTAATTGCAGAAATACCAAGCACTAAAGTCACTTTTATCCTTATAGGCTCTATTTAATCTTCAGAAATGCCATTTACTATCCCCTTTTTACCCTTTGTATAATCCATATTACCCGGCCTGCCTTAGGTCTGGCAGAATTAGGGTAAGTAATTATTTAACAAATAACCCCCTTAAGTCTTGCCTTTAAGATTTAGCCAGTTTAGACCACACCCCTTTTATTATTGGCCACCTTTCAGAACATAACCATTTATCAGAATATGACCACTATTTAAAACATAGCCAATTATTAAAAGCATAGCCACTTAGTCAATACCCAGACTTAGCTTACAAATGTAGCCACAATATCTTTATACTCATGACCCAAACAACATAAGCACTCAAAGGTTCAGAATCAACTCACATACGAATCAAGTTACAAATATAGCCAGATTTATGTTGTTTTGCACATATAGCCTTAATCACAAATTAATTTTCAATTAATCAGAACTCAGAAAAAAAGTTTGATAATGGTCGAATTCCAACTAACCAAAACCTAATCGAGACAGATTATAATGAACAAACATATAAAACGGACTTATTAACACATGATTCATGCGTGGTTAATATCAAAAATCCTAATAACACTTAGAAAATTTAGGCATGTGTAAGATTCAGGGCTCACATGAATAGGCAAAGATAGATTTGTATTTTAAAGCATGGATAAGAAACATGCTCAGATAAACATAGAAAACAAGTAAAGAAACATTTTTCAAGACATATAGCAACCAAGAATAGTAACAGAGGTAGGGAACTTAAGTTTTTTCGGGCTTTTTCTTTTCCTTTTTCCTTTTCTTTCTTTCTTTTCTTCTTTCTTTCTTGTTTCTTTCTTCTTCGTTCTTTTCATTTTTCTAGATTTTCAGAACTTTGAAGACGTTTAGTCTTCTGAGTGCTGGATTTTTCCAAATGGGGATGTGGGTTCGATTTTGGTGTATGTGGGGGTGGTCTAGAGACCTGGTGTAGTACTTTTGGGGTGGGATTAATTTTGGTACTCACTGGAGTAGGGTTTCGGCAAGTGTTTTTTTGATATTCAACATGTTCGAGGGTGATTCGAGGGAAACCACCCAGATAGGGTATTAGATCACCTCAAAAAAGTTCAAGGGTGTTAATTGGGGACCTTGGTTCATACTTGGTGAGGTCGCCGGCAAGGGTTCTGGCGACCGGAGTTTCAAGAATATGGAGGTCTTTTGGTTTTGGTCCGGGTTTATGGTGGTTTAAAAGGTTTTTGGGTGGTGGAGATGGTGTTTGAGGCTTGACTGAGCCGGAGACGACGGCTGAGGCATGGTTTCCGGTATGTCTCCATGAGAGATTGGAGGAGGAAGAAGATGGGTCTCAGGCGGCTAGGGTTAGATGATAAAAATGAGTGAGTGTAATGACGGATACAACCTGAGATGGGAGTATTTATATCAGTCATGTGTCATTGATTTCTGGCCATTGGATTAGTCAGGATCAACGGCCAGGATCTTGTAGCCTCAAGATAGTGTCGTTTGTTTAAATGAATGATCTCCTTAGGTCCGTTGGATTATATGCGTGGACGGATGGGATTAATTTACCTATATTACGTCATTTGGTTTTAATGAGTCATTTGTGTTGTCTGTTTGATCAATCGTATTGAACGGCCAGGATTAATTATATACACGACGTCATTTGATTTATAAGGTAACCGCCTCATCTGGTCCATTCGATTCAAACCATCAACGACTTGGATTTATTTGGCTGGTACGGCGTCGTTTGGTTATAAGCTTGTGCAGACCAGGCTTACCTCATATGGGCCTAGTGTATTTTGGGCTTGGTATATGTATTCCCTTGTATATTTAGCCCAAATCCATATTGTATTTTGTATTTTGACTTGTATTTTAATTATTTATTGTATTTTATTTTTGTATTTTGTATTTATTTTCAACTGCTAGATTTCCTTTATTTTATATTTTTTTGATTTGTCCTTAATTATTCGGTATTTTTGCCATTTTACTTGATTTTTTTGAATTTTAACATTGTTATGATATTTCCAATTGATTTCTTTTGTAATTTTCATTTCAATTTTATTTTCTAACAAAAAACACTGGTATTATAACTAAATAACACAATTGCAAAGAAAAATCATTTTTGTATTATTTTATATATATATATATATATATATATATATATATATATATATATATATATATATATATATATATATATATATATATATATATATATTGGAATTTAATTGCTCAGGGCAAAAATCGCGTGCTCACAGAGATCACTTTGGATCACATGCTCAATATCTTCGCCCCTCAACTCATTCGTGGAACGATGATTCACATGCATCCTCGGGGCTCAAAGACTCTGATGGTGAAAATGGACGATAAGGCTAATTGTTGTTTCCATGATAATTATTTCTATGTGTGGACCGAGCACATTATGACGCATCCAATGGGGTTCCTTGAGAAGTGGAACTTTACGCGTAAGTTCCTTGTTTATTTAGTCGGTGAGATATCCGACCGCTTTCTGTTATAGTACTAAACCCTATTATGCCTCTACAACCGAGAAATCACCCCTCCATCTGGCAAAAGTATGGGTGAGTGCCATCCTTCTCCATATAGTGGGGGATCACACATGGTCGGCGTTTTATGATTTTTTTACGCAGGCCCATTACAGGTGAGATGTCATTTCTGTTTGCTATTTTTCCTCTCTTTTACTTAGTTTCTTATGTACTATTTGTCGATACTAGGGAGAGTGCGGAGATCGAGGGATCCTCTATTATCTTTTCATCAGCCGGCATCGTTTGCTCACCCTACTGCAACACCTACCGCTCGATCTTCATCGAGGGCTGCTTCTATTGTGTCTACGGTTGTGGTTGTTCATGCGCAGGCCACCTCTCAGACTAAGGTCCCAACTCGTGTCACTCATCTAATGAGTGAATCTTCCCATGCTGAGGAAGAAAAAGGGTCATCCAAAGTAGAATTCGAGAAAACCCCTTAAATTGTAATATAACTGGATGACTCTCCATTGACATGATATGGGGCGGGGATTGATACCATTCTGCTTGTAGAGATGGAGCCAGACATCATATCTTCCCCGTCGATGAAGATTTCTGCCATGGTTGTTGATTAGTAACCTGTCGTGATGTGGGGGAGGGGGAGATTCTAAGGCTACCGTTGTGCTTTAGGATGAACCCCCGTCCTCCCTACCTGGCCATGCTTCCTCTTCAGCTAGTGAAAGAGGATAGAGAGCTGGTGTTCTAAACTTCAATACCACACAAGAAGGGGGGGGGGTGATTTGTGTGGTACCTAATTTTCGCACTAGAAGAGCCTGGTTCTTCTAGGTGTTCTAACTTCTACTGTTTGCGGAATTAACATACAAAAAATAAAGAACACAAAGATTTTTATGTGGAAAACAACTGGCTGAAAAGGTGAAAAAACCACGACCTACTACTCAGTAGGATTTTCCCAAACTTCCACTAAATTTCAATGAGCCAAAAACAACATTTACCAAACTCTTTATAAACCTAAGGATTAACTCTAATTCCAGTGTAGCACACAACCTCAACTATTGCGACACCTTCAATTTAACTCTAACTTGAATAATCAAAGTACCTAATACAATTGCTTCTAAGAAAGCTGAAAGGTACAGTATGAAAAACACCTACTACAATTGAACTAGAAATAAAGAAAGACACAATAGAATTTGTTCTTCACACTTAGTTCTTGTCGCTTCAGATTTGCATACTTGTATCACACACAAATTGCTTGCAAAAATCGCCTAGCCCTTTTTCTCTCAATTTGGTTTTAACTTCAGCTTATGTCCAATCACCTGTAAAAGAGAACAATCATTATATTTATAGAGTTAGTAATTAGAGTTTAATAAGAACTCAAATTGTGGATCCTTTATCAATTTGAGTCCAAGAACAACTCTAACTCCCAATCCATATTCTTATCCAGATATAATTCTCCTTTCACAAGGAGACTTCAACTCCTTATCCTATATGCAATCTTTTCGATCAACTTAGAATATACTTATCAAGATATTGCTACTTAACTCCAAGGATGTATCCTCATCACGCGCACCTCATGTGTATGAGCTATAACAACTGTATCACCTAAGATGAACCTGGTCCTTTACTGAGTTCGTTTGTCAGTCTTCAAAACTTCAACTTATCTTGGGCCAACAAATTCCCCTTTTTTTATGAAGACAATCTCTGTGCTATTACTGATTATAGAACCTGTAGAACTCAACATAAATATCATTACTAAAAAAACTTTCTTATCATTAAGGGCTATGTTTAATTAGGTCATAAACATCACTGATCAGAACACAATTTCTTTTGAAGCACAATATCTTCCCCCTTTTGGCATCATCGAAAAGTTGCATAACTAAAGTGAATCCCAGAATATTAATTAGTACCTATGGCCATTGAGGCAACTACAAGTGAAAGCATGCTTTAGTTAATCAAAAATCAACTTGACAAAAATAACTATTAAGAGCAGAATTAGCACAAAACAAGAGAAATGCAAATTATCATTGATAAGGCAGTGCTTCTATAGTACAGTCCACAAAAAGAAAGAACAAAAACTACCAACCATGAGCAAAAAGAAGAAAAATCCCTAATCTGGGTCACTAGGGGTAAATGAAATGGTTCAGAACTAGGACAAAGATGGCTAAGGCTTTGAAGAATTGGAGGGTTGGGATTGGAGTTGGTTGAGCATTATTTGTAGCATCCCTTCACTTTTTTCCTTTTCTTTTGCAAGTTCTATTTTCAGCATATTCCTTTCTCCTTCCAATTCAGCTACTCGAGCCTGAAGCCTAGCAATCTCAGCATCTTTGGTCCCATATTCTTGCATAAAAGCTCTAATTTTGCTATTCACTGGAGTTTTCACTGATTAAACAGGTTCAACAGGGGCAATACTTAGCAGATAATCACAAGCCTGGAGAGTCTTAATTCCAAAGTGCTCCTTACTGGAGGCATTTTCCCACTTCTTCAAAGGGACATTCAGCCTGTCCAATACAATTGTCAGAATGAATCCATAAGGAGTAGCATGAGCCTTTGAACCATTTATGACTCTATCCAGAAATTTTACTATGAAAGCAGGCCAATTAATTTGTTTACCCCTCACAAGACACTCCATAAGAACCAGGTCCATGTAATTTGTAGTGTGCCTCCTCTCTTGTCTAGGCAACAAACATTTGTTCACAAACTCAAAGAGCACTTTATGCTCTGGTCTCATTTCACTCTTTTGAACAAATCGTGCTTCAGGCACCTTTTCAGCATCCTTTGTGTCGCAGAAGTTCCTGGTAATTTGAAGTGTTGTGGGCAGATCATCTAGACAAGGACACCTTTGCCTAGTGTAATTATCATAGCCCTCACTTGGGATGTCTAGAATATTGCCCAACTTTGGTGCATCAAACTCCACCTTCACACCTTTCACTATACTGGTCACTCGCCCATTTCCATAGAGCCATTTGCCATAAATTCAATAACTCTTTTCTATCTAGTCTCCCATCCATCTGAAGGACCATGTCCTTCCAGCCCTGTGCAGCTAAAGCTCCTACCAGCCTAACCATACCTGGATCCTCCAAGTCTTTCAGCAGCCTTCCTTTTAATATTTTCCTCCTGCTAAAAATAACAAAATGATCTTGTTCTTATTCAGAATTCTCCTCTTCTTCTTCTCCGCTCCATTGTTCATATCCTTCTTTAGTAATTTTCACTTGTTTTCCCTTTGATGCAGACCTAGTTCTTTTTGCCAAAGAAGGTTCAGCATGTACATATTTTGAAGACTTCTTTGCAGGAGTCTTGGTTCCTTTTGATTTGAAAATGGGAACCTTCTCAGTTGTACCTCTCTCTTGATAGACCAGGTCCATCTCTTCCTCCTCTTCTACCACAGCCTCAGAACTTTCTACTACCTTTTCTTTTCTTTTCTCATCCTCTTTTTCTTACTCTTCTCTAGAGTCGTTTGCAGTTCTGCTTCACTTTGTCTCACCTTACTTCTTGTGGCTCTAGCCCTAGGTGCAGCAAACATAGGTGATGAAACTTGGCTTTTCTTGATTGATTTGGATGGAACTAGGGTCCTTTGTGAGGAAACCTTGTGTTTCTTGGGATCATAACTTGTTTCAATTTTCTTGAGCATATCAGCTAAGGTCTCCTCCACAAATGAACCAGGTTCATCTGTTTGTGCACTCAGATTTATCAGTCCCTCAGCAACCTTTCCTGATCAACTTCCCCCTTACTTCTAGACACCTTCTTCTCTACCACCACATATAGCAAGAATCTCCCCTTTCGTTTTCTTCCTCCTTCTACTAGTCTCAGTTCCTTCGACATTTTTCACAGTACACACAAGCACAAACCTATTATATACATTCTCAGCTATATCAGAAAATACATAACAAATGTCTACCTCTCTTTGGTTTTCTTGACTAGTTTCATTGTCAGATGACCCATGTACTTCTCCTTCACTCGCAGAGAAAAATTTCTCAGATTCAGAGCTTGAGTCGCTTTCTGTGGTTGTATCTTCCTTCCTTTGACTAGCCTGTAATTTTTTGTTCAAATGTTTCCTAAAAGGACTAGATGCATCTGTTGTTCTTGCTAACATTTTTTGGCGATGAAATTTGGGTTTTGGGGGTTCATTAGTAGGGGTGGAAGATGAGGTGTTAGGGGAGACTAGTGGGGGAGTTCCAGGATTGTCTTGAGGATTAGTCATGGCGGATGATTTTTTGATATATTTTGGAATTTTTGGAGACGAAAAGGGGGTTTTCAGAAAGATTAGAGAAGTGAAATGATGATTATGAGTGATGAGAGAGGGTTTGGAGTGTATTTAAAGAGGAGTCATGATTAATCTTGCAACAGTAGCTTTTTTAGAGGTCAAATAAAAGTCTAATCAAATTAAAGTTCCATTCTTTTTGGAGATAAAAGAGTTACGCTAGTTTTTAAGAAAAAACTCCCGTACTAGTTAGACTCCTAGGATAATGAAACTGGTTCGATGCTCAACGGATATAATTTTTGAAAGTTTGGTCATGATTGATAATTTTATCTTTATAATTGTGCAAAGTATAGAAACATACATGAACTTTCTTATGAGCATATATTGATGAACCAGGTTCTTCAAGTAAGACTTCCCTTGATCATGCCTCAAATATCAGAATAGAAAAACTGTGTAAGGGTTTAAGGATTCATATAAACAAATGTCACAAGAGTATACTTAATCAAAGGACGAGACTGAGTAAGAATTAGTCTAGATATTTACATAGAATTCAAAACTCCTAACCAAACAATTTTTTTTTTCATTTTTTTCATTGTGAATTTTGAACTGGACCTTTTAGGTGATCTTAATCATCCCTAATTCCAACCTGTTCCTTTCAAAGTCTTCTCTACTTAGTGCTTTAGTAAAGATGTCAGCTATTTGATTATAAGTAGCACAAAATTCTATGGAGATCAACCCTTTTCTCATAGTTATCTCCTAATAAGTGGTGCCTAACATCTATCTGCTTGGTCCTTTTATGATGAACATGGTTCTTTGTCATACTTATAGCACTAGTGTTATCACAGAATATTGGTATGCATCCCACTTCTATACCAAAATCTAGTAATGTTTGCTTTATCCACAGTAGTTGAGCACAACAAGAAGCTGCAGCCACATACTCAGCTTCAACAACGGATAGGGCTACTGAATTCTGTTTCTTGGTGGCCCATGATACAAGACATGAACAAAGAAAGTGAGCCATACCTGAAGTGTTTTTTCTATCCACAAGGAAACCTGCATAGTCAGCATCAACATAACCTACTAGATCAAAATTACTACCTTTAGGGTACCATAAGCATAATTCAGTAGTCCCCTTCAGATATCTCAATATATTTTTGACACCACTCAAGTGAGACTCTTTTGGATTAGCCTGAAAGCGTGCACAAAGTCTTACACTAAAAACAATGTCAGGTCTGCTGGCAGTAAGATACAAGAGTAAACCAATCATACCGTTATTCAACTTTTGATCAACCAATGAACCAGGTTCATCAACATCTAATTTAGTGGAAGTTGCAATAGGTGTATCTATTTCTTTACAGTCCTCTATTTTAAACTTCTTGATTAGTTCTTTTATATTTTTCTGTTGATGAATCATGATTCCATTTGAGTTTTCTTTGATCTGTAAGCCTAGTAAGAAATTTAGTTCACCCATCATACTCGTTTCAAACTCACTTCCCATTAATTTTGTGAATTCCTTGCTCAACCTATCTATAGTGGCCCCAAATATTATGTCATCAACATATATTTGAACAATAAGAAGATATTTACCTTTTTCCCTTAGGTACAAAGTGCTGTCAATTTTACCTCTTTTGTACCCATGATCTAGTAGGAATTTTGATAGTTGTTCATACAAAGCTCTTGGGGTATGTTAAAGCCTATATATTGCTTTGTCCAGCTTGTACACATGCTCAGGACATTCCTTGATTTCAAATCCTGGAGGTTGTTTTACAAACACTTCCTCCTTGAGGTAGCCGTTCAAGGAGGCACTTTTGACATCCAACTGATGAAGAGTGAATTCCATATGTGCCGCAAAGGCAATGAGAAGCCTAATTGCCTCTAATCTTGCAATTGGAGAAAATGTCTCATCATAGTCTATTACTTCCTCTTGGTTATAGCCTTGAACAACCAATCTTGCCTTGTTCTTAGTGACAGTTCCATCTTCATCAAGTTTGTTCCTAAAGACCCATTTTGTACCAATGACTGATCTATCCTTGGGTCTGGGGACTAGGTGCCAAACTTGACTTCTTTCAAACTGATATACCTCATCCTGCATTGCATTTACCCAATCAGCATCCTGCAAGGCCTCAAAAATATGTTTAGGTTCAATGATAGATAGGAAAGCATCAAAGCCACACATATTCTTTAATTGTGATCTAGTTTTGACTCCAGAAGTTGGATCAGTGAGAATGTTCTCAATGGGATGAGAACTTTGATACTTGTGAGGTTTTACAACCAACTGGCTTCTGCTGGATGTTTCAGCAATTTGATGAGGCACAGGTTCATGAGCAAGTTATTTTAAGAGGTTTATTTCAATTCCCTTTTGATTTCTTCCCCCTGTCAGGTTGCTCTATAAGGATGAACCTATTCCATCACCTGTTCCTTACGCATGTACACTTTGACTTGAGCTGATGATTCAACCAGATCTTTGACTAGTCCGATGGCTTCATCTTCTTGTTCCTGTCTCTCAGAATGAATTTTAGTTTCATCAAATACTACATGCACACTCTCTTCTACACACGGTGTTCTTTTATTAAAAACTTTATAAGTTTTACTATGTGAAGAATATCCTAGGAATACTCCCTCATCACTTCTGGGATCAAACTTTCCTAGAGAGTCTTTTCCAATATTGTGCACATAGCACTTGCAACCGAATGACCTAAGATGGGATATTTTTGGTTTTCTCCCTTTAAGTAACTCATAGGGAGTCTTCTCTACTAGTGGTCTAGTCATGCATCTATTTATGATGTAGCATGCAGTGTTTACAGCTTCTGCCAAGAAACTATGAGGTAATTTGCTAGATAATAACATTGTTCTTGCCATATCCTCAAGAGTTCTATTTTTCTCTCAACTATACCATTTTGTTGTGGAGTCCTAAGGGCAGAGAAATTATGATCTATTCCATTTTCATCACAAAATTCAGCAAACTTAAAGTTTTCAAACTCAGTTCCATGATCAGTCCTAATGGATGTAAGTTGATTTCCTAAATTTTTGAGTTTTCGTAACAAATGCAGAGAAAATGTCAAATGCTTCATCTTTGGCGGTTAGAAATAAAACCCAGGTGAATCTGGAATAATCATCAACTAGCACCATTACATATCTTTTTCCACCTATGCTCATGGTTCTCATTGGACCACATAGATCCATATGAACCAGTTCCAACGTCTTGAACGTACTTACCATTTTCTTAGTTTTAAAGGATGACCTTACCTGCTTCCCCTTGCACATGCCTCACAAACTTTATATTCCTTGAACTTGACGTTATGTAAACCTACAACCAAGTCGTTGGAGACTAATTTGTTTAGCTGATTCAAACTAGCACGACCAAGTCTTTTGTACCATAGGAGGGGATCATTTACAAACATACTTAAGCATGTGAGTTCATTTTCTAAAAGAGTTGACAAATCTACAATATAAATATTGTTAACTCCTTTTCCCTGCAAAATAATTTTGTCAATGATAAGATTAATCATAAAGAACTTGGTGGAGGTAAAATCTACAAGGTTACCTCTATTACACAGTTGTGACACACTTATTAGGCTATATTTCAAACCATTTATCAGGTAGACATTCTCTATGGAATGAGAATCAGTCTTTCCTACCTTACCAACCCCAATGATCTCACCTTTCTTTCCATTTCCAAAGTGAAACATTACCTCATTTTAAGTCCTCAAGTGAAAGGAACTAGTCCTTGTCCCCAGTCATATGTTTTCAGCAGCCACTATCCATATACCATATTTGCCTCCGCCCTTTCACTTGAACCTACAAATGAAATCAGGGGTTAATCTTAGGAACCCAAACTAGTTTGGGTCCCTTTCTATAGGCAAAAGTATGTATTAAATCCCTTATTGCTCAACCAGGCAAATTATTCTTTTCTTTAACAAAAGATCTGTTCCTTTGATTGGCCTTTTCTTTAGCATTGCATTCATACTTGTAATGGCCAGTCTTGCTACAATGTGTGCAGATTTTATTTTCAGGAAGAGTGAGGTACTTGCTTTTAGGATCCCATTTAGGTGCCTGCGTTCCATAGCCAAGACATCTTTTGTTACTGCTATGATGCTCTTGTAACAAAGAGAGAGCATCAGATGCTTTATTCCACTTGCAAGTTCTGTCTAGTTCATGTTTTACCTTTCCTAGATCTACCTTTAAGATTTTAATGAACTCATCCTTTTTATACAGTTAATCCTTTATATTTCCTAAATTTTCTTCTAGAGTAAGATATGTGTGATCGGCTATCTTCTTTCCTGTTCCTAGTTTCAGTTTCAGATTTTCAAATCTAAGTTCTAGGGCACTATTGTCAAGTTCAAGAACCCGCTTCTTCAACTAAGCATTTTGTTATCACTCTCATTTGCCCTAGACTATAGACTTTTTCATTTAGCTTTTAAAACACATTCCCTAGACAGAACTTCCTTCTCATTATTGAGAATCTCAGACTCATCAATGAAATCAGTTAAGAGTTTAGCTATCCTTTCTTTAGACAAGAATTTGATCTTGTCCTTGAGATGAAGAAAACTTACCTCTTGTTCATCCTCTGATTCTCCAATGGCCATTAGAGATTGATCCACCTAAACATCTTCAGAGTCCTCATCAGATGTTTCTCCCCAAGCAGCAACCATTGCCTTAGTAGAACCTTTATTTCTCTTTGGTTAAACCTGTCCCTTCTTCATGTTCTTCTTTCAGCTCTTTCCTTTTTCCACTAAATCTCCCATTGAGGACAATTTTTTGATTATGTGGTCAGTCTTCCCACACTTGTAGTAACCTTTATTGTTTTGTTTCTTAGGAGCTCTAGTTTTGTTAGAGTTTGTACTTCTAAAAGCACACTTTCTTCATATTAGATACTTCTGAAATCCCTAGTGATCATGGCTACTTCGTCATCATCCAAATATGCACCTTCAGTGATTCTGAGAGCTAAGTTTCTCTCCTTTTTGGGAGTATCCATCTTCATTGTTTGTCTCCTCATTTCATAGGCAGTTAAGTTCCCAATTAGTTCATTCAGCCCGGGGGTTGCAATATTCTTGGATTCCTGAATAGTAGTGATCTTGCTTTCCCAAGTGACTGGCAAACTCTTGTCGGAATCTTTTCAACCTTGTCTTCTTCAAGGATGGTCCTCCCGAGAGATTCAAGCTCATTAGTCAGAGTGGTGAATCTGGTGTACATCTCCTGGATAGTTTCTCCTTCCTTCATAGTGAAATTTTCATATTGAGAGTACAGAAAAGTACCTCTTGATCTTTTCACTTGAGGTGTTCCTTTATGATCCACTTGAAAAGTTTCCCATATTTCTTTAGCTGTTGTATAGCTTTGGATCCTGATGTACTCATCTAGTCCTAGACCACACACTAGCCACTTCTTGGCTTTAGTATTTTTCTCCCATTTCCTCAAATCCTCAGTAGTACAATCAGTCCTTGTTTTTGGCACATCAATTCCTTCTGCATTCTTCTTAGTGGTGGCTAGGGGACCATCAGTTACTATATCCCAAAGTTCATAGTCTTCCCCTATGATAGGATATCTCATTATGTTCTTCTACCAAGAGTAATACAAATTATTGAAAAGCGAGGGTCTGGCAGTAGATTGCCCTTCCCAGTTCCCAGGCGGTGCACTCATTTTGATCTTCTCCTAAGGTGTTAGCCTCTTCAAGGATAACCTTCTCTGATACCAATTGATGTTCTAAACATCAATACCACACAAGAGGGGAGGGGAGGGGGTGATTTGTGTGGTACCTAATTTTTTGCACTAGAAGAACCTGGTTCTTCTAGGTGTTCTAACTTCTACTATTTGCTGAATTAAAATACAAAAAATAAAGAACACATAGATTTTTACGTGGAAAACACCTGGCTCAAAAGGTGAAAAAACCACGACGTACTACTCAGTAGGATTTTCCCAAACTTCGACTAAATTTCAATGACCCAAAAATAGCATTTACAAAACTCTTTGTAAACCTAAGGATTAACTCTAATCCCAGTGTAGTACACAGCCTCAATTGTTGCGATACCTTCAAGTTAACTCTAACTTGAGTACTCAAAGTATCTAATACAATTGCTTCTAAGAAAGCTGAAAGGTACAATATGAAAAACACCTACTACAATCGAACTAAAAATAAAGAAAGACACAATAGAATTGGTTCTTCACACTTAGATCTTGTAGCTTCAAATTTGCACACTTGTATCACATACAAATTGCTTGCAAAAATCACCTAGCTCTTTTGCCCTCAATTTGGTTTTAACTTCAGCTTATGTGCAATCACCTATAGAAGAGAACAATGATTATATTTATAGAGTTAGTAATCAGAGTTTAATAAGTACTCAAACTATGGATCCTTTATTAATTTGAGTCCAAGAACTACTCTAACTCCCAATCCATATTCTTATCCGGATGTAATTTTATTTTAACAAGGAGACTTCAACTCCTTATCCTATATGCAATCTTTTTGATCAACTAAGAAGATACTCATCAAGATATTGCTACTTAACCCCAAAGATGTATCCTCATCATGTGCACCTCATGTGTATGAGCTATAACAACTGTATCACCTAAGATGAACCTGGTCCTTCATTGAGTTCGTTTGTTAGTCTTCAAAACATCAACTTATCATGGGCCAACAGGAGTTATGGTCGGCGACTCTGAATTTGAGTTAAACCTCGATACTGATGATCTTAGGATGTTAGAGAAGGGTATTACCCACGTGGTGGTTCGTGTAAGAGGCCCAACCCACATTCTTGAGATATCTTTGGATGTTAATATCCTGGGTTACACAGAGGATCTGATGCCACAGTTCGACATTTTTTGCTCCGCTGCCGTGATTAAGGCTCTCCGGAACGTTCCTGATATCGATTTGATAAATGAGGTGGTTGCTACGGGCTTGAGAGTACGTTATTATTTTCTTTTATACTTGTCTCATTTTTATTGTTGATATAACTTTAACCAATCTTCTCGTTTTTCATACGTACATTATGGAAGTGGAGAGTATGATAGGACCGACATTTGTGCCAAATTTTCTTAAAGATGTTAGACAAGTATTGACGTTATCGCAACAAGTTTCATGAGATACACAAGCGGTTGAGGGATAATCCCGGTGTTCGATCCATCAGTGAGGAATTAGAGAAGAGAGACCAGTAGTTATTGAAGGTTGTTCGCAAAAATAGTGTACTCGAGGAGCAACTTCATGTGAAGGAAGTAGAGCATGAGTTGAGAAAGGGGTAGCTTTAGAGTGTGACTATATGCAGGGGAGATTGAGGTCAATGCGGGTCAAAACAGATTATAATCTTATCAAGGTCGAGGCACGAGTGCAGAGTGGATGGGAAAGTTGGCCGAGTTGGAGAGAAATTTTGCCCGGTTGGAGAGCATCGAGAGTGCCTGATCCTCGGCTATGGCAAAGGCAGCTACCTTGGATAATACTATCTGCGTCCTCCAATTCGAGCATGAATCAGAAAGGGCGACGACCACGCTAAGGGAGGAGAGGAATGATGAACGCGTTGGTGAGATCGATCGAGAAACATCGGTCTTGAAGTATCGAGTCACTGTTCTGTAGGCTGAAAAAGAGCAACTGTTGGCTCAAATCGAGTCTTCCACCACTAACGTCCCCCGCCACTTGCATGAGATTTACGTTCAAGCTGAAGCCTAGTGTGTTATATACAAGATTTTGTGCGAGGCAGGCAATGTTACTAAGGCCGCATATGAAGGAGCACGTGTAAAGAAACAAGAGGCTCGTGCTAACTATGGTTATGACTTTACGAATATAGAGGCCGATGAGGGCACGGATGATGAGGGAGGACCTTCTGGAGAAGGTGGTAATGATGGTGGCGATGATAACGTCGTGTGAAAGAATGTTGCCTTTGTCTGTTTTTTGTTTTTTTATTTGTTGTCATTCATCATTGTTTCTTTCCCCTTTCCTTTTTATCGTTTTCTTAGGCCGTATGTAATATGCGACTGTTTGCACTGTGAACTTGTATAATGAAGATTTTTTTTGTTATTTTTTTATTTTGCTTTTTATAACTTTCGTGCGAGGTAGATTCCCATATGGCGAGTCCTTGTCATTCTTTCCCTTTATATTTTCTGACAGTTCTTGGGCTTAGGAATATTTTGAATTTTCTCTTTGGCGATGGCTTGTGGCCTTGAGGGTGTGATTTTGAACTTTTGTCAAAACATCAAACCGTCGTTGTTCGATAAATATTGAACTCTTCTTTTTGGTGAAGACCCATGGCCTTAAAGGGTGTTATTTTGAACTTGTCAAAATATTAACCCGTCCCCGTTCCTTCGAGGCCAAACTCTTCTTTTTGGCGAAGGGGTGTTATTTTGAACTTGTCAAAATGTTAACCCGTAGTCATTCGATCGAGATCAAACTCATTTTTTTGGAAAAGGCCCTTCGCCTTAAAGAGACTAATTTCTAACTTGTCGAAATGTTAACCCGTCATTGTTCGATCGAGGTCAAACCCTTCTTTTTGGAGAAGGCCCTTGGACTTAAAGGGTGTTATTTCGAACTTGTCGAAATGTTAACCCATCATAATTCGATAGATCTCGAACTCTTCTTTTTGGCGAAGGCCCTTATCCTTAAAGGGTGTTATTTCAAAATTATCGAAATAATAGCTCGTCATCATTCAATCTACATCAAACTCTTCTTTTTGGTAAATGCCCTATGCCTTAAAGGGTGTTATTTTGAACTTGTCAAAATATTAACCTATCGTCGTTCGATCGAGGTCAAACTCTTCTTTTTGGCGAAGGACATTGGCCTTAAAGGGTGTTTTTTCTAACTTGTCGAAATATTAACCCGTCGTCGTTCAATCGCGGTCGAACTCTTTTTTTTTGGCGAATTCACTTGGCCTTAAAGGGTGTTATTTCAAACTTGCGAAATGTTAACCTGTCGTTGTTCGATTGAGGTCGAACTCTTCTTTTTGGTGAGGCCCTTGGCCTTAAAGGGTGTTATTTCAAACTTGTCAAAATATTAACCCGTCGTCATTCGATCATTGTCAAACTCTTATTTTTGGAGAAGGTCCTTGGACTTAAAGGGTGTTATTTCCAACTTGTTGAAATATTAACCCGTTAAATCGATGTCGAACTCTTCTTCATGGCGAAGGCCCTTTGCCTTGAAGGGTGTTATTTTGAACTTGTTGAAATGGTAACATGTTGTCGTTCGATCGAGGTCGAACTCTTCTTTTTAGCGAAGGCCCTTGGACTTAAAGGGTGTTATTTCAAACTTGTCAAAATATTAACCCTTCAACATTCAATCGAGGTTGAACTCTTCTTTTTGGCGAAGGCCCTTGGCCTTAAAGGGTGTTTTTCGAACGTATCAAAATAGTAACCCGTCGTCGTTCAATCGAGATCGAACTCCTCTTTATGGTGAAGGCCTTTGGCCTTAAAGAGGGTTATTTCACACTAGTTGGAATGTTAACCTATCATCGTTCGATAGAGGTCGAACACTTCTATTTGGCGAAGGTCCTTGGCGTAAAGGATGTTATTTCGAACGTGTCAAAATGTTAACCCGTCATCATTTGATCGATGTCTAACTCTTCTTTTTAGCAAAGGCCTATGGCCTTAAAGGGTGTTATTTCAAACTTATCGAAATAGTAATCTGTCATCGTTCGATCGAGCTCGAACACTTCTTTTTGGTGAAGGCCCTTGGCCTTAAAGGGTGTTATTTCAAACTTGTCAAAATGTTAACCCGTCGTTGTTCTATCTAGGTCGTACTCTTTTTTTTGTGGAAGGCCCTTGATCTTAAAGGGTGTTATTTCGAACGTATCAAAATATTAATCTGTCGTCGTTCGATCGAGATGGAACTCTTCTTTATGTTGAAGGCCATTGGCATTAAAGGGTGTTATTTTGAACTTGTCAAAATGTTAACCCGTCTTCGTTAGATCGAGGTCGAATAGTTCTATTTGCCGAAGGCCCTTTACCTTATAGGATGTTATTTTTAACTTGTCGAACCCGTCATCGTTCTATCGAGGTCGAACTCTTCTATTTGGATAAGGCCCTGGCCTTACAGATTAATTTTGAACTTGTCGAGATATTAATCAGTCGTCGTTCGATAGATGTCGAACTCTTCTTTTTGGAAACAACCCTTGGCCTTGAAGGGTGTTATTTTGAACTTATCGAAATAGTAACAAGTCGTCGTCAATCGAGGTCGAACTCTTCTTTTTTGGCGAAGGTTGTAAGGCCCCTGGAATTTTTTCCGAGTAATTTAAGATTTCATCGTACCAAGGTGGGTTAAATTATTTTATTTTGTGTGAAAATAAGGACTTATGATATTATAGATATCAATTGGATATGGTAATAAGTGTATAAGTCTTATTCTAAGTGATTTGGGGTCTAGGAGAGGCTTAAGTCTAAGCCAAGTTAGAAAATTCCATATTAGACAAAATATGTAAATGAGTGCACATTACCATACTTTGAACGATCATATCTCTAGTTATATACAAAGTTGAGTGAGCATCTACATATCAAATTAAAGCCCTTTGAGTCTAGTTTCCAACGCAATAAACCGTTCATCATTTGGAGTTGCATACAAAATGTTATGATCATTTTTTGGACATGTGTCAGTAGCGCGGCCTTAGCGCGGGAGCTCTAGTACCCGCACTAATTGAGTTATCTTCTGCCTCACTAGCGCGGGATTAGCGCGGGCTCGCTAGTGTCAGGTCTCTAAATACATCTAAGGACGGGAAATGACGGACTTTTAGTCATTTATCAAGCCAAGGGCTTCCCCAATACCCCCAATTCGACCAAGGCACCCAATTGCACTCCTAAGGTAAGATTTTTAGAGTTCTTTGAGTAATTTCTACCCCTTAAATACTTATACTAACAAGCATTAATCTTCAAAATCCTTAGATTTTCCTTGAAATTCTTGAATTCTTCTAGAACACCTCAAGTGGGTATTCTTAAAATTCTTACCACAAGAGATATGTTTATCATCTCCAACTACTCTATGGTGATTATTTATCTAAGATACATATATTAGAACTCATAAGAGGGTGATTGGGAGCCATAGGTTCCTAACCTAGGTTATGTTGGTTTTGTAGAGGTTGTGAGATGGGTCATTGAGGTATGATTCTTGGTATAGTAGTATTATGCATGCATGTATGTGCAAATATAGTTGTGGGAAGATTGATGAACATAAATAGGTAAGATTGGATTTTAGAATGAAGGAAAATCTTGTAAAAGAGTATTAAAAATCAAGACACCCAACTAGTATTTGATAAAATGCTGGAAGGAGCTGAAACCATGGTTGTCTTCCTAAATTATGTTTAATTTTGCTATGTTTCAAGTAGATTGGGATTGCTACAATTTCCGAAATGTCGTAGTAACTTAAAGAAAGCTTAAACGAGGTATGTATGGCTAACTTGATCCTTGTAAAATTGCCTTTTTGTGTAAATATTATTTGGTATGTGATAGCTATGTGAATTGTTGTGTAATTTTTATGATTAAGTTGTTGGGTGTTCGATTGGTTTAATCATGTGTTGTGTGTTATGAGATGTGAGCCGAATGATGAAAAAGGAAATCGTAAATGGTAAAATTGGGGACAATGGTAGTAACGGCATACTTGCCTTTTTGTGGGAAACTAATGAAACAACTCGAATTGCTTATGAACTGTTGAACATAATGGGGTTGGTATTGTCGGATATGGAAACATTGTAACATTGTTGTGGTAGTGGCTTGAAAAGTATTAGGAAACATGAACGAATTTGTATGATGCTTATTGCCCTTGTGTATGATCTTTGTGAAGTGTTTTTGGTTGCGGTTGTTGTTATTTGAAACTGTACGGTGGGATCGGGTTGCGCAGCGCAACACGAAGTACTATGGTGTGGGTTGGGGTTATAAGGGTGGACGAGGTAATAAGGGTGGTCCAGGTAATAAGGGTGGAAAGCGATCGAAATCGCAATTGAAATTGATATGAATACAATTATGAAATTACTGATGTGAAATACTAAAAGGAGACACCAGGAGAGTTTGCAATATGTGGGGCACTGATTGTCCCTTTGTTTGACTTGATTGTGCTTTGTGTGTGTGTTTGGTTGTTGCTTTATTTGTTGATCTCTATTTGTATATGGGTTGAGGACTACTTGAAACAAAGTAAGTATGGGAACGTGTTTGGCTCGCTTCGTTATTTCTTGGTGTATCTGTTCGTTGTTTTATTATCATGACTTATTTATTTATGGCTTTAGTTTACTTGGGACAAATCTTGTCCATACATACCAGTATAATTCTAGTGCACTGACGTCCCTTCTTCCAGAGGCGCTACATTTATGTCATGATTGTAGGTGGATCCGCAGCAGGTACTTCAGTTCACCGGCAGTAGTACTCTTTCACCTTCCACTGGCTGTTTTTGTGAGTCCCTTTCCTCTCGGGGCCCTACGTGGCTCATGCCACTTCTACTTTGGAGTCTTATTTTGATTTTGTGTAAGGTATAGTCGGAGCCTTGTTACCGGCAAGTATTGTATCGTCCTGTTATATCTTAGAGGCTCCATAGACAGTAAAAATGTGGGATTATGGTTTTATATAAATATAATGTCGGGCGTTGTAAATTGTAAACTTGTTAAGAAATTAAGCGTGTTGTTATGTTTGTAAGTGTGATTTCAGTTATAAATTGGTTAATTCTTTGGTTTATAAGTAATGAACAATACAGGGGTAACACGTGGGTTTGGAAAGGCACCCAGGTCCGCTTGACTGGGGCTACCCGGCCAGGCACCTCATGTCCCTCGATTTGGGGCGTGAAAAAGGCCATTGGCCTTAAAGGGTGTTATTTCGAACTTGTCAAAATATTAACCTATCGTCGTTCGATCTAGGTTGAACTCTTCTTTTTGGCAAAGTCCATTGGCCTTAAAGAATGTTATTAAGAACTTGTCGAAATATTAACCCATTGTTAGTCCCATTTATTAGAGAATCAGGCATCCTCTGTGGGAGTCCCAATTCCCTTGATATTGTTCGCATCAGAGAGTGTAATGTCGGAGAGTACGAAACATTGTTGTTTCACTTAAATTCGTTTAGAGCACACATTGGAGTTTCCTTGTCTGATTCTTGCCTTCCTGCACGGAGGTATCATTGGTGGGTGATGTTTCAGTTGTCCTATAGTAGTTTCCCGTTCTCTAACTAGGATGTTTCTTTGCTTGATTGCCCGCATGAGACTTGTGTTCCTACTTGAGCAAAGAGCAGAAGGTGAGTTAAAATGATACTTTCCTTACCCATATCTGATGGGTCGGTGAATGAGAGTAGTTTTGTAACGTTGCTCGTTTTGTCTGGCATTTTGATGGTTGATGGGCCGATTGCGCATTTGCGCTGTATGGGTTGGACTTTGCCTTAATGCTCTGTTTGGTGGGTAATCGTGTTTATTATCTTTGATCTGTAAGAGACTAGGAAATTTTACTAAGAAATCCCCATAGACGGCGCCAAATTATTTGACTCAAAAGATATTGGAACTTTTTTGAACAGATCAATTAAAGAAAATGCATTAATATTAGTTCATAATAAATTTCAGATCAATGAGCTAATTGAAAAAAAAAGTATATGTGATGAAATATAGGTAACCAATCTTATTGAAACTCTTCATTGTGGCTCCCATAATCAATTGGGGGGGGGGGGTTGATTTACATGTTTTTCTGGAGATTACTTTGTTTTTCTCTTCATTATGAAGATAACAAAAGAGAGAACTAAGGAGAAAGGATGAAGTGGAGAACCGTCCCCTTAACCAAAGGTTTTCCCCTACTATATATAGTTTTGGCATCTTTCCTCTTACTTGGTCTGACGCTCTCTCACACTATGTATGCCTTGGCCTTCCTCTAAATGTTGTTTCTTCTTACTCGACGAGTATCTAGAATGCTGGAGGTTGAATAGACCATGTCGTCTTTTGTTCCCTCGCCGCCTGGACGGGATATTGGTCAACTTGACCGCAATGGTCAAATTTTTGTTAATACACTGTATTTGTAAAATAATTCTGGATATACAAATAAATATTAACAGAAATGTGCATGAACAGAAATAAAAGAAAACCAATTTGATCCCACTGAAGTAACAGTATTTCCTCAAGGAATTTAATTCCCTCCTAGTACCCAAGATTATGGATTATTTCCTCCCAAGATAGAATGAATTACACTTTGGTGTAGTGGTACTTCAAACCCCAGTGTTTCAGCGAACACAAAGTTTGGTAGCATATCACACTTACTTTTGCTTTGTTTGATGCTAAAAGTATGCAGAAGAAAGGAGGACAAACTCAGAAAATTCGTAGTGATATTCTGAGCAGAATAATGTTGTATTTATAGCCAAAAGTTGGACTTAAATCTAAAGATGTGCAACTCTTCAGAATGGCTATTTCTGCAAAACTGCCACAGCATAAATGTCATTGCATAAATGGCTATTTACTCAACAATAAAGAGAGAAAATTGAAGAGGGTAGTTACTTTTGTGTTATCAAAACAAAAAAATGGATTGGATTTAATATTAATATTAAATATTATATTTTATTATTAAAATAAATATTTAACAATATTTCTATTAATATTTTACTATTAACAAATAAATTTGGTCCAAAAATTTAATCAATCGATCGATCATTTGACCAAATCCGAAGCCGAAGCCGAAGCCGAGCCGAGCCGAGTGAGCGACGACGATGAGGCGCGAGGCTTGCTTTCTTCTCAACTCTTTAAGAGCTAGAAGAAGAGCAATTTCTTATATACCCATAAAAACCCTCTTCCTATTCCGATATGGGACAATGCCCATTTACCAAGGAGGGGGAACTTGAAATTCCACTCAAATTATCATTTCCCTCCATTTCCCATTCACCCACTTTTAAATATTTAATATATTAATTAAATAAATTGAAAACCCAACAATTTTGGCCAGTATTCTGCATACATCCTTGAGTATCTTTGCCTTCAGTTACTTAACTTTGAATTGGTAAAGCGGTAATGTAAACAGTTGTTGCCAAGAATTAGTTGGAGCATTCAATAGTTGTAATCATCTCAATAATCAAGTCCGGAACCTAAGTAACACTAAATATAACAAAAACGACATTTTTAATACTTAAAAAAAATACATTTTTACACATTTCGCAGTATTATAATGCGAAATGCACTAACGTCTGTTAGTGCATTTCGCAGTCTAATACTGTGAATTGCATTTTTTAATTTTTTTTTTTAAAAAACGTTCAGTATTTTTTGAACAGCCTAATTCGCAGTTGTGTTCTGCGAAAGGGATATTTCGCAGTACACAACTGCGAATTAGGCTGCATTTTGGGCCCACTTTTGCTCACATAAAAATATTTAAAATTCATAATTCGTAGTAGTATAGTGCAAATTTCATTGAAATATTGCTCAAACTATCCTTATTTATAGACGCTTCAACTTCATAAAAATTCATTCAACACTTAGACTTCAAACAAACGTTTATTCTCTCTTCTTCTTATCAATCCATTTTTTATAATGTCTGAAGTTCCAAAAATAAGGGTTTTATTGTATTGGGGGGGTGAGGTTGTTGTGGATAATAACTCTGTGAGGTATAGCTCTCCTCCACAGTGTCATGTTAAATACCTGCTTAATATGGAGTACGATACTTTGGTATCGTTGTTACGTAAAAAATGAGTGAGCGAAGGCGTTCGGTTAGCATTAAAGTAACCGGAAGATTTCCTTATTCAGTGACTCCGCATGGGTTTGCTTATTATTCTGAGTTTAACATTGAGGATGATGAAAGTCTTAGAGAGTTTTTGCGGGTTCCTGATGAATATAGAGAATACATTGTAATAAAATTATTAGAAATGTATGTGAAGGTTGAAGACCTTAGTAGTAATGAGGGAGTGCGTACAAGCGATAACCCCCAATCATCGGGTGGTTATTTTGGAGTAGCATTAGCCGGACAGGTTGGAGATGGAAGAGGTTTCTTGATTTGAACTTGTCTCCACGGGCGAATCAGCAGCCAGAAAATAATGTTACTACTTCATATAATCAACAAGACGACTGGTAAACTTAATTTTGGTGAAATGTTTTTCTTGATGTTTTAATTGGATTTGTATTAATAGTCCTAATTTTCATAGGAGTACCGTCCGGATTTGAATTTGACAAATTATGACCACGCCCCTAGTTGGAATTTGAAAAACTCTGGATTAGTGGACCACGGTGGTCCATCTGGTAGTTATCAGCAACCTCAAGATATCCAGCATGAAACTTCAAGAAAATATGATTTGTAAGTAATGTGATATAGTGATATGTACAGTATTTTTCCTAAGTATTAGGTAACTTAAATTTTTGTTTGTTTTCTGTAGTGAAAACGAGCTTCTTGAAGCTCCTGGACTAATACAGTTGCCCGTAGACGATGTTTTTACTTATGACTAGCAGATGCGCAGAGTCAGGAGGATGATAGTGATTACGATAATAATGCGGATGAGTCTGGGGATGAGACACCCTTCCGTGAGGAGGGTGATGATGAGGAGGAGGAAGTGAATGTGGAACCTGAGTTGACTAGGGAGCATGTTCCTCCACCCCCCGTTAGACCAAGAGTGTATGAATCCCACGTGCCTTTTCATGAGAGAAATTTTCCCTACCTTGATAATTTTCCAGCCATGCCTAATGTTGATGCATTGACAAGGGATGATGATGAATTACGATTGAAGATGTGGGATGAATCTAGACCAGCTGTTCTTACAAAGGGCATGTATTTCCCTGACAAAGCTCGCCTAGTTAGGGCTGTAAAAATCTATAGTATAAGGGAGTGTCGTGAGATGACGGTAAGTGAGTCAACTACGGATAAATACAAGGCTATATGCCGTAGGTGGTTCTTGGGTTGTCACTGGATGCTGCGTGCCACAAAGAAAAAATCAGGTTTGTGGAAAGTTGGCAAATTTATTACGATCATAGATGTGAAATGGACACATTCAATGAGAACCACTTCAACCTGGATATTGACTTGATTTCCCTTATCTTGGTTCCATTTTTGGAAGTGTCTATTAGATTCAAGATTAAAGAGTGTATTATAGCTGTCCACTAGGAGTATGGTTTTACTATAACTAAAAGAAAGGCATATCTCTGTTGCAAACATGCCTTTGAACTAATTTATGGCGACTGGATAAGTCCTTTTCAAATCTGCCCAGGTACATGGCTGCATTGCAACACTTTAACCCCGGTACTATTTTTGAATGGAGGAGCGAGCGAAGTCCGCACGGACCGGAATATATATTCAACTATCTATTTTGGTCATTTAAACCAGCACTAGATGGTTTTGTGCATTGTCGTCCTGTAATTTCCATAGACGGTACTCATGTCTATTGAAAGTATGATATTAAGCTTTTGATTGCAATTGTTGTAGATGCCAATGGTCAAATATTTCCACTAGCTTTTGCCATTTGTGCGAACGAAAGTGAAGAGACGTGGACGCAGTTCTTGAACCCCTTGAAGCAGCATGTTGTCAAACAACGTTCAGGTATTTGTCTAATATCTGATCGGCATAGTGGTATTTTAAGTTCTGTACGTCACTTGCCTGAATGGCAGGAACCGCATGCATTCCACCGTTACTATGTGAGGCACCTAAAGGCCAACTTTCAAAAGAGATTTCCTGACAAGGTGTTGCATGACTTAATGTGGATGGCTGCAACTGAGCACCAGCTCTGTAAATTCACGAGGTGCATGGAAGCAATCCGGCAGATAGAATTACGAGCCTATACTTGGTTGATGCAACATGACCCTCAAATGTGGACATTGCATGCTGATGGCGGCAGACGATGGGGAGCCCTCACCACAAATATGTCGGAGTCATTTAATGGCTTGTTGAAATCTGCTCGTGGACTGCTGTCACTGCCATGGTCCACATGACTTTCAAACAGAGTGTAGAGAGGTTTGTTGAAAGGCATGCAGCTACATCGTCATTGATGGACAGGGGTGTTGAATTTATGCCAATACCCATGATAAGATTCGAAAGGTACAGGAAGTGAACACAGTGGCATTCTTTTCTTCAGTACGATAATGAACTGGGTGTTTTTGAAGTTAAGACTGCTAATCGTGGACACCATGGGAATAATGTACATACGGTGAATGAAAATAAAAGGTTATATTCATATGGGAAATGGACCATCTACCACATGTCGTGCCCACATGCATTGAAGCGCTTTCACCAGTGTGTTACTGTGCATAAGCTTGTGCGCTGCAAACATGTTGGGAAGGTAATGATGTTGGACGTAACTACTGGATGTGTATGAACCAGTTGTACAAAAATCCGGATGAACCAATGTATGAGTTTCATGAATGGGCTGAGGAATAATGTCTCCAAGCAAACTACAGAGAACGAATGCTTAATCTGCATAATATGTGGTTAGGCCAAGCACATATTAACAGCGAACTCCATAAAAAATGGAAGAAATGAGGGAGGACCTGAGGGAAGTAAATGATAAAAAATGGAGAGCATAATGGAATTTTGCAGCAGTGAAGGAACAAAGAAAAAACATAAACAGGAAATTGCGGAGCTTAAGGCGAGAGTAAAAGAGTTAGAAGACGAAAAAGAACAATTTCTAGAACAATTTAAGTGGTTAGAACGCAGAATAAATGGAAGCCCATAGACGAAACAATTTGTACTATGTGTTTAGTTGCGTTTTAGGTTTGTCTTCTTGATTTACTCTTGTTTAAGTGGCATTTCAGTTTAAGTGGAATAGTATGTTTGTGTTTGTGTTGTACAATTTTAAGTTTTATTGGAATATTATGTTTCTGTTCATGTAGTTCTATTTTAAGTTTTAAGTGGCATTTAAGTACTTTGTTGTTTGTTTTGTCAAGTGCTTCTATTAGTTGTCTTGTTTCGTTTATTAATGGTATGTGTGTATTTACACAAGGCTATATACATAATGAAATCAATAAATGTTATTTATTCACAATAAATGTTATTTACACAAGGCTATATACATAATGAAATCAATGAGTGTCGCAGGCTGTGTGCTTCAGTGTTGCTGTTGGACTAATTCGCATCCCCTGTCGGTCGGGCACACTATCTGGATCATCATCATCAAGCCGCCTCTTTATGGGAGGATGTGCAGCGGCATCAACAGCACAACTGGCAGGATCGGAAGAATAGGTCGTCGGTCCGCCACCAACCTATAAAACAATAAGTAATGTTAGATAAAATAAGATAGATTTTTATTTTATAACAGTAACAAATTATTTCTCTCACTATGGTCTCGTCGGCCTTCTGCGTATATGTATCGATGGTCTGCTCATCGCCGCATGTAGTATGCTCAAACATGGGCTGGGATGAAGACTGCATAAAAAAAGATGTAATTAATTTATCGTAGCGAAAGTAAAATAATTTAGAATTGAAAAACAAAAGTAATACAAACATACCACATCAAATGCAGGGGACGATGGATAACTCAACCTACGAACACCATCCACGTCACGGGTCGGCCGATGCTAAGCTGTGGTAGATGTGCAAGCAAAGTACTGATCTACACCCCCATCAAAGGTACCCATAATCGACAATGCTCCTGACGGGGTGATCTTCGATGCTGGCAATGACAGCTGAAGCTCGTATGAGGGCATGCTGCTGGAAGGGACATCTGGGCTATCTCCCGTCCATAATCAACCAATCTAGGGTTGTCTTCATATTGCTGAATATCCACACCAGACTGGTACTTGCGGTGAAGCCCAATAGCATGTGAAATAAGTCAATTAGTAATTAAATAACTCTATGCCACAATTATATGATATTAATAAGTCAAAAGAACATACCAGTGACTCGTGCCTCCCGGCGTATGGTATGTAGCGGCCGTCAAGTACATGGATGGGGTTCCCGACATGCATTCGGGTATGACATATGTACCAACCATCATACAAAGGAATAGACCCCTCCCCGTACACTATAAGTGGTGGCGGGATGCGCTGAGCTCGCTGCTCCCAATAACCTACCTGCTGATGCAGCCACCCAACATACTCCCGGCTCATGTTGGTACGGTCGTCCCGCTGATAGTGAGTAGCCTCCCATACGGGCTACCTCGGTACCAGCCAAGGACGACCAAACTGACGCAGCACACGCTCCGTTTCATGATACTCAACAAAATCCCAAAATATCAATGGGACGAAGGTGCTCCATATCAGCCGGTCTGCTGAGCAAATAACAGGTAGGTGGGCAAGCAACTCATCGGTATACGACATCTAGATGAACTACAAGCAATAACAACAAATGAGTATGCAAAGTACAACTACATTTAAAACAACCAACTTTATGTACATTTTTACCTGTCCAGCCACCAACATATCAAATATGTCCCTAATAAGGGGGAGATTGAGGTGGGCATCTGCTCCTCGGTAAGCCTCTCGCCGGAGAATCCATCTAACAGCTAACGGGAGGGGCAGATAGTCCTCTCCGGGTGCAAGTGCCGGTAGAGGTGGTTGCAATGGCATGATACGCTACCACGCCCAAACTTAAGATCAAATGTTGATGTAAATTATGAGTCATTTCACAATATAGAATTTGGGGTTAATAAACAATATATTCGGAAATATTTTGCACCTGAAGTAGTGGCAGAAAACCACCAATATCAACAGCTCGACAGATGCTAGCCAGGCACATGCTCCTATAGAGATACGCCAGAACAGCAGCTCCCCAGATGTAATCCTGCACCTGCTCCAAGTCCTCCAGACAGTGCAGAAAATGCATCGTCATCTTGTTCCCCAACGTGTCGGGAAACAAGACACACCCGAATAGCATGAGCAATGCCATCGGAGTGTAACGAAGAATCCACAACTCATCTGTCTGATGGGTAATATTTGGATGCAACTGCGCCATGAAATCTCTAATGACTGATAGTCGCACACGACTGCCACCACGGTCGCCCGCCGGGTGAAAACCAGTCATCTGCCCCATCGTATCCACCAGCTGTGCGCGGGTCACCCCTCTCCACTGGTGGGGCAGTGTAAATGCGCGGCCCTCAATGCGTAGTCCGTGTAACACCTGCACATCCTGGAGAGTGATCGTAGCCTCTCCAGTAGGCAGGTGAAATGTATGCGTCTCTGGTCGCCACCGCTCTATCAAGGCTGTGATGAGCGACCAGTCAAGCTGCATCCGTCCCAGCTCAGATATGCTATACAAGCCGGTATGTTGTAGCAGCTCTACAACATGGGGGTGAAAGGGATGCTCCGCTATAAACTCCCATAAATCGTCCGGCCTCCTGGGGCGGATACTATCAAGAGCTAGCTGGCCTTCCCAAACAAATGATGACTTATGGTCACCCTGCAGTACTAATAATTCAGCTGATGCAGGTCCCGGGTGCGCAGGTGGAGGAAATGCCATGTCGTGTACTATAAATAAAAAAATTAATTATTTCTGTTAGTGTAATAAAATACATAATTAAGTAAAACTTTACAAATTGAAGATAATGGTTGTGTAAAGGTTCCAAGCTTGATTTTTGATGCCCGGAACCAAAATATAATTCTTAATTATTATAAGTCTCAATTTCAATATTGTTATAATATTATTAACTTAATTAATTAAGTATAATTTTACAAATGGAAGATAATGGTTGTGTAAAGTTTCCAGGCTTGATTTTTGACGTTCGGGACCACATAATAATTCTTAATTATTATAAGTCTCAATTTAAATATTTTTATATTTTTATTAACTTAATTAATTAAATTAAGTATAATTTGACAAATAGAGGATAATAGTTGTGTAAAGGTTCCAGGCTTGATTTTTGACGTCCGGCACTACATAATAATTCTTAATAATTATAAGTCTCAATTTTAATATTTTTATATTTTTATTAAGTTAATTAATTAAATTAAATATAATATTACAAATGGAAGATAATGGTTGTATAAAGATTTCAGGCTTGATTTTTGACGCCCGAGACCACATAATAATTCTTAATTATTATAAGTCTGAATTTTAATATTTTTATAATTTTATTAACTTAATTAATTAAATTAAGTATAATTTTACAAATTGAAGATAATGGTTTTGTAGAGGTTCCAGGCTTGATTTTTGACGTCCGGGACCACATAATAATTCTTAATTATTATAAGTCTCAATTTCAATATTTTTATAGTTTTATTAACTTAATTAATTAAATTAAGTATAATTTTATAAATGAAAGATAATGGTTGGGTAAAGGTCCAAGGCTTAATTTTTGACGTCCGGGACCACATAATAATTCTTAATTATTATAAGTCTACACTATAAGGTGCTACGCTATAAGGTTCTACGCTAAAAGGCTATACGCTAACATGGTATACAGTAACATATTAAATTAATACTAATATGGTGTATATATCAACATGGTAAATTAATACTAACATGATAAATTACTGCTAACATATATAACAGGGTATATACAATATATAACATAAATAAAATTAACACTAACATGCTATATAAAATTAATACTAACATGTTTCTTAACTGCTACACATAAAATTTGAATTTCAACATAAAATAAATTAAAATACCTCGAATTTCAACATAATATTTTAATTGACTTAATTAATTAAACTAAGTATAATTTTACAAATAGAAGATAATGGTTGTGTAAGCTCCAAGGCTTGATATTTGACCCTCGGGACCACATAATAATTCTTAATTATTATAAGTCTCAATTTCGATATTTTTATAATTTTATTAGATTAATTAATTAAATTAAGTATAATTTTACAAATTGAAGATAATTGTTGTATAAAGGTTCCAGGCTTGACTTTTGACGCCCGGGACCACATAATAATTTTTAATTATTATAAGTCTCAATTTTAATATTTTTATTAACTTAATTAATTAAATTAAGTATAATTTTACAAATGGAAGATAATGGTTGTGTAAAGGTCCAATGCTTGATTTTTGACGTCCGGGACTACATAATAATTCTTAATTATTATAAGTCTCAATTTCAATTGAGTTACAATTTTATTAACTTAATTAACTAAATTAAGTATAATTTTACAAATTGAAGATAATGGTTTTGTAAAGATTCCAGGCTTGATTTTTGACGCTCGGGATCACATAATAATTCTTAGTTATTACAAGTCTCAATTTCAATATTTTTATAATTTTATTAACTTAATTAATTAAATTAAGTATAATTTTACAAATGGAAGATAATGGTTGTGTAGAGGTCCAAGGCTTGATTTTTGACGCCCGGGACCAAATAATAATTCTTAATTATTATAAGTCTCAATTTCAATATTTTTGTAATTTTATTAACTTAATTAATTAAATTAAGTATAATTTTATAAATTGAAGATAATGGTTGTATAAAGGTCCAAGGTTTGATTTTTGACGTCCGGGACGACATAATAATTCTTAATTATTATAAGTCTCAATTTCAATATTTTTATAATTTTATTAACTTAATTAATTAATTAAGTATTATTTTACAAATTAAAGATAATGGTTGTGTAAAGGTTCCATGCGTGATTTTTGACGCCCGGGACAACATAATAATTAACTCAATTTCAATATTTTTATAATTTTATTAACTTAAATAATTAAATTAAGTATAATTTTACAAATTGAATATAATAGATGTGTAAAGATTCCAGGCTTGATTTTTGATGCCCGGGACCTTAGTATAATTCTTAATTATTATAAGTCTATACTATAAGGCTCTATGCTAAAAGGCTCTACGCTAACATGGTATACAATAACATATTAAATTAATACTAACATGATATATATATCTCAACATGGTAAATTAATACTAACATGATAAATTACTGCTAACATATACAATAGGGTATATACAATATATAACATAAATAAAAATTAACACTAACATGCAATATAAATGTGATGATCCGGCCCGTCATCATGTGAGTTATCACCCCGTTACCCCCGTTATATGCTTGTTGATGTTGTAATATGCATGTTGGGTGAGTTTGACTCAATCCGGGTTGAGTTTGATTGAAATTGAGACCGAAAGTCTCTTAGAAGAAGGAATAGTTGGGAAAAGTCAATTGGACGTTGACTATTTAGTTAGAGGGCTCGGAATCGGATTCGGATGATTCGGTTAGTTCCGAGAGGTGATTTGTGACTTAGGGAAACAATCGGAATTGAATTTGGAGGTCCGGTGTAGAAATAGGCTTGAATTGGCTAAGATTGAATTTTGGCGAAATCCGGACGGTAGGTGAGATTTTGATCCGGGAGTCGGAATGGAATTCCGACAGTTGTAGTAGCTCCGTTAGGTGATTTTGGATGTGTCTGCAAAATTTCAGGTCATTCGGAGCTCGTTTGGTCGGGTTTTTGATCGAATAAGAATTTTGAAAGTTATAGTTAAACTTAAGCTTGAATTTGCTGAAAACGGACGATTTTGATGTTAACTATAGTGATTTAATGATTTGAGCAAGTTGGAATGAGGTAATAGATCATGTCTGTATATTTGGTTGAGGTCTCGGGGGTCTCGGGTGTGTTTCGGATGTCCAACGGGTCATTTTTGGAAGATTTTTGTAGTTTTGAGCGTAAATGTAATGATCCAAAGGTCTATTTTTAGTTCTAGAGATCCAAATTTAACTTCGAGATTTCGAGAATTTAAATCATGAATTATAGGACTGATCTGGAAATTTTGGTTTAATTTCATCAAGTCGCGATTGGGTTTTTAACGCGATTGTGAGTTAATTGTTTAACGAGCGAAATTGGTATTGAACTAAGAAAATGAGCTCCAAATTCAGTTTTGTTTGAACTACTAGATCCGTATCAAAATTATGGAGCCATAGGAAAAAGAATCGTCTAATTTCGAGTTCGTATGATGGATTTAGAGCCATTTTAGTAAGAATGATTGTGCTGCAATTTAGATAAAAAGCTGCTGTAATGAACAGTACCCGTGAATAGTACCCGTGAATAGTACCCGTGAATAGTACATTGTGAACAGTACCCCGTGAACAGTACCTTGTGAACAGTAACACGGGTGAACAGTGCACGGGTGAACAGTATTTTGTTAAAAAAAAATCTGGACAGAAGGTTTTCATCCGCGACTCATTAATTGAAAACCTCCATTGTTGAGTCTTGGAGAGCAAAAGTGAAGGGAAATTGATGGGATTTCACCGGGTTATCACTGGAGGTAAGTTTTATGGTTAATATATGTGTTTTTATCTTACAATCCTTCTTTGTTTCACTGAAATTGGATCAAATTGTGTGGAAATTTAGCCTAGGCCAAGGATTTGGTAAAATACCGATTTGAGCGGGCAAATGTAGTCCGAATTTAATAAATTTTATATGCCTAGACTCGTATTGAGACGAGGGTTCTGAATATGTAACTTTTATAATTTTTCGAGAAGCGCACCAAAAGTCGGGTTTTGACAACTTTGTGGGTTTTGATGCAATTTGGGTTATTTCGAATGGGTTACGTGAATTTAACATATATTGATGTATTATCATTAATTTTGAGCAGATTTGGCAACCGAGGAGATTGATTTGCGAGGCAAGCGCAAGGCGGACCGAGGCTTCTACCGGTTCGAGGTGAGTGGTAGTAGTAAACAATGTACTGAGGGTTTGAAACCCCGTACTAGCACTTCACAGTGCTATATTGAGATGAGACACGCATTCTCTGACGGGCGTAGTGACATTGTGATTGAGGGTTCGGACTTGGTCCTTCCCGGCTAATAGAATACTGTGTGTATGGCTGTTAATGAGATTATAACTGTACAATTGGGCTAATAGCCATGTTTGGGGCCTTGTGCCGATCTGTAGAGCATTAGGGAACCTATAGAGCTATGTGACCCTTATATCGTGTTGGAAACATACACTCAGCCGTAGCTCTAGCTGTATGGCATAATATGAGCCCGTACTAGATGTGTACATTGAGAGAGATTATCTAGGGTGGAATTTCCTGTTCTAGCTGAGTGGGCCTGAAAGGCCAAGTCTATACCGATTGAGATAAGATAGGGTCAATGACCCACTATGAGATGTTATATTGGGCCTGAAAGGCCAAGTCTATATTGACTGAGACAGGGTCAATGACCCAATGTGATATATTATATTGGGCCTGAGAGGCCAAGTATATACCGACCGGAATAGGGTCGAGGACCCATTATGAGGTATTATATATATATACCTATATTGGATCGGGCCGCACGCCGCAGCAGTATATATATTGGATCGGACTGCACGCCGCAGTAATATACATGTAATATACATGTGGGACGGACTGCACGCCGCAGTATTATTGCGCTTGGGCTGTAGGAGCCCCTTCGGAGTCTGAGTCTGCACACATTCCCAGTGAGCGCTGATATATTATGGGATCGGGCTGCACGCCGCAGTAGTATAATTATATATGTGTATGTATATATATGGGATCGGACTGCACGCCGTAGTAATATATGTGTGGATCGGGATGCACGCCGGAGTATCATAGCGCTTGGGCCTAGGGAGCCCCTCCGAAGTCTGTATACACCCCCGGTGAGCACCGTCGACGTTAAATGGAGCGGGCTGCGCACCGCAGCGGTATATGCATTGGAGCGGGCTGCACGCCACAGCATTATACTTATTCATATCCTTATACATACTTAAATACTTATACATTACAGACAGATGTATATATCTTCATACGTTGAGATGGCTAAACACCGTAGCGGTACGAGTGAGGATTTGGTCAGTGTAGGACCTGGTTGAGATAGATGTGGACTGGAGATCAGAGTACTCATTTTAGTGATGACTTACCTGTGGGGGTTTGCCTTAGAATTGTTTAGTGATAGTACAAGTGTTCTTATTTTCGTTATTGTTTATTATTGTTACTCACCGAGTTGAAATATACTCACCCCACTCCCCTGCACTTTTTGTGCGGATATACAGGTTCAGGAGGGCAGGTTGAGCTATCGCAACCGCTTTATTATCCCCATTCTGTGGAGACTTCGAGGTAGCCGCCGACGTCCACAGACCCGACCTCTTTCTTTTTATCATTTTGTTGTCTCCATTCTAGTTAGACTTGATTGTGTAGTAGATCTCATTTGTAGAGGCTCGGACTTGTGACACCACGATTTGGTTGGGACCGTGTTCTTGTATTTCATTTCTACACTTCTTGATTTGTTATGAAAACAGGCTAATCACGCCGATTAATTAGTATTAATTATACTTGGCAGGTAATTGGATAAGATGGTCGGGCTTGCCTAGCAATTTGTTGGGCGCCATCACGACCGGGGTTTGGGGTCGTGACAAGTTGGTATCAGAGCCTAGGTTAACAGGTCTCGCGAGTCATGAGCCGGTTTAGTAGAGTCTCGTGGATCGGTACGGGGACGCCTGTACTTATCCTCGGGAGGCCGCAAACCTTTAGGAAAGTTTCAAATTCTTGGAATTCTCATCGTGCGTGTTTTATTCAGCTTGAGATGTTATTCTTGAAATTCCTCCTGCACATTGATGCGCGCACTCGAGTGCTTAGTGATAAATTTACCTTGATGGCTTATGATTTCTCGATTAAGGGGTGAGATGTAATCTCCGTAAGTTTTATGTTGGGCCGGTCTGAAGGACTTGAGGCCGAATCTTTGCCTATGGCTTGAGCACCGAGGTGCTAATTTTACGAGCTGGTATTATGAACTTATATGTTTAGTATTGTCCCTGATTGTGGGAATGGCGGCTAGATAGCTATGTAATGAGTATGTTGGTACTGTGTAATGTGTGGCAGTGGAATATACAGAAATATTAAGGAAAGAAAATGTTCTTACTTGGTGGAATAGCCCAGATAATGGAGGGTTGAAATGTATTTTCTATGTGTTATGATTCAAATAGGTGAAACGCATGTCCACGTATCAATTTTGATAATATAATACAGGTGGTATTGAGATTAATATTGTTGATATACATTGTGATGCTTTGTCAATTTGTGGACGTGTCGTCAGCATGATTTTGGTGGTTCTCTGGCAGGTGGATAGGCCCAATTACAAAGGAAATTCTGCCAAAATTTTTGAAAATTTTGGGACTTAAAAAAAAAAGATGTTGTCGCCTAAGGAATGGGCTTAGCTGTTGCGTGTGAATGAATACGAGAATTGCAAAAGAGTTAAGATTTCGATGATTCGAGTCTCCGCCAAAGTTTGTAAATAGCTCGAGTTTAATCTCACTGTAACATTGGAGCATCAATTGAGTAAGAATGCTATGAGTGGCTAAAAGTGCTTTGATGTATGGCTCCGAGCCAAGTTGGGGAGGTTGTTATTGACTAGCTGATTGCACTATTGTGTGCTATGACAGTTCTGTCCCCAAGCATGTTGGGAAAAATTCTGACAAAGGTTATGGTGCTTCGTAGATGTGAGAAAATACTATGAAGTTTTCAGTGGCTATTGCTAAAGATTGTTTGATGTATAGAAAAGAATGATAGTTAATTGTATCCGTATGTAATCATGTTCTGCGGTGTCAGAGTTCTATTAAGGCCCGAGTGGTTCTGTTTAATAAGGCAGTTGAATTATAACTGGTTAAGGGTGAATGACGCCCGAGAATAGCCTTGTGGTGTTCAAGATTTACGCTTGCAACAGTCAGGTGCCTTAAGATTGTGTACGTGGCTAAAAACCGTGGTTTCGTTAGAAGAAATCAAGACTTTTGTTATGTTATGGGGATGATGAGATTCTTTGTATCCGTATAGAAAGGTAATGATAACAAATTCAAATCGCAGAAAGTTCTTCAAAACAAAGTATTGTAGAATGTGGTATTTCTGGGAAACATTTGAGAGAGTATTCAGCGGCACGTGAGCCTTAGACCGTGTGGTCTTGTGTACGAGTTTTGTGTGGTAAAAAGGGTTGAGGCATTGTCGTGCTACAGTAAAGACTAATATGAAATTAAAGATGAATCAGAAAGGAAATTGGGTAAATGGATCAACTTGTTAATAAACCGAAACGATATGATAAGGAATACGATTAATTCCTGGTATATGTTTGAAGTAATGAGTCTCGCCGATATTGTGCAATAAAGCTTTTGAGTATTGGCAGTTGTGTAACTCGGTATGGGTATAAGGACTCAGTTCCGGCAATTTAACTTATGCAATGTAATTGGGAGAAAGGGTTTGTGATGTGTTTTACCGTGGTTTGAAAAGGAGTGTATTTCCTGTTGGTATGTAAAACTCGAAATGTGTAATGAGTTTTCTCTATATGGGATCATGAAAGTCCTTGACTAGTTGAGTGCGCTGATGTTTGCGGCGTAGGGAAAGGGATATGAATTTTCCCTGTTGTCTTAGTGTGGTATGGTATATGCGATGTGTTATGGAAAGTTGATAACGGCATGTTCAAGGTTTGAGATCAATTCATATTATATGGGGAGTCATTAAAATCCTCAAGCAGCGTGGGCAGCTGCAGATAATCTGAGAATCAATCTTCCCGGTGATTTAGGAGAATGGTACTGCTATACTAGTATTTCGGCAGAGTCTATGGTCAAAAGGGCCAGGTAAAATAAACTGATAATATCTAGCGGTATGGTGGTATACTCCCGTTGGATCGACTATAATAATTGAGTCGTTGATGACATAGTGAAATTTATGAATGGCTTTCGTGGTATGAATGGACGTTTGAGGTGCGTTATGTAATCGCACGGTGAAGTACGGAATCAGGCATAGTGATTCCTGTGTTATGTATGTGTTGGAGACTAGAAGTTCTCGTAACCCGCCTACGCAGCGGTGGTATATCGTGTGTATCGGCACAGTGTAGTGGTTATCGGAAATTGGAAGCTCTAGTGGCTATCTCGTTACTTGATATGATGAATTTGAATAATGATATACGATTGCTGGCTGGTTTTCATAAGCCAGGTTGTCCAGATTAATGTGATATGGACTATGTCAGAAACATGTCGCAAACTGCATGGCAGAGCGCATCAGATCATGCTCCAGCAGGGTGGATGTACCCTAGGGCCAGCGGACGGCTGGTAGGTATTGCTTTGTCAGTTGGGCCTTCGTGGTGGATGTCAGTGTAGAGGTATCTACCATTGATTCAGTTTCGGTATTGAGGAACTTTGTCGGATGAGTTTCATGTGACCGAGCTCGAGGCCATATATACATGTTTGTTGCAATGAGCAACTTGAGTCGATGTGCATTCCCTTTTGCTAGATTTATGCGTGGATCGGGTGGCACGCCGCCACATGTATAGTATCTGGATCGGGTGGCACGCCGCCACATGTATGATATCTGGATCGGGTGGCACGCCGCCACAGGTATGCTATTGGAACGGGTTGCGCGCCGCAACAGTGTGATGTGGGAAATATAGCTTCCTATATGTACCTTGTATACAATACTTCATCTCTTCTGAGGAATAGTCCGTATTGGGTATCGCTCGGGGAATAACACATCGGTTGTGTCCATTCAGGATTCGATAGCATATACTAAATGTATCACCGCGTGTGATTGCCGAGATCTCTTTTTAACAAAAAAGAGTTGGATTTGCCAGCCTTAGCCGAAGAAGACTGTTCGTATAGTAGTAGGTAATAACAAAACGGATTTTTCCAATGTATAAAATAAAAATTCCAATGGCTTTGGCTACTCTAACCTTCCCGACCACGATTTTTTTTTTTTTAGGTATTTCACTGCGAAATAAGAAAGAAATAAAAAATTGTATTTTCCTAGGTATCAAAAATCTAGTAAATAAAAGAAATCAAAAAATAAATAGTGGGTTCCTTCGTTTCTATGGTTACTTCTTAAACGGTGAGGTCTTCTCTATACACCGGAGCCTTTACTTTATACTTTAATTTAATATTTAATCAACTAATTGATGTTATTGGGAACTTGTATAGTTCACACTCTTTGGCTCTACCCATGAATTATCCAGTAATAGGTCTTTCACAATCAGATCTACCTATACAGTAACGGTATTTAATTATGAAAGTTTGCTGGGTAGCTGACCCTCTTAGTCCGTTCTTGCCAGAGTGGGAGCCTGCCTAATCTTTATGTTTTATGCTTTTTAAATAAGATTTCCTCCGCTTAATGGATAACTATTTGTTACCAATGGAGAATTTCTTATCATCTTAAATTCAGGTGATTGGATTTACACCAACGGAAACCATAAACTTCATACACAATAGAGGGATATGATAGAGTTTTTTTTTTTTTTTTAATAATGAATGGAGTTCCTTCTTCCATCCTATCCCATTCACCGGTACTGATCATTGATACTGTAAAAGTTGTTTTCTTGCTTTTGTGCCAGCTCATGATCTAAACGAGTCGCACATACACCCTAGTACATGTTCCTCGACGCTGAGGACACCCCCGAAGAGCGGGGGATTTCGTGACATTTCTGATTGGCTGTCTTGTATTTCTAATAAGTTGTTTAATAGTTGGCATGTTGAATCGTATACATAATATGATGGGTTGGTTTAGATTGATCCTAACCGAATGATGATGAATTACTTCTATTTAATAGAATATTCAATTCGAAGATAAAATCTCAAATCACAGATTTGCGCGAAATCCATGTTATTTTCATTCAACCGCTACAAGATCAACAATTCCATAAGCTTGGGCTTCTGTTGCTGACATAAAAACATCTCTTTCCATATCTTCGGATACAACCCATAAGGGTTTCCCCGTTCTTTGTACATAAACCCTTGTGAGGGTTTCACGCAGTTTCAGCAGTTCTTCCGCTTCCAAGACAAATTCGCCTGTTTGTGCCTCATAAAAAGAACTAGCAGGTTGATGGATCATTACCCTGATGATATAACTGATATAACAAAATAAAAGCTTCCCCTATCTCGCATGATAAAGCAAAGAGAAAAGAAAGATAAAGAATAGAAAAAAGATAGAATTGAACAACCGTACAGGCATCTTTTGTGCATACGGCTCTACAAGAAAATTGACCTCCCCTCCTTTCTATTGAAGAAAGAGAAAAATAGAATCTATCAGACTCAGATGGGTAAATGATCAAATTGCCATCCTTCCTTTCGGAGGAGTTAAAAAATACTATGATGGCTCCGTTGCTTTATATGTTTATTTTTTTCTTTTTTTTTTTTGTCTGTGATTCAGCAATCCCAAAGTTTCTTTTTAATCCGATCAAATAAGGAAAAAATCTTTTTTTTTTCGTACTCTTTCATAACATAAATATTGTTAAGAACTCTCCGGCATGAAAACAAAAAAGTTTGTGACGCTGAACTGAACTCCCGATAGATAAGAGAAAGTCGGAAATACCCCTTATCTCATACTACTCTCTCGATACAGAATCTAATGTTTTGAAAAAAAAAACAATACAAAAATTTCTCATATCGAATTCGAAGTGCCATGCTATTATTACTTAGTATTCATATGGCGAAGGCATAGTCTTCTTTTTTCTCTCAAATAAAAACCTCATTGGCGCCAAGCGTGAGGGAATGCTAGACGTTTGGTAATTTCTCCTCCGACCAGGATAAAAGATCCCATTGAAGCGGCTAATCCCATGCATATTGTATGGACATCTGGTCGCACAAATTGCATAGTATCATAAATAGCCACCCCAGGTATTACCCAGCCCCCAGGAGAGTTTATAAACAAATACAGATCTTTGGTCTCATCCTCGATACTGAGATATACCATAAGACCAATAAGTTGATTCGAAATCTCGCTATCAACCTCTTGGCCTAAAAAAGTAATCTTTCTCGATAAAGTCGGTTGATTAGGGTAAAATTATATCCCTTAGGAACCGTACATGCGCCTTTTGATGCATACGGTTCACAAAAAAATAGTGAATCAATGTATAGATTCCAGTCCTCTTTCTTTTTTTCTAGAAAGGTTCTTTCTTACTTCTAACGAAAGGGCTTTTCTTCGATTTTTTAATAAAGACGAGTTTTGACTCCTTTTTTATATTTTCGATTTTCCATTATAAAATTTGAAGTTATAAGAAAGGGTCATTAAACTTATCGAATTAACTTCTCATTGATGTATTCTTTCATCGAGATTTAATCCAAACCGCGATGGTATTTTCTTGTTCCTGAATGGGTCTGTTTCATCTTTTTAGGTTTATGCTCTACTCCGGGTAAAGATCCGCCCGATTTGGATTTGTACATATAGGACAAATGCTCCCATTACCATTTCTTTTTGTATTTTTTTTTTTTTTTCAATTCATTTTATACAAGTATTTCTTAGAGTTGAGATAACTTTGCTTGACAATTAGGATCTCTTTACAAAGAAAAAGTATGAATAGCAATCATAGATATCTTACCAATCCAATTGGGTTTTTTCTAAACGGAGCCTGGATACTTCATTTTTTTAGTCCAACCAAGCCAACCATAAATTATTCTAATTGAATTTTTCTAATTGATAATATTTTCTAATTGATAATAGTAATATGAATCCCCTCAAAAATGGATCTAATTGCACTTCACGCTCCAAATTTTTGATGATTAAATTTATCTTTCTTGGGTGAAACGGGGGATATCTCGATCGGGGGAGAGAACGGGGAAATACCATATGACCCAATATATCTGACAAGTCGCACTATACGTCAACCCAAGATGCATCTTCCTCTCCAGGACTTCGGAAAGGAACTTTTGGAACACCAATAGGCATTAAATGAAAGAAAGAACTAAATACTATATTTCACTTTGAGGTGGAAACGTAACAATTTTTTTTATTGTCTTTATAATATTCATATTGGTTTTTATCGTATTTATTTTATCCATAGATTATAAAAATTCATAAAGAAAGACAGAATGAATAAACTCAAATTATTACGAATAGGTCTTTCTAATGATAAATAAGTATGGACTCATTCGCTCATAGAAAATGGGATCAACTCCCCCATTGCGTATTGGTACTTATCGAGTATAGAATAAATCTGCTTCTCTTTGTTCCTACGAACAGAATTGTTCCATTATTACCAACAGAATAGAACACCCTTGTTTGGAAATAATCGACTGAACAAGAGTGGTCCATAGGATAGTCATATTATAGTCTTTTCCAATGCAATAAAGTTACGTAGTGTCTATTTATCTTTGATATAAGGGGTATTTCCATGGGTTTGCCTTGGTATCGTGTTCATACCGTTGTATTGAATGATCCCGGTCGGTTGCTTTCTGTTCATATAATGCATACAGCTCTGGTTGCTGGTTGGGCCGGTTCGATGGCTCTGTATGAATTAGCGGTTTTTGATCCTTCTGATCCTGTTCTTGATCCAATGTGGAGACAGGGTATGTTCGTTATACCCTTCATGACTCGTTTAGGAATAACCAATTCATGGGGCGGTTGGAGTATCACAGGGGGGACTGTAACGAATCC